>APFE030519275.1:318099-357698 GCA_000404065.3 Pinus taeda
TGCGAAATCTCCCACAGTGACCTGATTATAGAATAGTTCAGTAGAGCGAACTTGTATGACGTGCCACGAGTCACTGTTGCAACCTTTAGCTCTAAAAAATAAATAGAAGAAACTATAGTCCATCCTCTTTTTGCACCTTCTTACGAAATTTCAATCCAATGCTCAGAGAAAAAGTTATGACGATTTTCCCCACGTCACCTGTTTGGAATGTAATTCAGGAGTCTGCAAAAAGAAAAACTTCCGCAAATCATATGTCCGCAAATATAGTGCAAAAAGCTCTGAAATTCAGGCCCGAGATTTAGCGTGATGTATTCTCAAATGGGTTTTTTTTTTTTTTACTTCTGAAATGTCGCAAAGCAAAAGTTATAGCAAGAATGCCACGATGACCCGTTTGGAGCAGCAAAACCCTAGAATCCAAAGCTCTGATATGAAATATTATGAAACCAGCTCACAAAAAGATAGAAAAGAGAGATCAACACCTTAGAATTCAGCCTCTTCGAGGGGGCAACCTCCTTTACAATACATAAATGAACAATTCTTGGATGATTCAAATGAAAAGACCTCCTCTCTATATATAGGAGTCTAAGGGGTCATAACATAATCAGAGCCTACATAACAATAATAATGTAAGGGCACAATAATAATAATAGTGGGCTTCTGTGGGGCACAACAATAACAATATGGGCACTATATGGGTACATCAATATAATAAGTGGGTTGTACTGATAACATTAAGGGGTTACACTAGTATAATAGGGGCCTAACAAAATCAATCCTTGATGAGACGATCACTGTGGAAAAGGCATAGTTAGAATTGAAGCAAAGATCTGTTGCAATCATTTGCAACAATCACCATAATTTGCAACATTGGGATTTATGGAAACCATGTCTCAATTTCGTTTAACTCTTGATATGATGTGATGGGATAGATGAAGCAGATCTGAGAAAACATGTAACAGAATGAGAATTCATTTTCAGAGACCACTATCACCAATGATCCAATACCAAGGAACCTTCCCTCTCATGCATTTAGGAAAAAAATTTAATCAGGATTTTGGGAAAGCTTGGTTGCCTTCGATAGTAAAGCTTAGGTGTTTCATACCAAGACCAAGGTTCAAATCCTCGAGGGACATGTTTCTCGATCGCATCTCAGTCGAAGGAATACTTGGTCACATTCTATTGTAATACTCCCGGAATGGGGGAGGGGATGCTCACCACATTACTAATGAAAAGATAGGTTAAAAATAATATAAACCACATCAAAAACAAAAATTACCCCTCCTCATCTATCAAATCCATCTAGAACCATGGCCCCTACCTACTAAAACTGAATAGAAATATTAAGAGAAAAGATGCTTATCTACTTTCACATTTCCAATCCTATTGAAATTAACACCAACACAACATATTTCGCCCTATAATTTAACATTACCAGAGCATATATAAAGTAAAACTCTACAAAGATTAATCTACTACTCACCTCGATAGCTTGCGAGCAATTCACAAAGTCATTGAGTTTGAAGGATCGTGTACATTGGAAGTTGAAATAAGTCTTTAAATTTCTTAAGAAAAAAAAAAGTATGAATGAGATCTCTCTAATTTGAATTCCTCCCACGAATAACATTAAGTCAACCTTGCAGGAATTCTGTAAATATTGTACAGAGGTTTGGAGCAAATTTTTTTTAAGAAGAACATTAAGTCAAGATTGCAGGAATTCTATAAACATTGTAGAGAGGTTTGGAACAAAAAAAATTACATCAAATGAATACCATGCATGAAACTTCTTTACAATTAATATTTCATTTTTCTAAAACACTTGCAATTGCTTTGAAATTAAAATGGCAAATTAATGACAAGCACCAGGTGCATCTCCATCTCCATAACCATATTTGTCTCCTTGTCCCTCACTGTCCCTGATACTCTTTTCAGAACAAACATCGACAACTCCATCTTTGTCTCCTTGTCCATCCCCTTCCCCAATGCTCTTTACAGAACAAACCTCAGCAACATCTTCATCTGAGACACCATTATCAATTGCAGTGCAGTTAGTGTTGTTGTTAGCCACACTTGTTGGTTCAAAATGCGTCGGCCAAAAATTTCTCTTATGTGATTTCTACTGAAATACTTTGCTTAAAACAATTATTATTGTTAGTATTGTTATTAGGGTTATTATCAGCACACTCGAGATGCTATAAATGTCGCCTCATGTTCCTTCAATTGCATCCTTGCATCACACTGAAACGCTGCCTCAGGTTCTTTCAATTGTATCCCGCTAAAATTTGGCTCACACAGCGAGACATTTCCCATCACTATGGAAGTCATCGGGTGTGAGGGATGTTAAAGCATTGCATTCCAGTATATGCAGCAAGGCAGAACTAAGAACAATCCTAACCAATTCATTCCAACTACCTTTGCGTGACCGAAGGGCTGAGAATTCTTCAATCCTCTAACATTTAATCACAGTGATGACAAAGAAAATAAAAGGGGAATTGATTTAAAAAAAACCATATATATAAAATTGGAATTATAGTTTAACAATTTTAATAAAACAATTAAAATAAAATAATTAAATTAACTAACTAATTTTCAACGCAAAAATTATTTTCTAATAAAATTTTAAAAATTATTTTAATTGATCCTCACCTAAATCTATTTTAAATCTCATACAATGAGAGTTATTGAGAATTTGAGATAGATAACACCTCTGGCTCAGTTATTTAGAATTAAGTGTAGTTAATTGATCCTCACCTAAATCTATTTTAAATCTAATACAATGAGAATTATTGAGAATTTGAGATAGATAACACCTCTGGCTCCCCTTTTTTGGGGTATGTTGACAAGATCCATCAAAGTAATCCCCATATTATAGATTTGTCCATAGGAGCACGAATCAACTTTTTCTGTGTACGGGTTGATGAAAAGTTTGAGAAAATTGACTGACCTTGGAAGGCACAGTGAAAAAGAGTTATATACCTATCTTCGAAGATTTCAACATTTCTATCTTTCCATATTAGATTTCAACTTTTCTATCTTTTTAGATTCCCCATGAGACTATTAGAGGAAGACCTTTGAGGTCTTTGAGATCTAAGTTTTGCTACAACTTTTTAAAGCACTCTTTAGCATAACCTTCGTGTACACAGTCCTTTTGATTAAAATAAACTCCCACAAATTTCTCACTCAACAATTTAACCATATTTAAAAAAAATAGATACCTTACCCACTCCAAGAGAAATGCTAAGTTGAAAGAGTGACAGATAACCACAATCCCATCTCGAATCAAAGGGGCAGGAATCCAAGCTTTAACCTGCTCTGAAGTGAAATACTAATTGTGGATTATTCTTAACATTTCAAATCCATTTATTGTGAATTTTTGGTTGTCATTGGCAGCTTCTTCACATGCTTGGAAGCACTTGCTTCATACAAATACGGTCGTCCAATGACCAGGGAGATTGTCGCCATGAATTATCTTTTATTCCCAATAACAATTAAAGCATTATGAAGGTACGTAAGTGAGCTTTATCAAAAATAATGTTCATAGATCATGCCCTTGACTCGTCACTGACATACATTTTCTGCGCTCCATGAAAATACTGAAAATTGTGGGTCTGGTTCTTACAAGTTATCATTTTTATTGATATGGATGGTAGCGGCCCCAACACTTCTATTGCTACTACAACTACACCCTAAACAAAATCCCGGAGACCCAAGAGTATGTTCTGCTTCCCAATCCCCTCTATTTTTGGTTTCATATTTTCACATAATAATTGGGTTCTTGTTGTATTAGATGATTTAGTTAAACATAACCAGGTAGGATAAACCAATCCTCGTTGAGACGATCATTGTGGAAAAGGTGTAGTTAGAATTGAAACCAAGATCTGTTGCAATCATTTGCAACAATCCCCACAAGCTAAAACATCAGAATTTATGGAAACCATGTCTCAATTTCATTTAACTCTTGATATGATGTGATGGGATAGATGAAGAGGAGTTGAGAAAAATGTAACATAATGAGAACTCATTTTTGGAGACCAATATCACCAATGATCCAATACCAACAAACTTTCCCTCTCATGCATTTAGGAAAACCTTTTAATCAGGATTTTGGGAAAGTTTGGTTCCCTTTGATAGCATAGTCGAGGTGTTTCATATCCCGAGAGAAAATCATTTTAGAAGTAACATGCTCATCTTTGTCTTCTTTCAATCCTGCCATGTTAGGAGGAGCTAGCTTAAATTCTCTTTTGGAGCAAAAGTTGTGGAGTTGACCTGGGCACCAAAAATTCTTTTAAGGGTTCCATTTCTAGTAAAAATATTGCACCTATACACCATGACTATATTATCACACTCAATACAGAAAGACCAGTTGAGATGAACCAAAATGTGATTAAATACTAATTTTCTATCTTTGTTCTAGAAGCTACTAATACACCAAAGAGTAAAACAATAAAAAAAATTGTAGAGAAATAATAGGTCCTATAGGATTTTGTGGAAGGATTGATCATGTTGGGAGAGAAGGGTTAACAATGACCTTAGTTTGTTGACCTTTCATTAAATCTTAGATGAAATGTCTTTTCCTCTTTTACTTTTTCTTATAATCCCCTGCTGTATTGACATATCATAAAATCTCTTGTCAAATTAAGTAGTCCAATAAAGAAGGGATGGTTGATTCTCATGTGGCACCTTCATGCTTTTGATATTTACATGAACTTGCAATGAATCCCATTCATATATTTAATGAGAATTTAAAATTCAACCCCTTAAAGTGAGAAACAAAAAGGAAGTATAGGAATTTCAATATTCTTTAGATGGATTAACAAGGAGAATAGTTAAAACTATATATTATTACTGAAAGCAATATTAGATAAATATGTTAACAATGTTTTTATATAAACTATACAGTCCATCAATGCTTGTTGTTACTATTGTATGCACTGCTCAATACACTTTAAGGAAGGATCCTTATTGGATTATAACTCTTACGCTTCAAACAGGGTACTTTGAAGCAAACCTCAAGTAAGTCTTCTAGTTTTAAAGGAGACATGCTTGTAATGAGTTGATCCTATATATATCCTACTACTAGGAATCTTAGATTTATTCATAAAGTGCAGGCATGTAATGTGTAGATTATAATACCAAATACTGTGTATTTATCAACTATACGTTGGCACTAGTATGTCTAAGTTCTATTTTAATGTAAAAAAGGTCAAAGAGAAAAGGGTAGTTCTATTCATTGTGATGTAAAAACATTCTTTTACTTGTTTTAGGGAATGTACACACTTCATGGTTGACTATCACGGGAATGCAGGAGGAAATAAGCTGAGAGTCGTTCATAGGAAGTATTCAATACTATTTTTTGGTTGTGTTCTCTTTTAGCCCTTGCCAACTTACCTGGTGATGAAAGTTGCAGCTCTAGCCACTGATCAATAATGCACACCATGTTTAGAACTGTCGAAAACATAAAATTTTTGGTTTTGTTCATGGAAATAACCCTTGACAAGGTATATGTAAATTTCTAGTTGAATTTTCTCATACATTGAGAACACCCTTAATACTGAAAAATTAACTATTTTTCATTAAGTCAGAACTCTTGTCACTTTGAATCTACATCAAATGATGAATATCTCACGAAAATTTTGAAGAAAGGTTCCTCCAAAAATGTTAAAAAACTACTACCAAAGGGAAAGGGAAGTAGTGGAATCTATAGCAAGCAAGATTGTTCAAAAAGCAATGAAACCTACAAAGAAGGAATTAAGAGGTGAATGGAATACTCAACAGGATTCTCATAGTTGCAGAAACAGCATGGATGTGGTTTTTTTCACATTTTCATGTTGTATGACGTCTATAGGTGGATCCTAAACTGGAATTCATTCAATGGAGAAGAAGCAAGGTCAAGCACTGGATGATTGGAGAGAAAGGCAGACCGCCTGT
Organism: Pinus taeda; assembly: GCA_000404065.3. Taxonomy (NCBI): domain Eukaryota; kingdom Viridiplantae; phylum Streptophyta; class Pinopsida; order Pinales; family Pinaceae; genus Pinus; species Pinus taeda. The sequence continues at coordinate 324,025 of APFE030519275.1, forward strand.
TGGAGAGATACTTGCACAGATAATGAACTTGAGAAAATCGTATCAAAAGTAACATGCTCATCTTCATCTTCTTTCAATCTTGCCATGTTAGGAGGAGATAGCTTAAATTCTCTTTTGGAGCAAAAGTTGTGGAGTTGACGTGGACGCTAGAAATTCTTTCAAGGATTCCATTTCTAGTAAAACTATTGCACCTATACTTCAGGACTTGATTATGACACTCAATACAAAAAGACCATTTGAGATGAACCAAAAATGTGACTAAATACTAATTTTCTATCTTTGTTCTAGAAGCTACTAAGGCACCAAAGAGTAAAACAATAGAAAAAGAATTGTACAGAAACAATTGGTGTTATAAGCTTTTGTAGAAGGATTGATCATGTCGGGAGAGAAGGGTTAACTAGGACCTTAGTTTGTTGACCTTAGTTGGCTTCATTATTTCACATAAAAATTGCGTTCATGTTGTATTAGGCAGTTTGTTTAAACATAATTAGGTAGGATATATCAATCCTCAATGAGACGATCACTGTGGAAAAGGCGTAGTTAGAATTGAAGTAGATCTATTGCAATCATTTGCAGCAATCACCATAAGCTGAAACATCAGGATTTATGGCAACCATGCCTCAATTTCATTTAACTATTGATATGATGAGATGGGATAGATGAAGCAGAGCTGAGAAAACATGTAATAGAATGAGAATTCATTTTTGGAGACCAATATCACCAATGATCCAATACCAAGGAACTTTTCCTCTCATGCATTTAGGAAAAAAATTTAATCAGAATTTTGGGAAAGTTCGGTTGCCTTCAATAGTAAAGCTGAGGTGTTTCGTACTGAGACCAAGGTTCAAATCCCTAAGGGACATGTTTCCTAGTCGCATCTCAGCCAAAGGAATACTTGGTCGCATTCTATTGTAATACTCCCAGAATGGGGAAGGGGATGCTCACCACACTACTAATGAAGAGATAGGTTAAACAAAATATAAACCACATCAAAAACAAAAACTACCTCTCCTCATTCATCAAATCGATCCAGAACCATGGCCCCTGCCTACTAAAACTGAATAAAAATATTAAGAGAAAAGATGCTCATCTACTTTCACATTTCCAATCCTATTAAAATTAACACCAACACAACATATTGCTCCCTAGAATTTAACATTACCATCGCAGATATAAAGTAAAACTATGCCAGAATTAATCTACTACTCACCTCAACAACTTGCGAGCGATTTGCAAAATCATTGAGTTTGAAGGATCCTGTACATTGGAAGTTGAAATAAGTCTTTAAATTTCTTAAGGAAAAAACAATTATGAATGAGATCTCTCTAATTTGAATTCCTCCCACGAAGAACATTAAGTCAGCCTTGCAGGAATTCTGTAAATATTGTACAGAGGTTTGGAGAAAAAAAAATTAAGAAGAAAATTAAGTCAACATTGCAGGAATTCTATAAACATTGTAGAGAGGTTTGGAACAAAAAAAATTACATTAAATGAATACCATGCACTAAACTTCTTTACAATTAAGATTTCACTTTTCTAAAACCCCTGCAATTGCTTTGAAATTAAAATGGTGAATTAATGAAAAGCACCAAGTGCATATCCATATCCATCACCACCTCTGTCTCCTTGTCCCTCACCGTCCCCGATGCTCTTTTCAGAACTAACATCGACAACTCCATCTTTGTCTCCTTGTCCGTCCCCTTCCCCAATGCTTTTTAAACAACAAACATCAGTAACATCTTTCATCCGAGAAACCATTATCAATTGCAGTGCAGTTAGTGTTGTTGTTAGCCACACTTGTTGGTTCAAAATGCGTTGGCCAAAAATTTCTCTTATGTGATTTCTATCGAAAGACTTTGCTTAAAACAATTATTATTGTTAGTATTATTATTAGGGTTATCAACAACACGCTCCAGATGTTGTAAATGTCGCCTCATGTTCCTTCAATTGCATCCTTGCATCACGCTAAAACGCTGCCTCAAGTTCTTTCAATTGTATCCCACTAAAATTTGGCTCACACAGCCAGACATTTCCCATCACTATGGAAGTCATCGAGTTCGAGGGATGTTAGAGCCTTGCATTCCAGTATATGCAACAAGGCAAAACGAAGAACAATCCTAACCAATTCATTCCAACTACCATTATGTGACCAAAGGGCTGAGAATCCTTCAATCGTCTAACATTTAATCTAACCGCCCACAACGATGACAAGGAAAATAAAAGGCGAATTGATTTAAGAGAAAAACACCTTACATGGTAAAATATATATATATCAATCTATATATATATGAGATTGGAATTATTGTTTAACAATTTTAATAAAACGATTAAAATAAAATAATCAAAATTAACTAACTAATTTTCAACGCAAATTTTTTTAATAAATTTTTAAAATTATTTTATATATCTAGTTGATGACTTTGACGAATAGAAAAAGGAATTAGGGAACAGCGAAGGCTAGTTCAATTGATTGGCAATAGTCAGGTGTACAAGTCCCGGCTTTTGTTGATTACCACGAGGACAACCACCCTGAAAACGAAATTGTGTCGAAGTTTTTAATTAAATTAGGAAAAATAACAAAAAGAAACTAACTGCATGCTTTATGATCGTATTAAAATTAGAAATTCATTTTTATCTGAATACTTGCAACACTCCATCGTGCAATTTCCACACTAAATAATCCATACATCTCCTCACTCATTAAATTCTTGATATTCAAATGAGCAGTCATATAAAAAACTTGTAGCTCCTTTGCGCAGTTGAATGCTGATACCCACATAACAAGTTTAATACTTTATTATATTTAGTTAAAACGTTTATGGTTTCTCTCACATGAAAATTACAAGTTACATTCAAAGTGTAAGTCTTTTAAGATTTTTCAAACACATTAGCCTCAGCTTCAAATATTTTTAAGTCTGTTGGGTTGAGATGATTTCACTTGGTCGAAAATAAATCTCAAAGATATGAGTTAAAAATCTGAGATAATTATTAAAAATATTAAATTTGAACTTACTTTGAAATATGTATTTATGTTTTACTCGAACACTATTTCTGCATGCATTCTATTCCAATCAAATACATTTAACATATCTCTGTCACTTCCAGGCTCCAAGTTAATATTTCTGTCCACTTCAGCGTACGCTCGATATCTTTACAGACCTCTCTCAACATTGAAGGAGTCGGATAAAAATACCAAGAAAAACTTAAGAGCTGGCATGCGAGCGTTATGTAAGGTGACTTCCTTGGCAGAGCTTGTGATTTTATTTTTGGTAAATTTAGTAGGATTATATTTTTATAGGTTAATATATTATTTTGATGGGGAAAAACTGAATTTTATATATCAGATAGAGAACATTTTAATACATCATAGTGGGGTGTAGAATGACTCTCTCGGCTCACTCAACAGAAATTTTTGAAAATTTTACAGATATCAAAATTCAAGATTTTGAGTGCCCTATAAATTTTTAATAATATTTCATATTATTGATAATATTAATTTAAAATTAATATAGTAATATTAGCTTGAAGGTAATATAATATTACTAATGGTTAATACAATAATTTTAAGGTCACTAAATAAATAAATAAATAATCATATATATATATATATATATATATATATAGATATATATAAGGGTTGGCCGTTCATATAGCCGTTGAAGGACCTGTATGTTCTATTTAATCAGATTTGTTCCTCAACTTGTCGTGACTATGAACCACACTAGTTGGTTTGAAACACGTCGACAAATGATTCTATCTGTGATTTTGTTGAAATCATTCTCACAATCAAGTATGGATCACAAGATCCTAAACTTTTTAATATTGAATCTGTTTCCACCATAAAAAAAAATTCAAATACTCATTTAGTTTAACACAAATTAATAAGCCAATTATAAATTAGTAACTAATTAAAATTAATTTTCAAATTTAATAAATAAAAAAACATTTAAATCATTTTGAAAAAAATCAAAGACTTTGAATATAAATCCTTAATATTGGATATACATGAGATAAATTTCTACTAAATTTGATTTTACAAATCATTATTATAATAATATTGATTTAATGAAAGAACGAATTCACATACTCTTTATTTTTTTTATTTGAACCAATTCCTAGTCCATGTATACCACAAGAAATGTGGGAACCGAACCACTGAACCACTGAGCTTAGCCATTAACCACATCCTCCTTGGACTAACTCTCCCTGCCTATCTGTCTGTTTTAGAGCGTGGTGGTCAACACAGTGGGATCGCTACTTGTATGTTGGCGTATACGACCGTGGTGCGCTGAGCTGGAATATCTTCATGACATACTTGCAGTTGGCTTTTGTAGTTAATTAATTAGGTAATCGATGTGGATAAGTGGCGAGCGCAGTCTCCCAATGAAGTTTGATGATGGTTGCTTTTCTTCGGAGACCCGTTGATAGCACAGTAAGGATGAGGTGGTTTTTGTAACTGCCATCCTCACCACAAAAACCGCTGATTGGAAATTAAAGAAGAAATTGAATGACATGTGATGGGATGCATGAAGGCAGCTCAGTAGTGTTAGGTAAAGGTTTGCAGGATGTTTATAGGCATTATAAATCGTTGAACTCAGTGTAATGGGGGGCTTCTGAGCAAGTCTGAGTCTTCAATTTTTTTTTTTATGACGTGTTTTGACCCAACATGATCGATAATGACTTTTGAATCTTCAAAAATTTGAAGCTTTTGAATGTCTAGAAAATCACAAAAAGATAGAAGATCAACGAGAGCCATAGCCTCTGCTTTATTATTGGATTCAGCACCTCCATCCCAATCTATTTCGATCTGTTGTTCTTCTACAGGAATAATATAAACTCTGCAAGCGCATATTCTGTGTTGCGCCATCCCATCAAAAAAGGCATGTGGAATCCCCGTAGGATCCATTGGTAGAGTCCTCCTCACACGTTTGTCTCTGGAATGTTTAGTCAAACCTAGCACATTGTGCAGAGAGAGGATAGATTCAGATATTGTAAAATGACTTTCCCTTTTTTAGTTGAATATTGACACATTCCGCCATTTCCATATGGCCCATATGGCCAACAAAGGAATGGGCCTCCAATCAATGTTCATGTCACCCCACCATCTAAAAGCTTCTGAAATGGAGGGGAAGGAGATTCTGTTGAAGCCATAATAGGTAGCTAGATTCTGCCAAATCATCTGAGATTGAGGACATTGAAGAAAAATATGTAAATTGTTCTATATATTTGATCTACAAAGGGGACATCTGGCTAACCCACTCCAATTTCTCTTTTGAAGATTTTCCCATGTGAGATTCTTGTTGTGGAAAACCAACCAAGCAAATAATATGATCTTTAGGGGGCAACTTGTTTTCCATAAGGATGATGGGAAGATGAGAGCCATTTGTTCAGATTTGGAATGAAGGAGTTGTTGATAAATGTGCCTAACATAAACCGAAGAAGTGCCATTGTGCCCCTTCCATATAAGGAAATCCTCATCCGCAGAACGAAAAATACCATAGTCCCACATAGTTGAAATGATAAAGTTCCATTGAAGTCCTAGATCATCATTTAGACTCAAATCAGATGTAGATTTCCATATAGGAATGGCACCCTCCCATTTGCAAATGGACTTGTCCCAGAAAACAATACCCCTGCTGTGCAATGCCCTTAGTAACTAAGAAGAAATGGGAATCTTCCCATCCCCACCTGCAATAGCATCCAAACCAATAATAATTTTTTTCCCGGACTGAAATTTCCAAATCAGGTTTTGTCGGAAGAAAAGCTCTATTTTCCAGAAACTTCTCCAAATAGCAGAGTGCTAAGTGGATCCAATGGAGCTTTGTCTTTATTATCCATATAATTAGAACTTATGACATTGCTCCATAGAGAATCCCCCATAACAACTTTCCACATGGATTTACAAAGTAGAGCTTTTCAAAACAAATTTAAGTCCATTATGCCCCAGCCTCCCATCATTTTTGGTCGAGACAGTGTCGCAAGTTTTGTCAAATGAAATTTGTTTTGTTCTTTGTGACCTCCACAGATGAAATTAGCAGTCATTCTATTTAGACTACTGATAATGGATGCAGGAATGTAGAAGAGATATGCCCAATAGACCATAATTTGAACCAACATAGCCTGGGTCAAAATCACATGACCACCAATGGACAGACATTTGTATTCCCATCCAGCGATTTTCTTATAAAAACGATCGGAAATCCATGACCAATCAGCAACAGAATATCCAACAAATTTCAAATTGAAGCCCAAGTATTTCAGCCCCAGCTTGATAGGTATAGCTTTAACATTGAATAGTTGAGAAAGGAAGGAGATAAGATCCCCATTGGTATTCTCGACATGAAAAGACGATTTTCCTTCATTGACACACATCCTAGTGGCTTTTTGAATCTTCTCCAAAATTCCATGTAAACATATCCATGACGCTTTGCATAGCATCGCCGATAGTAGGATGTCATCGACAAATACATTATGGGAAATGAAAATGGCCCTGCTAATAAGGAGTGGTCAGCATCTATTTTGTTGAATCACCTGTTTTATATGTAGACTCAAAGAGTCCATGACAAGAATGAAGAGTAGTGGAGACAAAGAACAACCCTATCGCAAACCCCTGACATCCTTGAAAAAAAGAGTTGGGATTCCATTTATAAGAACGACAAAATTAACATCAACCACACAAGCCATAATCCATCTGGAGCATTTTCCATCAAGGCCAATCTTAGCGAGGAGGCATTGGATAAATCCCTAGTCAACATAATCATATGCTTTTTTAAGATCAATTTTTAATAATGCAGCTTCTCTCTTCCTGCAATGCATGGAATGTAGACATTCTTGAGTGAGAGCCACAACTTCCAATATGTTGCGTTCCTTTAGAAATCCATGTTGCTCAAGGGGCAAATGAATAGATCAGATAATCCTCAACTAGACAGCAATAATCTTAGAGATTATCTTATAAAGAACGTTGCACAATGAGATGGGCCTATAGTCCCTAAAAGTGAGGGAGTCATTCTTTTTTGGAATTAATGCTATATATGCGGAGAAAATATATCGGTTGATAAAGCCATGAGTCCTGGATTCCTCAACCATATTCAGGATATTCGATTTAAATAAGTCAAAAAAATGGATGAAGAAGTCTATAGTCCAACCGTCCGGACCATGACATTTATCTTTTTGAAAAGATTTCTTAGTAGCCAATAACTCCTCTTCAGAGACCGCAGAATAAAGGGTGTTGTTCTGATTTGCATCAAACATGGTAGGATACGGTTCAATATCCCAAAATATGTCCTCAATATCATAGCCTACATTCATGCTGTAAGCCCGACTAAAATATTTCACAACTTCTTTAGCAATAGCCTCCTGTGAAGTATATGATATGCCTTCTTCATTCTTAATCTCCCAAATAGTATTTGCTTCCCTGCGCTTATTAGCGAATCTATGGAAAAACTTTGTATTTTTGTCCCCTTCTTTGAGCCATATAGCTCGGCTTTTAAGACGCCAGGAAGCTTCTTCTATAGCTAATAATTTTTGCTTTCTTTTCTCTAAAACTCATATTTGCTGACGGATAGCAAGAGGCATACAGGGAGCTTTAAAGTGTATAGATAATTTTTCCAATTTCTTGCATATGTCCATACATCATAGTGGTGTGTAGAATGAGCCTCTCAGCTCAATCAGGCAGAAATTTTTGAAAATTTAAGTTATAGCTATCAAAATTCAAGATTGAATTTGTTTCCACCATAAAAAATTCAAATCCTCATTTAGTTTAACACAAATTAATAAACCAATTATAAATTAATAACGAATTAAAATTAATTTTCAAATTTAATAAATAAAAAAGCATTTAAATCATTTTGAAAGAAATCAAAGGCTTTGAATATAAATCCTTAGCTATAAATATTGGATATACTGGAGATAAATTTTTACTACATATTTTTGAAATCATTGTTATAACAAGGAGCCACTGCCGTGGCGGTAGTCCCTACCGGGCTCTGCAGGGAATTTCTAGCAACAAGTCATATTTATAAATAACAAAGGAATTGGAAATGGAAACAGTGGAAAGACATAATGAAAAAATGCAGCATAACTTTAAGAATATTTCTGCAAGTTAACAAAAAGAAGGAGTGGAAAGACAAAATGAAAAAATGCACCATAACTTTAAGAATATTTTTGAAAGTTAACATTATTGTTGATTGCATTTGTGAAATAAAATAACAATAGATTGTCTATTGAAATCTATATTTTACTAGTTAAACATGTTGCCCAATGTTGTATATTACCTTTATAACGTCACTTGGATTGTCATGAGTTATGAGCATTGAAAAATAAGCGATAAAACAACAAGAATTTGAGAAACTTCGAGAAAAGATGTGAGATGTGAGTTATTTAACATGCTTGCTTTTAATTTTTGACGATTAACCAAACATAACAATATAGGAACTGTCTGTATGCTTTAATTTGCAAATTACAAAGGAAACAAAATAACAAAAACTTGATGAGCGCATACCTTAACATTAACAGAGAGTTAATTGGTCCAAATTTAGAGTGCTAGGGTTAACAATGTGCAATTTCCAACATTCATATTCATTATTAATAAATGAATTTTAACAATAAATCCACTTCTTCACTTCTTGAGAATGTATTGGTTCATCACTTCTTTACCTATATATTCATATTCATTATTAATAAGTGAATTTTAACAATAAATTCACTTCTTCACTTCTTGAGAATGTATTGGTTGATCACTTCTTTACCTATATGATTTGATTAAGTGAATGAGGATTGTATTTACATACTTTCAAGATAGAACGAGATTGCATAAACAATAAAATAACATTATATTCGAACCAAACACTCCAAAGATTGCACAAACATTATGTTGAAGGGAGAATACAATACATTAAAGGAAAAGGAAAAACTATGCACTACAAAAGGTCTTATCTATCAAATACATGTGAAGGCTATATTTAAAAGTATGTTGGAAGGATCTACGAGCAATGTGATGAATAATATATCAAAATGTGCATTGAATATACATGTGTTGAAAGGGTAATAAAAACAATACATTAAAGAAACATTGGATTGAGTCGAAAACCATACACAGGAAACGAATAAAAGGTTTGATAAATGATGCAAAGTTTTATATTATTTACTGCCAAAAGAAATATAGTAAATACATTGAGGGAGAATATGCCACATAGTGAGTTGAGGAAGAATATATTACATTGCAATACATTGGAGAATAATGCAATATATTACATTAAAATGTGTTGAAGAGATATTGAAATGTGTTGAATACATATTGCAAATTTGTTGAAGAATATTGTTGTGCATTGAAAGGATGATACAAGAAATGCATTATGTTGAGATGATATATTAATACTGGTGCAATATATTAAAGCAGTGAATATATAAAATAACAGCGCGTTGAACAAAAATTTACAAAATGTGTTGAAAGGATCAGTAATTACATCAAAATAAAGTGCGTTGAAAACAATGGAAAGGCAACATTAAAACCCATTTAAGAGTAGGATTGCGAATCCATCAAAGGTTGTGTTGAAAACTATCGAAGCTGGGCATTGCAGAGAATATGTAACAAGCAGTGCGTTGAAAGATAAATACGTTGACAATATGTTGGAAGCAAATATAAAGGTGCATTGAATAGGATATGTATTTAAATAACCTATTAAAGGCATGTGATAGAACTTGTTAAAAGTTGTTATAGTATCTGCTGCCAAATTGAATTGATAATAAAGTATGCTGAAGAGATATTGCAGTGCGTTGGAGAAATATAGCAAATGCATTGGGAGGAGAAATATTGAAATGCATTGGAAGACAATAAATTAAGGCAGCACATTGGAGGATAATAAATTAAAGTAGCACATTGAAAGATAATAAATTAAAGTAGCACATTGAAAGATAATAAATTAAATCAGTACATTGAAAGGAGTTAAACATAGTGCGTTACAAAGGATAATACATGCTTGCAAAGGAAATGAATTGGGGATAATACCTTTGTACTGAAAGGAGTTACAAATAACCCGAATAACCCGAAGTAAAGAGTATTTACACAGAACCTCTAATTGTACGGACATGGACGAGAATTTCCAAGTCTCTCCTCGTATTTTGCTCTTTTTCTTGTCAAATAACATAATCAGTGAAATTTGCGTACATTTCAGGTATGAAAAAAACAGAAAGAGCGTTGGAGTCTCATTTTACTCGAAGTTGTCGAACTTCTGTGATGAGATTTTGGAGCTTGTACTTGAATTTAGAGAATTTAATCCTCTTGTCCAGGTTATCAGAGGAGAATTTACCATCGGTAAGGCCATATTATTACATAATATCTATATGAATTTTGACATAAGAAATATTGCATATGAAAAAAAAATGGAAGCAACAATTTAATACCAGAAAAAATTGATATTCTTCATTGAAGAGAAACTAGAAGAACCGCGGGCTCTCTCTTCGGAAAATACAGACATCGGGGATATCTTAAGGATGCGATCAGACCAGCAATGTACAGTGATGAAGTAAATGTAGTCAACGATTGGCTGTCAAATTTACAGTAAGCATCAGCCTTTGCCTCTTTCATATTCCTTTCCACACTAAGGAAAAATTTATGTAAAAAGTCATCCATGGATGTAACACCACCTGCAAATTGTGGTCAACAATGTATGAATACACATTCAACACTCACAGTATTCATGTTGATGCACGAACACAAAACTAGATGCATTATTCATATTATGATACTACTATATTCTGAAGGTAAAGATAAGATTCCATAGAACAGATCTTACAAGTATTCCATGCAAACTATTGTATATAGGGAAGACTTAAAGTCAGAATGAGTATTGATAGTATATATAGCACAGGTAAAGAAAAGACGCCAACTTACAGTGTGCTGCATATATGAAAGTTATTTTATTTCATTATGTTCTTCTAAGTTCAGGGCTGTAGAAATAATGCGAGTTTAAAGAAATTATAATGTCAGTTTAATGCAGACCTGAAATTCCTATATCATAACCGAAGATGAGGCCTCCAGTGGTAGCTACAATGCATGAGAAGAAGACGAACATTGTTACCCTGCCTGGGTGAACCTCCCCTTGGCTATTGCTGCCTTAGATGAATATTCCCCCTGCCATTATGCACTTAATTTGGAATGTGATTTGGGGTCAAGTAAGGCCTTGTTATTACCCAGTACCTCAGTTATGATTTGAATTACTATTTCAAATCCATGGCAGCTTCCATATGCCAACAAATTACACAGAAGAAAACCAAAGGACAATGTCCATTGATATGGAAGAACTCAACTAAATATAGCACAATGGGAATGCCGTCAGCGATATGGATAAAACCAAATCCTACCTTATCTAAAATGAATTCAAAAAATGCATGTTCAACTGAAAGTAGCTCCCCACAACCGCGGGCTCTCTCTCCGGAAAATACAGACATTGGGGATATCTTAACACAAATACAGACGTGAAAATTGACATTCTTCATTGAAGAGAAACTAGAAGAACCGCAGGCTCTCTCTCCGGAAAATACATACATCAGACATCAGGGATATCTTAACACAAATACAGACGTTTGTTCATCACCTAGGGGTGTCGACACGTGCATTGCATGCATCCAACGCTCGATCAATGGGCAGGGTAGCAACGCCACCTTTATTTAGTTAAGGTCACATATTTCTTGCATAAAACTTTGCATAAAAAAGCTTGTTAAAAACTCATTTACCAAACTTTGGATAAGTAAAGCGTTGCAGGTGTATTTTTCCCTCGATCCACGCGAAGTTTCCAATAAGAGGTGAAAAAGAAAACTTTGGATAAATTGTGTAGTATGCTAAATTGATGTTCGAAAACTTTGGATAAAATTTGGGAAACATAAAAAAAATTGGTGATTAATTGATTGTCAGCGATCAATCGATCGCTAATAGTCCCAGGCAGGGACTAATAATATTGATTTTATGAAAAAACGAATTCACTTTCTATTTATTTATTTTTTATTTGAACCAATTCTCAGTGTATGTAGACCACAAGACATGTGGGAACTGAACCACTGAACTTAACCGTTAACCACATTCTTGGACTAACTCTCCTTGCCTATCTGTTCGTTTTAGAGCGTCATGGCCAACACAGTTTCATTGCAAGTTGTATGTTGGCGTATCTGACCGTGATGCGGTGAGTTGGAATATCTTCACGCCATACTAGCAGCTGGCTTTTGTAATTAATTAATTAGGTAATCGATGTGGATAAGTGGCAAGCGCGGTCTCCAAATGAAGTTTGATGATGGTTTCTTTTCTTCGGAGACCCGCTAATAGCACAGTAAGGATGAGGTGGTTTTTGTAACTGCCATCCTCACCACAGAAACCGCTGACTGGAAATTGAAGAAGAAATTGAATGACATGTGATGGGATGCATGAAGGCGGCTGGGTAGTGTTAACTAAAGGTTTGCAGGATGTTTATAGGCACTATAAATCGTTGAACTGAGCGCAATGGGGGGCTTCTGAGCAAGTCCGAGTCTGGGGAAATACATGAGATGCTCCTTGTTTGATTTTGTTGTCTTTAATAGAACTCCTTTCAATTCTCTTGCACGTGATTTGGAAGATTTCATTTGAAAGTTCTATGTTATGTTATGTTTATTAAATATAGTTTTTTTAGCCCGTTTTTCTTGTGAGTTCGTAATAGATTATAGCTTAGCAAATTAGTAACAAATTATAAATTAAAGTAATTCCATAAAATTCATGATCTTAAAATATAAATATTTTTAAAATTAGTATTTAAAAACCAAAAAAATAATAATATTATTATTAATTTTTAAATTTATAATAAGATCATGAGGCGGCGCAAAGAGTTCTAGGGTTTAACTAAGCAAGTGATAGAGGGCAACAAGCACCTATGGAGGCACAAGGAGGAGGGAGCTCCACTCCCTCCTATAGTAATATGGTAGCAAACAGAGGAAGAGGAGGGAAAAAGAACAAACCTCCACAACTCTTGGAGGTCAAGACAAAAAACATCGAAACTTAGAAGCCGGAAGGCAGCAAAACCCATGCAGATCAAGGGGCCCATGAAGAAGACCGTCAGGAGAAGAAAGAGGAAGACAGAGGTCACAGAACAAAGAAAAGAGCCAAGATGGGGCCGTGTAAACCCAAGACCATAACTAAAACTCAGGTTATTCTGAATAATCCAGCTCTGCAAGCGCACATGGATCACATGGAAAACTATGCCATCATATGCAAATTTATGGGAATTTGGCCATCAGAGAAAGCATTGTACACCTAGATAAAATACAAATGCAAACTAAAGGGGGAGTTAACTATACATCTTGGATCCAAAGGTTTTTTTTACTGTCGTGTTTACGAACATGGAAGACAGAGACAGGATTTTTGAAGGAGGACCATACTTCTTTGCAACTACTGGTCTTTATATGTGGCCATGGATGATGAACTTTGTGCCAGAACGAGAAACCTTCACTTCGGTACCGGTATGGATTAGATATACTCCTTACCTTTAGATTATTGGATGCTAGAGTCTTTAAAAGCTATAGGCAATAAATTAGGTCATTTCTTAAAAATTTCAGAGGCAATTCTACGGGGAGAATATACATCCTATGCCCGTATATGTGTGAAGATGAACCTATCAGGAGCCCTTTCAAATGAAGTCATTCTAGAATTATATGATGAGGAATGGGTTCAAACAGTTGACTATGAACGTATCCCGTTCAAATGTCACAAATGTCATGAGCATGGGCATCTATCGAGACACTGTCCTCTTAATAGAAGGGAGGAAAACCTAAATACTAGCAAAGGGAAAGACCAGATAGGTTTCACCAAAGTAGGAGGAAAAGGAAAAGGAGGGGGAAGGAAGACACAAAAGAACCCTATTGCGAATGATAACAAAACAAAAAGTTACAACAGTTTTGAGATCTTAAGAGAAAAAAAAGCAGAAGGAGGGGATCAAGAGAGTACAAAGAATCAGATAGCAAGGGGGAAAGGAAAAGAGACCAGCATGGAGTTCACTCAGGAACATAATGAAAATACGACGGACCCTTTGAGTACCATGGAAATAGAAAAATACCAAAAAATGACTCAAAGTGAGAGTGGTACAGGGTATCAAGACTTACAGGAGATCTTGGAAAGGGAGAACCTAGAGTTGGAAAATTTTCTAGAACAAGGAGAAAACCTGGGAATAAACTCCATCCCTTAAGAGGATGTGGACAAGGTCCAACAGACATTCCTTAACAAGTCACATCAAACAACTGCAGGAGTCAAAAGAGGACATGACAACCAGGAAAACAAAGGGACTTCCTCAATAGGATTAATAACAGGAAAACTAACAAAGAATCCAGGCAAGAGGAGGGGAAAAAAAGACAGAAAGAACTACTACTGGAGTGTGGCAAACTCATGATTGACTCAGGAAGGATGAAAGACCTTTCCAGTTACTCCTTTAAAACCCCACCTCAATGAAAATCACAACCTAGAACATTAGAGGACTAGGGAGCAAAATAAAATAGAGGAATCTAAGTAAAAGGATCAAAGAGGAAAAACCTGACATAGTATTCATCCAGGAAACAAAATTCTCGGTGGAGAGGATCCACGACAAGCATAACAAATGGTTAAATAGATATGAATACCATGAAGTTAAGGCAAATAAATCTGCTGGTGGCATTCTCACTCTATGGGATCCACAAAAATTTGGTGTGATTGATGCAGAGGCATCCAGACATCCCCTTTCTCTAATTTTCCAACTGGTGGGTGACAAACAATGTTACATGATCACCAATGTCTATGGTTTGCAACCAATGGAGGACAAACTTCGACTCCTCACAACACTGGAGGATATGAAGAAGAGATACCCAACTCTACCTTGGATTCTTGGAGGTGATTTTAACATAAGAAAATCACTCACGGAGAAGAAAGGAGGAACTAGAACACTCAGTAGAGACTCAGTTGCCTTCCAGAACTTCATCACCAATATGAAATTGGTTGATATGGAAAAAAACAATGGAATATTCACTTGGAATAAAAAAAGGGGGGGGAACCTACCCAAGTAGCCTCAAAATTAGACAGATTTATTGTTTCAGTGGAACTTCTTCTCAGGGTAAGCAACATTTCTACACTCATATTACCTTTTGTGGGTTTAGATCACTGGCCTATCCAATTGGAAGCTTCTCTTTTTGGTAAGCCAAGGAACACCCCCTTCAGGTTTGAGAACGCTTGGCTCACACATTCAAATTTCCTCACAAACATTGAAAAATGGTGGAAGGAAGAGCTTCACCTTCAAGGTACAAAGATGTTCCTTCTACACTACAGGCTCAAACACATTAAAGACATACTCAAAGAGTGGAATAAAAAGGAATTTGGTAACATCTTCAAAGCTAAAGGAGACATGGAAAAGAAACTAAAGGAAATAAACCAAATTCTTATCACATAAGGCTATACAGCTGAAAGGAAAGAGATGGAAAAGTCACTCTAGCAGGAGTGGGACAACAGATGTCTTCAAGAGGAAATATTCTGGAGACAGAAATCCAGAGTACAATGGATTAAAGAAGGGGAGAGAAACACCAAATTCTTTCATAGATCCACCATAGCTCACAGAAACAACAATAGAATTGTGAAACTTAAAGATCAACACAGAATAGAGAGAAACACTCATGAAGAGATGGAAAAGGTTCTACTCCAACATTTTCAGAAAATCGGTGAGGAAAACTTAGAAGATAGGTACCAGTTTACGAAAATATTTACTTAGTACATTCCTAAATTGGTTACTAGAGAAGATAATTACAATCTCAACAGACCAGTAACAGAAGAAGAAATTGAGGAAGCCATGAAAGAGATGCAAAATGGGAAAGCACAAGGCCCGGATGGCTTTAATGTGGACTTTTACAAAGCTTGTTGGAGGATAGTGAAACAGGACATCTTGGAGGTTGTGGAAGACTCTCGAAGATTTAAGACAGTCTTAAAGGCGCTCAATGAATCTTTCATAGCCTTAATCCCCAAACAGGAAAATTCCACCTCTCCAGACAATAGACCTATAACATTATGCAATGTGATATACAAAATTATATCCAAAGTCATTGCCAACCATCTCAAACCACTCCTCCCAACCCTAGTGTGAGAGGAGAAAACAGGATATGTAGAAGGAAGACAAATTTTATATAATATAATTCAAGCGCACGAAATGGTTCATTCACTCATTACCAACAAATAGGCAGGAATGATAATGCAGCTGGACATAGCAAAGGCCTATGACAAACTTAGTTGGTCATACATAAGAGCAATATTAAAATCCTACGCCTTTGACTACAATTAGATTAAATGGGTTATGGCGCTAGTTACCATTGGCAGCTGTTCAATTCTTCCCAATGGCTCTCCTTCCAAAACCTTCAAGCCTTCTAGAGGTCTCAGGCAAGGATATCCTCTTTCTCCTTTCCTTTTCATTCTAATGATGAAAGGGTTAGGGAGAACAATCAGAGCTTCTAAGGAGGAAGGGAGAATTCAGGGTCTGAGACTCAATCAAGGTGGGGAGATGGTGACACATCAGTAATTTGTGGATGATACTATGCTTCAAGGCACACCTACCGTGAAGGAAGCCAAAGCATTCAAACAGATTTTGAGTGAGTTTGCTAGGGCAGCAGGCATAGAGGTAAGTCTTACTAAATCAAATATTTTCTTTTTCAATACGGATATTTCAATACAAAGAAATCTTTCCAAAATTTTGGGCTTTCAAAGGGAGTCACTGCCTGCGAAGTACCTAGGAGTTCCTCTCACTGACAAACCGCTACACAAGGATATCTAGGAGCATGTTCTTAATAAGCTAAAAGATAAGATTAGCAAATGGACAAATAGAGCACTAAATCTAGCAGGGAGATCGATTCTCACTAAGGCTATCCTCCAAAGTATCCCTATCTATATGATATCTGCCATTCCAGCACCAACTGGTGTAATTACTAATATAAGAAACACTCAGAGAGACTTTCTCTAGGGGAAAGGTGAAGAAAAGAATAAATGGACCCTTGTGGCATGGGACAAAGTATGCAATCTAAGTCCCATGGTGGCTTGGATCTTCATGACCCAATAATTCTTAACAGAGTTCTTGGTGCCAAAATCTGGTGGAGATGGCTAAAGGAAATACAAGCCCCATGGGAAAAACTTTGGAAGCAAAAAATATGCTAGAGAATGGTAGGAGAAGAATCTAATCAGAATGACAGGACAAGCAAAAGGTTTTGCAATTTGGAATAGGGCATGGGAGAACAGGGCCCTAGTCCAAAATCACAGTTTCTGGGAGATCAGAAATGGTAACCTAGCTTGGTTCTGGGAGGATAATTGGTAGCAGGAGGACAATCTTTGAAGTGAAGAATTAGCAGACATTCACACTGATACCATCCACAAAGGATTAAGGTGGGTAAGTGACTATTGGGACCAATCAAGGAACAACGAGAAATGGATAACATGGAAACTTCTAGATTACAGTGGAATGGACAAGTTGAATAATCAAGCTATAGCCCTTAAAGGTCTTTTAGACAAGAGACAAATCTTAAACTCAAACTTGAACGATCAACTAAGATGGGGAAAGAACAAGGCAGGTCTCTTCAACCTTAAAGAAGCCAAAAGGATAGACTCAGGGCTTAACCTTCCAAACACTGATAAGACATGGAAAGAAATATGGGAAACTCCTCATTGGATGAAAGTCAAAATGTTCAAATGGCTGGTTCAACAGGGAAAGATTCTAACATGGGATAACCTAAGAAAAAGAGGCTTTGTTGGCCCCTCAAGATGTCACTTATGTAGACAACAGGAAGAAACTACAAATCGTCTCCTGAATAGATGCACTTTCACTACAATACTTTGGAATTGGGTTGGAGAAGTCTTTGAGCAGACAGAGAGAAATGTAAATGACATCATTACTACTTTGAAGAATTGGCGGAAAAATTTCTCGGATAATGATATCATTAACTCTGCCTGGATGCTGACCCCAGGATTCATAATCTGGAATGTCTGGAAGGAGTGCAACACCATGATTTTCAAGGAGAAAGTGAGTCTGGTGAGCAACATCCTTAAGCTAATCGTTAAACAACTGAAAGAGGCTATTCATATAGTAGGAGGTGCAGCTACTGGCAACGAACAAAGAGACGCCAGAATATTGGAGAAGTTAGAGCTCAAGGTTCATCCCCCACTGGGTTCTATGAAGATCAACAAGAATACCTCAGCAGAAAAGTCTTGATGGCAACCCCCTTCTCATGGCTTTTTAAAATTTAACATAGATGGGGCATCAAAAGGGAATCTAGGGGAAGTAGGATATGGAGGGGTCTTGAGAGATGAGGAAGGAAACATACAAGTCATATTCCACAATTATCTAGGAAAAGCAACCAACAATATGGCTGAGCTCATGGCGATGGAATTATGCCTGGAAATACTGCTCAAGTACAACATTCACAATATCATCATTGAGGCTGACTTGGAATTTGTCATTAAATTAGTGAAGAGGATAAATGCTGGTGTTGCTCCATAGAAAATCTTAGAACACTAGTGGCTTCTGCAAGTCTACCAAAGAATTCAAGCACACCTAAGAATATTGAGAACTCTTAGGTTGGTGCATGTTTGCAGGGAAGCCAACAAAGTTGCGGACTGGGGTGTACAAAACAAGCATATCAACTTGCACTACTAGTGGGAGGAGATAACGGATTATAGGTTGAAGGAGGGATGCTCATCCAAGGCCCACAACGACCAACAACAGTATAAGGAAAAATCAAGAGACAAAATTTTACTCCATGAAAATGATGGATAATTCACTTCAGACGGCCTATTAGCAGAGATGCACAATAGGCTATCAAGACAAAAGATAACTATTCACAGGAGGAATGTTTCCATGGAAGACGAAGTCGTCAATGGAAGGAATTACTGGGGCCAAAACTGCGTGGAAGCTCTGACCCGAGAGAAGTTTTCCCGAAAAACAAGAGATACCATTCAGAAGGCGACACGTGGAGATGGTTGGATAATGATTACCGCCTTCATCGCTAGGTATTTCATAAGCAATTGTGTGGTCTCTTTTGGTCTGTGGCCATCAGATCTAGAGAGGGAAAATCAACAATCACCTTTTGGTGTGCAGGTTGGTGGGGTCAACAGAATAAAACTACTAATGGTTTACCACCTTCATTGGGCACCTTCAAAACCAAAGATGGTTTTAAAGAAAAGCCAGCGATTCCACTTAGGAATCAACACATGGCAGAGGAATGATAAAGCAAACCACCTTCATCACACGGTATTCAACGACCTCTTTAAGTCTCGTGATATGGACTCCAGTCATTGGATCAAAAGGAATAGATCAACGGTCAGCATTGATCGTGCAACTTTAAGGTTTTTAGTGTGGAGGTGTGTTGTTTGATTTGATTTGTGGCCATCAGATCTAAAGAGAGAAGATGAATGGCCACCTTTTGGTGTGCATGTTGGTGGGGCCGAAAAGATAAAAACACTAATGGTTTCCCACCTTCATCGGGCGCCTTCCAAACCAAAGACGATTTTAAGGAAAATCCAATGATTCCATTCAGGAAGCAGCACGTGGTGGAGGACCGAAAAAGCAAACCGCCTTCATTGCGAGGTATTCAGTGGGCCTTTTAGGCCGCGCGATATGGACTCCAGTCGTTGGATCGGGAGAAGAAGATCAACAGTTAGCGTTGATCAGGAAAATTTAGGGTTTCTTTGTGACTTCACCCCTGCGTGGGTCGTTTCTTGACTATTGGATTGTTTGAAGACTGTTCTTCGATCGGTTTTGGAGAGCGGATCTCAGATCCACTGGCCTGTTCTTGGTTCCAAGGCAATCTAAGCCCTGTCTCTATTTGATTTTTGGAGGATTTTGTTGGGTACATTGGGTTTTTTCACTCCCCTTTGAGGTTGTTTGTGCCTCCGGGCATTTGTTGTAACATGTGTAAAATATTTTTTTATCTAAGTTAATAGAAGGACTGTCTCTTGCTTAAGAAAAAAAAAAAAATTATAATAATATTATTTATTTTTTTCATAATAAAATTTTTAATATTATATATATATATATAATATATATATATATATATATATATATATATATATATATATATATATATATATGTAATGTTTATAGAAAGACTAAGTAGATATGCAAGGACAAGTCTTGTATTGATATCAATACTTGTACGTTTACACATAATTAATTAGTAAATTACATGTTTCCAATGGTCATAGTGACTGACATAGCATATTGTAATGATATGCATAACACCGACGATTCAATGGCATAACCTCATTTCATCGAAAACCTACCATTCTCATCAAGTTGTTAGA
This sequence comes from Pinus taeda, assembly GCA_000404065.3. NCBI lineage: Eukaryota > Viridiplantae > Streptophyta > Pinopsida > Pinales > Pinaceae > Pinus > Pinus taeda. The sequence goes on from APFE030519275.1 coordinate 344,333, forward strand.
CTCTGGGGTGATCATTTGTGCATGTGCAGGAAGAGGCATGGTGCCAATGAGCTGATATCAACCATCGGCCACAAAACTTGGATGTGTGAGGAGATAAGGAACCCTGATGTTGAGGCACCAAGATGACATCGACTGTTGGGTTCTATGTCGAGTCTTAGACATCGAACCTTGGCATTTTCCAATAGAGATTAGAGCAGAGGGAGATGAGGAACCCCTAATGCAAAGACACAAAGATTATGTGGATCGGTGGGCTCCACCTCGGGTCTCATTCCTTAGATCTTGGGATCTTCCAATAGAGGTTAGAGAAGAAGGAGGCGAGGAACCATGACACACTAAGATAACATCAACTGGTGGGCTCCACCTTAGGTCTCTAACCTTGGACCTTACAATTTTCCAATATAGGTTAGAGTAGAGGAAGGCAAGGAACCATTGATGCCAAGAGGTTGATATGATGTGAACCGGAGGGCTCCACCTCGGGCAAGTGGCATGGGAGAGGAATCCCCTCATGTGTTATCCACATGTAAAGTAATTTATGTAAAACCACAATAAATTCCAATAGTTTCACCCCGTGTGTAAAGTTGAAATCACTATGATTACCGCGTGCACATATATAGTGGTATCACCTTTTTCACCCATGAAGTTTGTGTTAAATTTCTTGCAAGTTAGTTGAAGAAATCTATAACAAATGTGAGATTGAAGAATTATGTACACAATACAATGGATTGATATCTTTCAGGCTTATACCTCGAACCTTGACATTTTCCAATTGGGGTTGGGGTAGAGGGAAGGACGAGGACTTAATGTCGATATGACATGGGTTGGGGTGACATGGCCTAGGGGTGGACCCTACCTAGCTTGCGGGTCTTTGAGCCATCAAGATTTTCAAGGAGCTAAGTGGATAACAGGCCTAGATATTAACAATAAAGATTGATTAAGCACACCCCCCCCCCCCCCCCCCCCCCCCCTCATGGTCAATGTTTAATGAGCAGGGGGCATGATTAGGAATTAATGTCAATCCACCCATCTATAATAGATAGTTGAGATTAATTGCAAGGCCTCCCTTCCCAAAATTTAAACCATAATTTGGGGGGTTCATACTACCACATATTTGGTCAAGGCAGTTTCATACCCCAATGCAACACACAACATGGTAGGTGACCTAATGGCTAAGTAAGCGACCCCGATAATGACACATGGCCATGCAAGGGACACGTGGGTGTGACGTCGAGATCCATGGATCGATGTGGACCCTTCTTATTGGAAAGATTTGAATGGGAATAACCTTTGAGCTGGAACTTAGATTGAGTTAAATTATATATCATCATAAACCTCTTGACGAGTTTATCATAATGGAGGTATCACAATTAAATTTCATAAAGATCACAAAAATGAAGTTTTTGCTAACCCAATTTTCATAGCATATCCTAGAGTTTGGGTTAAAATGAACATGTAACACCTCCCACGACCAAGATAGGACAAGGGGCTAGGAGGGAGTATTACATAGTGGTATTAGAGTGAAGGTTAAACACTGGACCTAAAGAGGGTCACCCACAAAGGATAAATTTTATGGTGATAGTTAAACTATTAGATATATGTTGATTTTAGACTTATTATTGATGTGAATGGTAACTTTGATAGAATGGTGAGATGTAATTTTTTTTCTAGCATGCATACTAACACGAGATTTGATTTTTCAAACCAGTATGCTTAGTGTAGATATACCAAGGTGATGAGTGAATATACTTATTTATGTTTGACTTAGATAATGGTGTTTGTTTGTAACAACCCATAAGAAGAGACAATTTCTAGCAAGAAATAAAGGAATGAGAAGCATAATGTATAGTACAAGATGAACATAACCCATCATGATAAGGGAGAAGATTTAATTGGAAAGAGGTCAAAAGAAAATTCCCCTAATTGGATGGATACCCTCAAGAGCTTAAGGGTTGAATTGATAAGTTGCAAGGAAGATAATGAAACTATTGCCTAGAAAGGAAAGCATAGGAAACCAATGTGAGCTTGGTGCCAACTATCTAGGTAGGCACAAATCCAAGCAAATCCCATCTAAGATTTAAAAGCAGGGATTGGAGACCGATAGGGAAAGATGAAGCAAGTCAAGAAAAAGGCATAGGTAAGCAAGTGAAGACATAGTGAGGGGTGAAACTCCATTTAACACTCCAAAAAGGGAGTCAAGAGACCATGACTAGTTGTCTAGTGTTGCAACTACAGGAGACCACTAGAAAAGGAGAAATGATAAGAGCCCAATGCTGGTGGAGTTTAAAAAAGAAGAGCTTACTTTGATGGAGAAAATAAAAAGAATGAAGAGGTAGAAGCCTGGCTATTGGGATTAAAGAAATATGTTTGAGTCCATGACTATTCTAAAAACATGAAGGCCAAGGTAGCCTTTTTAAGTCTGAAACAAAAAGCTAATATATGATGGGAGGATTTTAGAAATTCCTTGGTCATTAGAGAGAAGGAACTTTCATGAAGAAAATTTGGAAAAACATTCCGTGAGAATCACCTTTCTGAGAAGTACTATGGTAACAAAATTAAAGAGTTCCATGAACATATGCTAGGGAAACTTACCTTGCATGCTTATAATAACATATTTTTGGAGCTATTGAGGTATGTGCAATATATTAAGGTAAAAAAGGTGAATATCCAAAGATACCTTAGTGGGTTATCATCATCCTACCAAGATAGGATTTGGTTTTATGAGCCAAGGGTGTCAGAGGATACCATTTGAAAGGATATATATTGCTATGATCAGTTTAAACATAGGATTGCATTCTGATTAGACTGGAAGAAAAAGGATAGGACTATTCTTAAAGGAATGGGGCCAAAACCCTATGGGCATAAGAAGACGAGGAAGGATATTAGTTCATTACTCCTACTAAGGGTGACTTCCAGTGAACCTTCCCCGCTATCAATATAGATTGACCGATCAAAATAATAAGAATAGAGGCTAAAAACCCTAAGAGAGGATTTTCATAGTGTTGGATACGTAGAGAGAATCACATGTGGAAATGTTATCCTCACCAACAACAAAGAAGCACGAGGTGTATATTATCCAAGATGTAGCAACATTGAACAATGAAGCTCATAACATACCCAATATTTATGCAACATTGGAAAATAAGCAAGCAGATCATGGAAGCCTCAGTGATAGAAATAGATGTATGTGATGGTAAAGAAATTTGTCCCTTTCGTCACCTTGCAATTATAGTTTTTAACCATTTTCATCTTTGTCACCATCCATACATATATATGCTATTAAAGCTACAAAGGTTACAAGAAATATCTTCAAAGGTAATGTGTCCAATATTCTAATGTTTTATGTGTTTTCTTTACAAAGGCAAGCTAAAATGTGGTGATTGTAGAGAATAAAAAAATTTGTAGCTTCTTTGTAGACTTTTAATGGGTTCTTCAGTTATCGCACCTCTATGGATAACTTAGTCGAACCAAACATTGGAACATGTGGAAAAAAGGACCAGGATGGTTACTCACTTATTAGATGCACCAGAAAGGAAAACATGTCATCACTATAGCAAAGGTAAAGTTCCAATCAAAGCAAGGAATGATTACACAATATAGTACAAAGGTTGACCACTAAATAATTTTGACATGGCACCATGAGCGAGCATTAATAAATCACCATTGCACCTTCATAGGATTAAAATGCTGGAGGACAACATTTTGATGGAAAATGTGTGATCTTCTAGACTCATACACTATCACACAATGAACCAATTTATATGCATTGATTCTATATTATAGCATTAGAAGTCAGTCATGAGATCTAATTCTGATTTGTAAGAAGGAAATTCTAGGAATTATTATTCTATAAACTTTATATATCGTAGTATCACTCAACATAGCAAGAGATAGACTTAAGTTTAAATTATTGTATGGATCTTGTACCTTATTAGTTTGCAAACCAACTAAGTTCTATTATTCTTATGCATATGCATATGTGATTCGATTAATAGTTAGGTTTTGAGATTTCTTGAAGCTCGAGTGACCATCAGGAGGGCCCCTTATGCTAGGACATGCAATGTTTTCTCATAGTATAGTTTCGTTTTGTTTTTTCAGATTCTAATTTATGCTCTATTTTTTACAACATTAGAAATACTCTGTTTTGTTTAAGATTAAACAAGTACCCTATTTCATTACTATCTACCAATCAAGCATTTGAAAAATAAATTTAAAAATAATTCAAATTTAGACTTAGTCAAGTGATCGCTTAGGTTTATTTGCATTGTGAATTCCAATTTCAAGCAGTGTGGATTGTAATTTATTTTTGTGTAGAAATATGATGTAGGTTGATCATACAAAACTTTCGATTGAATATGATTCAAATATTTAAAAACTTCAAACAATTATATTCAAATATTTTCTAGAAAGTTTGTTGTTAAAAATCAATTCAATTTCTACATGGCAAAGAGGGTTTATAAATTTTTCAGAACCATGATCATATTTAGTTAGATTAGATTAAATTATTTTCATATAATACAATTTTCTTTAAATGGCTTATAGTCGATAGAATTATAAGTTAAGTCCTTGCATATATTTTGCATTACACTTCATAAGTTTACAAACTCAAATTGATAAGATAAAATGTTATGGAATTCTAGTTCAATTGAATTATCTCACATTTTAGGTGTTGTTGTTGGGGAAGTGTACATAGAATTTATTTTTTAATTTAGATTAGTTTTAAATTGCATAACTTTGGTAAAGGATAAATGGTAAGATGCAAGGTAATAATTTGCACATTAATATAGTGAGGTGTCTCCTAATCCTTAGTTTTTGCATTAATTTTTAGTTACACAAGTTAAAATACATGTATAGAGAAAGAGATTCAAGAGGTAGATTCATTAGAGGAAGAATTGTAATACTAAATTCACCTACCAACCCCACTAGATCATGTGGTGTAGTAAGAAGCAAATCACCATCTACATCACATATTCCCACTTTTGTAGGTAGAATAAGGCTTCTCAAGGTGCAAATATTTGAATTAGAGGTAGAGAGGAATCAACTTCTTCAACAAAAATAGTGGTAGACAAACCAACATCTTCAATAGATGCATTTATCTTTCTTTCTCACTCAAGGGGAGAAAAAATTGTTGCACAAGAGCTTGAGACACCTAATAATGAAGAATAAGAACAAGGGATGTTCTTTGGAAGGACAATAGTTGAGGAACAAATTGAAGGAAATCTAATAGAAGAACCATATTATCTCAATTTTAATGAATCTAATGGCTGAAGGAGAAGGAGAGGTACTACCTCCTCCCATTGGAAATGAAAGAATATTAGGTGGAGGGAGAGGTGAAAAACCACTCCTAAAGGCGAAAGAGGAGTAAGAATAACTCCTCCTGAAGGAGGAGAGGAGGAAGAAGAGATGGAAATGAAGATAATGAGGAAGATTCTTATGGATTTCCTATTCAAGATACAGATATTAATGTTAGTATGAAAAATATTTCTCCATACAAACTTAGAAATTTTCATGGTATTCAAACCAAGGACCATAAACATTTATTTTTGAGTTTGAATTACTTTGTAAGAGTTATTATTATTTACAAGAGGCTAAAAAAATAAAATTATTTCTAGCTACACTAAAACATGAGGCTTTAAATTGTTTCATGGGACTAGGAACAATTTGTGTAGGATCACGGGATGCAATGAGACAAATGGTTTTAGAAAAATATAAATATTATTGCATTCAACATGAATATAATGAATAAATTTTTAAAATGAGCCAAAGAGGAGATGAAAATCTTGATGATTTTGTGGAAATATTTTTTTATAATATTAAAAGGGAACAACAACATAAATTAGGATTTAATACTTTAAAACCATTTTACCTTGTTGGGTTGTGTTATATTCTTTCCACAACTAGCCCACATAGTTAATTGGGGGGTTAGTGGGGGGGCAAAGCCCCACCTTCATTGCACCAATTGCATAGCAAGGGTGGGGGGGGCGTCATAAGGGGTTCGTGGGGTGCAGGTAACCCCACTCTATGGGGTATGGGGCAACGCCGTGGAAAATTTTGGTTTTGGAACCTATGTTAGATTGGGCAGACCCACCTATGGTTTTGTGCATGATTTTCGCACATGTTTTTGGACGTGATGGTTTTTGGTCCATGATATTGGATGCTTCGGCATGTATAAATATGTATTATAACATTGAAAGGAAAATAATGAGAAATCAAGCTGGTAGTCCCAGTTTTGGGGTCCAAGGGAAAATCTCTGTGTATATGTGTTATGCTCTCACATTGTTTATTTTATGTGTTTTAGAATTCGTATGCAGGTAATTTCTATACGGGGTTAAAACCTACATTTGGTATCAAAGTTGTTTTGGCTTCAAGGGGATGCCTTTGTTCCTGAGGGGTTTTGCTCGGGCCTATGGTAGAATCTATTCAGTGGGAGATCTGTGAGATCGATTCTGGTGGTGAAAGAAGATGGTGAGCAGTGGAGAGATAGGGATCAAGAAATTTAATGGTCAGAGTTTTGAGTTATGGAAACTCAAGATGGAAGATTTGTTGGTGGATAAAGATTAGTGGATCACGGTAGATCTGGGTACTAAACCAACGGGAGTGTCTAATGAAGAATGGAAGAAGTTGGATCGGAAGGCAAAGAGCACAATACAATTGTGTGTCTTATATTCAATATTGTTGAATGTATCAAGGGAAGCTATCGTGAAGGCTTTGTGGGACAAGTTAGGGAGTTTGTACCAATCTAAGTCTCTGGTGAATAAATTGTTCCTGTGGAAAAAGTTGTATAACCTAAGGATGAAAGATGGAGACCCAGTGACAGAGCATCTGAACGCATTTAATACTTTGGTAAGTCAGTTAAAATTTGTTGATATTAAAATTTAAGATGAAGATAAGTGCATCAGTTTGTTGTGTTCTCTACCAGATTCATGGGATAGTCTTGTTATTGCAATAGGTAGCAATGTGGATACCTTGCAGTTTGATGAAATAGTATCATCCTTGCTGATGGAGGAGATGAGATAGAAAAATATTGAGAGCTAGAATGGTGATGCCTTGTCTATAGAGGATGGTCCCAGAAAAGAAACAAAAATAAGTCATCGAGTGGGAGATCTAAATCTAGAGGCAAATCTAAATCTCCAGGAAAAACTGTAAAGGTGGTGTGCTGGAAATGTGGAAAGGAAGGCCACTACAAAAGGGACTGTAAATCTAAAGCTCTTGATCAAGGAAAGGGATCTAATAATGCTCCTTTTGCAGAGGTGAAAACCACCTCAGATGAAGGTGGGGATGTGTACTTGTCTTCTTCAAGTACACATGTAGATCATGAGGCATGGTTGATTGACTTAGGTCCATCCTTTCACTTCACTCCCCATAGAGAGTGGTTTTGTGAGTATAATAAATACGATGGTGGTGATGTCTTCTTAGGGGATGATAGGAAGGCTAGAATTTTTGGTTGCAGAAAAGTAAAGTTGAAGTTACAAGGTGGAAGGGTTAGAACACTTCTTGGTGTTCTACATATTCTTGCATTGGCCAGAAATTTGATTTTTGTAAGTATGTTGGATGATGCAAGTGTAAAAACAGTGTTTGAGAAGGATACCTGTAAGATGGTTCACGGAGCACTGGTATTGATGTGGGGAGTTTGGATTGGAACTCTGTACAAGCTGCAAGGTAGCACGGTTGTTGATGGGTGCAACAGTTTTGTGGTTCCTGAAAGTGGAGCAAAAAATCTTGTGGTCTCTAGAGAGAAGACCATGTTGTGGCATCAAAGGCTTGGACATATTGGAGAGAAGGGCCTTCGAATACTTCATGGTAAATTTATGGTAGAAGGTATGATTAATAGCTCTCTAGATTTTGATTTCTATGAAAATTGTGTATATGGGAAGCAAAATCGGGTGAGTTTCCTCTTTGGTGGTAAGAGGGCGAAACATATATTAGAGCTTGTGCATAGTGATGTATTTGGACTTGTGAAGGTTCCATCACTAGGTAAGTCTGTGTACTATGTATCATTTATAGATGACTTCACAAGGAATACATGGATATATTTCCTTAAGAAGAAATTTGAAGTCTTTGACAGGTTTAAAGAATTCAAGGCTCTGGTGGAAAACCAGACAAAGAAGAAGATAAAGGTGATGAGGACAGATAACGGTGGAGAGTTTTGCAGTAAGGAATTTGAATAATTCTGTAAGAAGTGTGTTATAGAACGACAAAAGACTACTCCATATACACCTCAGCAAAGTGGAGTTGCAGAAAGAATGAACAAGATGTTGATGGAAAGGGCAAGAAGCATGCTCAGTGGTGCTGGTTTAGGATAGGAATTCTAGGTAGAGGCGGTGGAGATAACATGTTACCTAGTCAACAAATCACCTTCATTAGCGTTGGAGGATAAAACTCCACAAGAGGTATGGATTGGTAAGAAACCCTCTCTTTCACATCTGAGGGTATTTGGATGTGATGCATATGTACATGTTCCAAAGGAGAGACAAACCAAGTTGGATAGTAAATCTAAAAAGTGCATCTTTATTGGGTATAAGGATGGTTTAAAGGGTTATAAGCTTTGAAACTCAGTAACAAGGAAGGTTGTGTACAGCTGAGGTGTGGTGTTCAGAGAGGTGAATTTTTTTATTAAACATGAATTCCAACCAAAGGAACCTGAGAAGATAGAGTTTGAGCTAAAAGAGGAACAATCAGACTCTATAGCACGAGAGGAATGAAAAGATGAAGAGCCACAAACTCTGGGTGTGAGAAGATCAGTTCGAGAAAGAAGGAAGCCAAAATGGTATAGTCCATCTACTTTCTGTTCAAATTTTGCTTTATCTATTACTAATGATGATCCCAAAACTGTGAAGGAAGCAGTAGATTCATAGGATGGAAAACTCTGGAAAGAGGCCATGGTTGATGAAATGGCATCTTTGCACAAAAATGAGGCTTGGGATCTGGTGGAGTTGCCGGCTAAAAGGAAACCATTGGCAGCAAATGGTGTTCAAGAAGAAGACAAATGTAGAAGGAAAGGTGGAGAAATACAAAGCTTGGTTGGTAGCAAAAGGTTATTCCCAGGTGCTAGGAATTGATTTTGGTGATATTTTTTCTCCTATTGCCAAGGTAACTTCTATTAGATTACTTTTATTTATTGTTGCTTCTTTTGATTTTGAGGTAGAACAAATGGATGTGAAGACAACATTTCTTCACGGGGATCTGGTGAAGGGTAAGAAAGAACCTGTACGCAAGTTAAAGAAGTCTTTGTATGGATTAAAACAGTCACCAAGGATGTGATATCAGAAATTTGATACATTTATATGGGGACTTGGCTTCACCAGAAGCAAAGCAAATCACTGTGTGTATTTTAAATTAATTGGTCACCATGTTATTTATTTGGTTTTGTATGTGGACGATATGTTGCTAGTTGGAAATGACAAAGAAATTATCCAGGATTTGAAGACCTAATTGTCCTCCAAATTCAACATGAATGATCTTAGTGTTGCAAACTATATTTTGGGCATGGAAATTAAAAGAGATCGGGCAAAGAGGAAGCTTTGGTTAAGCTAGAGGAAGTATGTTGAGACAATATTGCAGAGATTTAATATGCAGGATAGTAAACCGGTGAAGGTTCCTATTCTTGTAGGTGTAAAGTTATCTGCTGAATAGTGTCCCAAGACACAAGAAGAGGAAGAGAACATGTCCTGTGTTCCATATGCAAGTGCAGTCGGTAGCCTGATGTATGCAATGGTTTGTACTAGAACAAACATTGCACATGCAGTGGGAGTATTGAGCAAGTTTATGTCAAAACCAGGAAAGGAGCATTGGACAATAGTGAAGCAGGTTTTTAGGCATTTACGTGGCACTAATGATTATGGTTTGTGCTAGCAAGGAAGACTAGGATTGGACAGAGTGTTGGATATTCATGTCTTTGTTAATGCAGATTGGGCTGGAGATCTAGATCAGAGAAGATCTACAAGTGGGTATGTGTTTAGCCTATTTGGAGGTGTAGTGAGTTGGATGAGTAAGAAACAATCTGTAGTGGCACTATCAACTATAGAGGCAGAGTACATGGCAGCCACTCATGCAAGCAAGGAAGTAGTTTGGTTGTAGAGATTGTGTTCAAGTATGGGGTTAGTACAGGGAGCTATAAAGATAGACTGTGACAGCCAAAGTGCAATTGTCTTGGCAAAGAACCCTGCATATCATTCAAAGAAAAAGCACATTGATGTTCAATATCATTTTGTGAGGGATATGATAGAAGACAAAAAGGTGTTGCTAGTAAAGGTGGACACTTTGAAGAATACTGCAGATGCATTGACAAAATCTGTGAGCTCTGAGAAGTTCTCTTTGTGTAGAGAAACAATGTGTGTTGCAGGGTTGGATAAATGACTAAGATCTCTTGTGGCCCCCTATGGAAAGAAAACAACAAGTGGGAGAATGTTGGGTTGTGTTATATTCTTTCCACAACTAGCCCATGTAGTTAATCGGGGGGTTAGAGTGGGGGCAGAGCCCCCCCTTCGTTGCACCAATTGCATAGCAGGCAGGTCACAAGGGCTTTGAGGGGTGCAGGTAACTCCACTGTATGGAGTTCAAGGCAAAACGTTGGAAAATTTTGGTTTTGGAACCTGTGTTAGGTTGGGCATACCCACCAATGGTTTTGTGCATGATTTTCACACATGTTTTTGGATGTGATGGTTTTCGGTCCATGGTATTGGACGCAACGGTTTTCGGTCCATGGTATTGGATGCTTTGGAATGCATAAATATGTATTATAACATTGAAAGGAAAATAATGAAAAGTCAAGCTGGTAGTCCCGGTTTTGGGATCCAGGGGAAATCTTTATGTATATGTGTTTTATGTGTTATGCTCTCACATTGTTTATTTTATGTGTATTAGAATTTGTATGCAGGTAATTTTTGTACGGGGTTAAAACCTACATACCTGAAGCAATCAGGGATGAATGGATTTTTCTCTTAAATCTAATCGGTAAAGTAGATGTATCCCAACTTTTATTTGAGAAATTTGTGAATTTTGTAGGTACATGTCATGAGGAAGGGAAAAATATGGTAAAGGTCCTCGAGACCCAACCATGACCCAAGTAAGTAAATATGAATCTAGTAAGGTAAGTAGATATGAACCTGGTAATTTATTAGAGAATTAAAAAACTGATATTATTGCCAATGTAAGTGAACAAGTAGGTATGCTACAAATGCAAAATAAGAAAAAATTTGAAAATGTTGCATTGTCAATACTTTTTGCTAGGTTTGGAAAGAAACATCCATTGAGAGAATGTCCCTTGGATAACATGAAATATGTTTTATTTTCTTAGAAACACATGCTACCAAGCATTGTCCATAATTACTAGGATTAAAATTAATATTTCAAGAAGACAATGTAGTGAATGAAGCTTCATAACAACTCTTCTTTGTGGCACCAAGAAGACCTTGGTATCCCTAACAATCAAGTATTATGTAAGACCCTACTCAACAATTTCAAGCTTATTAATAATATCCTCAAATAGATTGGGATACACCATTACCTTGGGAGCCTTGACCACCCCAAGCTCAAAATCAATCGTGGAAACAAGGTTGGCAATGATCATATGGAGGAAATAATCCTCAATATTATCCATCATATCCTCAATATCCCCAATTTCCTTAATATCAAACTCAACAACCGTACCAATCTCCTCCACCACATCTGTATCCAAAATTGACCTCTCGTCAGCCTCTCCAATTATCTTCTACACAACCAACTTAAATGCTACCCTATTTCCTGCACAACCACTTCCGAATCCAAATAATAAAGTATCTCAACCCTATTATATTGTTGAGATGCAAAATTTTCAAACATATATGGTTTCTCCTCTTAATCTAAATAAAATTTATCTTAGGCTATGAAGAGTATTGCAAAAATATTCCCTTGTATTCATTGAAGAACAAAAAGATGAATAAATTCCTGATAAAATAGATGACACACAAATAAGACAACCCCTCCTTTCTCCTCTAAGAGAACAACCTTCTATAACTTCTTAAAATCCCCATTTCCCAAAGAGATTAAAAATAGATAAATGTCTAGAAAAACAATTGATTTTATGTGATTATGATATGATAAATGAATTACAAAACATTTGCATTAAAATTCCTTCGTTGCAAGCAATTAAATACATTCCTATATATGCACAAAAAAGGAATTATGTATTAAAAAACCGAGAAGAAAAGTAAAAGAGTTTGCAAAAGTTCAACTTATTGGAAAACTAGCAAATATCATGATGGGAAATACTTATATAGAAAAATATATAGATACATGAAGTCTCATCATTAAAATTCATATTAATAACATTGCAATTCCAAATACATTGATTGTTCTAGGAGAAACAATAAATGTAATGACCAAAAGTGTTATGAATGAGTTACAATTAAACAATCTTCGATACACTCCAACTATATTACAATTAGCATATAGATCTACCATCAAACCAGAAGGTGTACTAAAATATATTTTTGTATCCTTAGATTCTTGGGAATACCCAATTGATTTTATGATACTTACACCAAAAAACAATCTAGTTGGTCATCCATTAATGTTAAGTAGGTCATGGTTAGTTACAACTAATGCATTTATTATTTGTAGATTTAGTGGTATGACAATCTCTAACGGAAATACAAAAAAGAAGTTTACATTGCATGTTTTACCTAAATAAATTTATGAATTTGAAGATAATTAATGGATTGATGTTGAAGATAAACATGAAGATATACAACCTATTCTAAAAATATCATAATCAATGATGTTTAAGCAATATGATGAAGAAAAACAGAGAAACCATCTTATAAATAATTATGATTTTTCTCATTATCTTGAAGAAAAAAATTATCATGTGAAAATTATTAGAAAAGGATTTTCAAGAAAATTTTAAAATAGAGATTTTTTCATCATATCATTAAATTCTAGGGATAAATTTGGTATTACTCAAGTATAAATTAGTCGAGGTAAAACTCTAAACATTAACATTAACTTGGAAGAATCTTAAAAAGAACAATTAATAAAGATGGTGTAGAAGAATTTGTTATGAAAAATAGGAGTCTAAGGAGTCACAATATAACCCAGCCGACCTAACAATAATAATATAAAGCCATAAAAATAACAATAGAGGGATTCTATGGGGCATAGTAATAACAATTATATGGGGACAATAGGGGCACAACAATATTAATAAGGGATACAACTACAATAGTAATGGGGTAATCACTAGTATTATAGGGACCCAACATGCCCCTCTCTTTCAAAAAAGTGTTGTCCTCAACAATTGAGTAGTTCTGGATGCTTCTGTATAAAATTCTCATCCTCCCATGTGGAATCTTCAGTGGATAAGTTCTTCCACTTGATAAGATACTCTGAAATT
>APFE030519275.1:371918-403562 GCA_000404065.3 Pinus taeda
GATTGATTCAGGAAGTACTCACAATTTTATTCATTGTAAGGTAGCAAAAGAATTGAATTGCTTCTTATATCCAACACCAGAGTGTCAAGTGATTGTTGCAAATGGAGGAACAATAAATTTCTTTGGAAAGTGCCATAATATCAAGCTATCTATGGGAGAATATGTATTGACTAGCCCAATGCTTTCCATTCCAATGGGAGGTACTGATGTTGTACTAGGAGTCCAATGGCTAGAATATCTTTTAATTTTCAAGAACTTTTCATGAAATTTTTTGTGGAAGGAATGGAAGTTGAATTAAGGGGTATGGCAAGAAAATCAGGAAAGACAATCAACTCTAACGGTATGACAAAGCTTCTAAGAAAGGAACAAAGAGGTGTAATTGCACAATTATGTTCGCTAGATGTTTCCACATTGGAATCATCTATTTCTCCAGATCTCCAAAAAGTCTTGGACAATCATTCTAAGGTATTTGAGACTCCCAAAGGTCTCCTATCTATTCGTGATCATGATCATGCTATTCATCTGATTCTAGGAAGTGTTCCTCCAAACATCAAGGGAAAGTTCTTACACAAAGCTATTTATAAGAAGGAAATGTTGGCAATACTACATACACTTAAGAAATGGCGACTCTACCTAATGGGAAGACACTTCAAGGTAAAAATAGATCATGATAACCTTAAATGCTTTTTAGAACAAAGATTATCCTTTAAAGAGCAAAAAAAGTGGGTCACAAAGATGTTGGGTTATGACTTTGAAATCATCTACAAAAAAGGGAAGCAAAATGTGGTGGCAGATACACTCACAAGAAAGGATGAGGATGTGGAAGCATTATTGTGTGCCATTTCTATTATCCAACTAGATTGGATAAACGAAGCAAGGGAGGAATGGAAGAATGATGAAGAAGTGTGGGCACTTATTTGAAAGTTACAACAATATTCCAGTGCATCTGATACATTTAGTTGGAAAAATGATTCGTTATGGTACAAATATCAATTATACCTCTGTAAGAATTCCGAACTCAAACAAAAGATTCTTATGGAATTGCACACTTCTCCCTTAGGAGGGCACTCAGGATTTTTAAAAACTTACCACAGGGTTACGAAGGAATTTTTTTGGGATGGCCTTAAATCGGATATTCAAGTTTGTGGCGGAATGTTTGGTTTGCCAACCAAATAAAGTTGAAACAATTAAGACACCGGGTCTATTACAACCTTTATCCATTCCAAGCCAACGTTGGGAGGAGGTTTCAATGGATTTTATCACAGGTTTACCCAAGTCTGAGGGAAAGAGTGTCATCATGGTGGTAGCTGACAGACTTACCAAGTATGCACACTTTTGTGCATTATCACATCCATTTAAAGCTAGTACAGTTTCTACTGCATTTATGGAAACAATTCAAAAGCTACATGGAAACCCAAAGATTATTGTAAGTGACAGAGGTCCCATTTTCACTAGAAATTTTTGGACAGAATTATTTTCTTGTCTTGGTACTCAGTTAGCTCATAGCTCATCTTATCATCCTCAATCTGACGGGCAAACTAAGATAGTAAACAAATGTTTGGAAGGATATCTTCGTTGCTTTGTATCTGATAAACAAACACAATGGGTCAAATGGTTGCCTATGGTTGAATGGTAGTATAACACTTCCTTCCATAATGCAACAAAAATGACCCCATTTATGACACTTTATGGATATCATCCACCATCCATCACATCATATTTAAGAGAAAATTATAAGGTTCAAGCAGTGGAAGATCACATCGAACATCAGCAACAAGTTCTCTGACTCTTAAAGGATAACCTCACCTTAGAGAAGAATAGAATGAAACAACAGGAAAATCAACATTGCAGCGAAAGAAGTTTTGATGTAGGTGATTGGGTATTCCTACAGCTACAACCATATAAATGAATGTCCCTCAAGAAAGCTAAGAAGGATAATAAATTATCACCAACGTATTATGGTTCGTACAAGGTGCTGCAAAAGATAGGTACTATGGCATACAAATTGGAGCTTCTTGCAGCTTCCTGAGTGCACCTAGTATTCTATGTTTCATGCTTAAAGAAGGTTATAGGTGACAAGATTCTAGTTCAAATAATATTTCCAGAAGTTGATGAGGAAGGAAAAATCATATTGGAACCTGGAGAAGTCAAAGAAACAAGAACTCGACAGCTATGAAATCGATCAATTTCAGAGTATCTCATCAAGTGGAAGAACTTACCCGTTGAAAATTCCACATGGAAGGATGAGAATTTTATACAGAAGCATCCAAAGCTACTCAAGCATTGAGCACAACACTTTTTTGAAGGAGAGGGGCACGTTAGGTCCCTATAATACTAGTAATTCCCCCATTACTATTGTCATTGTATCCCTTATTGTTATTATTGTGCCCCATAGAATCCCACTATTGTTCTTTTTGTGCCTTTATATTATTATTGTTAGGTTGTCTTGGTTATATTATGACCCCTTAGACTCTTATACATAGAAAGGAGGTTTTGTCATTTGTATCATCCAAGAATTGTTCATTTGTGTAATTTAAAGGAGGTTTCCCCCTCGAAGAGGTTGAATTCTAAGGTGTTGACCTATCTTTTATATCTTTTTGTGAGCTGGTTTCATAACATTATTTCTTGTTTAGTCTCCCACGCTATGGAGTGATATTTCTCTGCATGGACACAGATGAGGTGGTGAAACAACTGCCACCTATCTAGTGCAACATTGCTTTTAAGGAGCTGAAATCAAAGACAACAAAATTGATATCAAAACCATAGAGAGGTTTCCTTTGAGATATATTGGTTTTATTTTTGCATGGTTATGCGAGATTGTTGGTCTTTTCTTTCTTACTAAGGCTCAGATGCATATCTCCATAGAGTGCATGCAATCTACAATATTTAATTGGTGTGAAGGGGTACTTTCCAACCTGAAATGAAAACTAACTAGAGTCAAAACCAACAAACTTAAGAATTTTGGGTATGGTGCCTTTGTTAACTCATTCTCTCTAGAGAGGATCCCCCTTCTCACCCCATAGGTAACCATATATGGAGGAGGAACTTGAGATCCTCGCATGCTAACATGGTTAACATTGATGGAATGCCATGGAGGTGGTGAAGGCCTAACAATTTGATATACTCCTAATTTATTTGGATGGTTGGAATGCTAGATCGTTATGATCGAAGACTTTCCATATGAAGACATGGATTACGCAGGTGATCCAGATATTCCGCTACCATCCGAAATGTAGTGGATTGACCTAGGTAAAAATTTCACATTTTGGTTGTTTTTAATTTTTTAATTTTTTTTCGTTTTTTGACATCCAAAACAAATTTTCCAAAGGACCATGCAGATGTGGGTCCGATGAGACCATCAGGACTACATATATTTGATAGGTGTGGTGAGAAACCAGTAGCTCCCACAGTACAAAACCCTGACACAACAAAGGCATTGACTGAGCTAGGGCACAACCTAGAGAGGTTGACTCTAGACATCCCAAATGTCGGGATTGATGACTTGCCTCTCTATTATCAAAGGCACACAATGGGGGTTCCTAGACCGATTAGTCGCTTACTATGATGAGTAGTTCACGTTATTTTATGTTACCACAATCGTCATGTGTAGCTGCTAGTCTTAAGGATAGATTTGCTTTTTGATGATTTATCATCATATTTGGATAATAAAAGCCATAGGGCCTCATGTATTGGATGACATTTTTGTAAAAACAACACTTTTATAGAAATTTTAACTGATGAAAACTACTACTTATATTTCAGTCTATCTTGTATAATATATGGATGAATATTGTTTTTTCTTTCTGATAGATGTTTTACAAATGAAAATTTGACACATAATTAAACAATGTGTCAGTCAATGTGTTTAAATGCCTTGGAATGTGTTGACTTTCCGATAAAATCTCACACACACGTAAAACACAAGATATGCTCTAGGAAACCCTTTAGGGAGAAAACCCAGCTAGAAGGTGAGGTCACTCTGCTTTCTTTGTCTTGTCTAGAAATATGGTTGCAGGTACAAAGAAGTATGGAATGTGGCCCATGGGCTACTACAGTGCATAAATACTCTCTTTATGCTATACCTCCTATCTCTTGGCTATTTTTTCTCAACTATGGAACAAATTCTCTCGAAAGAATGGAATGCCTCTTCCTCCTAGTGGCCCGATTATAACACAACATGATAGCTCACTAGTGGTTGAGTTTGACTACCTCAACTCTTAATTTGAGTTAAAATATAGAATCTTCTAGATTACATAATATTCATGTGTATAGTCCCTTTTCCATGAATTATGGGGGGTGAAGCAACATCCTCTTGAACCATGGTGGTAAAAATAGGAAGGTCAACTTTTGAGTGACATAACTTTCCCGTGCAAACTCTGATTGATGCAATTCTTGGGCCATTGGAAATATATTCATGTGTAGAATAACATGAAAGAGTGCAATTCTAAAGAAGAAAATTTTTAGCCCCAAAAAATGTCATTTTATGCCTCAAATGCTCTTGGAAGGTTTTAAACCCCATTTTGCCAAACTGGGTCCCATTGGTAAAAATGTCCTATGAGTTGATTCCTATTCTTTTTCGACTCTGAATGCATCAAGATGGATGAAAAAAAATATAATGATCTAAGACAGATCAAGTATGATTTATATTTGCAACATTTCACTGAAATTATGATTTAAAACTAAATAATAAATATTTAAGAAGTATTAAAGTAAATATGTATGAAATATTTACTATAGAGTCATTGTTGAATCCATAATCATTCATGTTTAATAGTAAAGACAAATATAAAATATAAAATAACACATATTTTCCTCATCTCATAAGTAATTCATTAGTTATATCTAGCTTATACATTTGAAATAACGTGATTCATTTAATTTCTATGGTAGATTTAAACCTAACCCAAAAATAGTGTTATTTTATCATGTATATTTATATGATTTGTGTTTTGAATTAAATCTCGTGGACAAAACTTTCATGTTTTTTTGTTAGTCCATTGGGAATCATATCAAGTCAATAGAACCATGAATTATACATATACTTTCCATTTTACATTGATTGGTAACTTCCCATGACAGATATTGTCTACAAATATTAGTCTCTTGTTTTGGTAGATTTTAGTGAAGTTTGTCAATCTAATTTCTAGAGTGAACTAAGACATAGCATTTTCAATTTTAAAAATGTATACTCAACCTACAATGCTACAAAGTGTTGTGGACTATTATACTCATCTTGCAATGGCATCTTAGAAATTTATTGTTAGATGAGCAACCATTTTCCAAGGGTTGATATGCTTTGTTGTTAATTTGGGAAGTGATGTGATACTTGAAAAGTTTTAAACACTTTGAGATTATATTTCCATATATATTTCCTAGCACTTCACAAGTGTATGAGCCAAATTTGATGATAAAATATAATGGAATTATTACCATACAATTCAACTCACATAAATCTAGCTTCCATAAAGATGGTAAAAATACTAAATTGTTATTAGAATCCAAGGAAAAACAAATTCACAATATGAAGAAAAAAATATAAATTTGCAGATTTGTGTTTATCATATAAAGTTTGAAATTATAAGGACAAGGATGAGCTAAATTGAAAAATGCAAGAATTGTAGAGGGATGCCAATATAAAATAATATTATATGCAAATCTTACAATAGGAGAAGGAAAATCAACTGGTTGAGTTTCAAACAAACTTGGAGAAACAATATTAGAATAAGATATTTGAATATAAAACCAAGATGGACTCAATCCTTAAGCAAACATGGTTTTCATTTCTCTAATAGATGTGAAAACATATGACATCACTAAGAGGTTGAAATGTTTTAATTGGAGGTAGATAAATTTCTAGATCAAGAAAGCACTTTAGAGAATGAAAAAGAACAATTAGAATCATCATCGCATATGACCCATAATAGGAAAAAAGAATTCATTGAAGAAATACACAATATAATCAAAGAAAAAGAAACTAACTTGCACTCTTTAAGAGACTTCATGAATTCAAAAGAGTGGAAAAGCTACTTTGTTCAATGCAAAAATAAAAAAAATATGGGAAATGATAATTGAGAAAATCGAAGAAATAAAACCCTGTATTAAGCTTATTACGCTTATGCACGTATGTGAATATTTTATTATATCTAATGTTAATTTAGACATGAAAACAATAGCTCGAACTATTGAAAATAGAATTGTACAAGTATGTATGATAATCCAATGGTTAAATTCTACCCAAATGAAGCATTGCAATCCGTGGAATTCCTAATCAAAATTCACTGTCTTATGTCAATGTTAATGATAAAGGAAAATAATAATACCATTAATAATAAAGAAAAATGAAATTGTTCATGTAGGTGCCTTCTCTAGTCCTACTTGTTGGACTAAAGATCATGCTGAGAGGGGAAGGGGTTAATCACTGTAACAACAAAATTATAATTTTAACACTCTTCATGAATAATTAATCATATAGTATTGTATCATAACAATTATCATTATAGCAACAAAAAATTATGCATCAAGAAGCAACCATCACATTAAAACAAGAGGACACAAGCTTTTATGTGGAAACCCATATGGGGAAAACCCAAAAATATTCTTCTTGTTCTTCTTCCTTAATTCATTACATGGATTTTCAAGGACAAGCCTTCTAGAGGCACCCACCCTGAATATATGTAAGAAACTATTGCAATAGGCTATAACTTGATTGAGGCACAAATCTTGAAAAAGTGCAAGCAACCAGTTGCAATAGGCTACAACCTGACTGAGGAACCAACCTCATAGATGATAGAGCTACGAATCGCTATAGCTTCAACCTAATTAAGGAATCAACCTCAGTGGAGGCACCCACCTCCTTCTTCAACTTCTTCTAGACCAATTTTCATAATATTTCAAACTGGAACCACTTTCTCTTCAATATAGTTCTTTAAAAATAGTCATGTTGTTGTTGTCATAATGTTTTCATCAACATGTCATATTCTATCCATACATTGTTACCACTTTTTCATCAATATGGTCATACAAGTATTTCTTCGAACTAGCTCTATCCATATACATAACCTTCACTCCAACCTACTTATTATCCTCCATAACACATACCACTAATTTGAACATAAAAAATACATCATTGAGGATTTTCATGCCTTCAAAACTATTCAAATATAAACCCTGATCATCATGCTTCCTCCAGAATCCAACTAGGCTTTAAAATGAGCCCATAAATCTCCAAAAACCATGTAGAAATATATAAAAACTATACAAAAAATCATTTGATAGAATGACATAATCTAGGAACATTATACAAAGTAACAATTTACTGGCTCTACAAAATGTCTAACTATTTAATAGAATGGCCAAATAATGTGCGCCAATAACCCCCATAATAAAATATATTTTGATTGATTCTAACCAGACTCGAACCCATGACCCTCACTAACAAAACCATAACATACAACCAGCTAACCTAACTGTCAATTTGTGATTTGTGGGAGAACCATATTTACATATTAAAACTATGACACTCAAAACCAAAATGGGTATTGAGCCTTTGTAGGAACATTCACCAAACATAGTGCATACATATGAGAAATAAACATTTGAAGGCTCGAAGCATCACTAGACCGTATTTAGGTATTCAAAACCATGATGTAAGAAACCAAAATGAATATAGACCATTTATAGGAAATTTCACAAAACACAGTATATACGTATGAGAAACAAATTTCTAAAGGTTCAGACCATCACAAATCATCACATTACATAGAAAACATGTCAGCACTACAGATCCCAACCTCAGGCTAGATCATAGATATATTGTTAATCGAATTATGTGTTGTTGGAGCCACAATACTAGTGTATATATATGCATTAATGTTGACTCAAGGCTTCAAGGGTTTACCATGGGGCCGACTAGTGTTCAATATAACCTCCATCCATAACATAATTTCTCCCATATAATAAAGGGCTTAGCCCTTCAACAACATTGATTATGTGACCATAATCATGTGACCTTGATGATACCTCCCACAAACAGGGAGAATACTATGATGAAACCTTTGCTCCAGTTGTCAGTTTCACCTATATTAGATCCATCATTTCTCTTGTTGCTTCGTTGGGATGGAAATTTCCCTAGATGGGTGTGAGACTGTGTTCCTTAATGGTGTGCTTGAGGAAGAGGTGTACATAGAGAAACTTCAAGGATTTTAGGTATATGGAAAGGAATCTCATGTTTTCAACTTAATGAAGGCCTTTTATGGACTCAAGCAAGCTCCAAGAGCTTGGCATTCTCATATCGACAACTATTTGACGAGACTGGGATTTACCAAAAGTGAAGATGATCCAAACCTTTACTTTAAGATTTTGAATATTTCACGTGTGATCCTATTATTATATGTTGATGACTTTTTTCTTATAGACATTGAGCCTGTTATCATTCAGTGCAAGAATTTGTTGGCTTCTAAGTTCGATATGAAGGATCTTGGTTTGATGAGCTATTAGATAGGATTAGAAGTATGGTAGGAACATGATGAAGTATTCCTTGGTCAAGGAAAGTATGTGCCAGAGATACTTCAGATATTTGGCATGATGAATTATAAATCTATGGTGAATCCCATGGTGACCAACTTAAAGAAGTTAAGAGGCTCTAACACGAGATTGGTAGATCCATCTATGTACCAGCCGTTGATTGGGTCATTGACATATTTGGTTAGCAATAGGTTGGACATATTTTTTTATGTGAACACATTGAGTGAGTTCCAAGTTGAGCTGATACATGAGAATTGGATTGTATAAAAAGAAATTTTTGAGATATTTGCATGGTACAATGGATTATGTCTTGAGATTTGTTGCAAGAAAATATGTACAACTTCACGGATACATGGATGTTGATAAGGTAGGAAGTGTTGAGGGTAGGAAAAGTATCTTGGGAGTGTGATTTAGTTTGGGATCCTGTATGATATTGTGGATGAGCAGGAAGCAGAGGTCAATTGCACTTCGCACTACTGAAGTAGAGTACATTCCAAGTAATGAGGCTTGTACCAAAGAGGTATGTGTTATTAGGAAAACTAGTGTCCATTTAGAGCTACTAGTCCCACTAAGATGGGTAGCTATCTTAGAAACAAACAAAATAAAGTCACTTGTGTTTCCCTTTATGAGAAATATATGAGAGAGAAGCAGAGAGTACCAACCTCAGTCTTTTGCTTGGCTCCTTGCTTGTTTACTCTCCCCTTTGACAAAGTTTTGCCACTCTTTCCTTAGTTGTCCCACTTCAAAGAACACATGTAGATTCAAAGCAGCATAATACCATCAAAGAATAGAGATCTATAACCATAAAAAAATATAGGATCAGATATATATTAACCATACAAATGCATATATCAATACAAGATTCAGAGATATAAAAGAATATGGAGGAAAACTCAAATAGCTCTATTGATAGAAGTAGTAGAAGAGAGGATTACAACCCATTGATCTGAACCAGCACCATCCTCCCAGCATGAAATCCCTCTTCACCTCATTAAAAGCTAGATCACCCAACACTATGATGTTCCACAGAGAAACCAACAGCACTTCCTTACAAGATACAAAATTCCAGCCTATGGATCTCTAGGATGAGGGATCCATATATAGATATTTGCAGGTGGGTGAGTCAGCTTCTAGGATTTTGATTAGTTTCATTTCTCTGATAGTTCTTGGTTCCACTTGGATATTTCATGATCTCTTACTCATCCCTGGGCAAATTCAGAGAGGCAAGTGTCAAATGAGCAATTTCTAGAAGATTCTCTGGGTTTCCACCTAGCTAACTGCCTCTGCCATTTGTCTACTCTCACTCATCACAACCTACAAAAGGGCTTTTTAGTATGCATCGCACTTTCTGTATGTAGTAGGTGAGATGCATCACACCCTTAGCACTGAGCAGTCTATATGGTCCAATTTTGACCAGTTCCGGTAGTTTTTATGGGAGATGATGTAATCAGCTGACCTTGTTCTTTTAGGGTATGAAACAACACTTTTATGGGCTTAGAAGCCCTTGGTTTATGGAAATATGGGACTAGGGTTGCAGTGCCCAAATATGTCTATAACAGATGCCCCCAAAGCATGAGGTCGTAAATCTTCTGATGTCGGGTGAAATTCTTTATCATGAGGATCTGAGGTTTTTCGAACTGGAAGGTGACCTGTAATAAGATACAATACAATACATTATCCTCATAATATTTTCATGATCTAGCTGAGGCGGGCATTCCCATGCTTAGCTATATAAATTCATTTTCATGTACATAGGATAGACAACTGTCTGTGTGGCAGACCGATGATTCTGGAAGAGCCATCACCCCTTAGTTTGGATGATTATCTATGCAACTACGATGTACATTTGTTGTCTTTATTTTCCTAAATATATCGCAGCCCAGATGGATGAAACTAGATCTGGGGTCTTCAAACTCGTTCAATCTTCACCCGCATGTGAAAGGATGTTTTGATGTCGAACATGGAAAGACATCGCCTCATTACCAGCCAATAATGTAAGTTGTTAACATGCACAAGAGGAATCACCGACAATGATGATTATCCTCAAGGTGCGGCAGTACAATTCACATGGTGCGAATACATGAGTCGATGTCTAACACCACATAAAATCTCCCCGTCGAAGGCCATTGGTGTAAACCCATCGCAGGAAGTGAGAAACTTTCCATTGAGGTATGAAAGCTTCAAAGTACTGAAAGGGTTGTTCCTAAGTCAACTTCTTGGATAATGAGCTGATGTCGAAAAGGAGTGACCCGTCGTAGGAGGGCCTTAATGAATCTGACATCTACGTCATGAAACAAAGCAAATGATTTTGTGGAGGTGAAAATGATCTGATGATACAAGGTTCCAGGTGGCAGTCATGAAAGAATGAAGCGTGAAGGTATTGCAGTGGATGAGATGTAAGCTGGATTGGTGTATTCTCTGAGTGACCTCTCTTGAACATATCGGCGACACTTAAATGGATTGGTATCATTAACCCCAAAAATGGATGGTACGAGGATCAATGGTGATATGACCAGCTAATGGAATAACCCAACCCAACTCAATCATGGTGATGGAGTGAAAGTGTCATGTTCAAGAGTGACCTACTACCAATAAAGTTTCTTTAAGTTTTCTTCCCAATTTTTCCCTAGTCGTTTCTGACTAGTACCTCATTATTTTTGTCAAGCTTGAGGAGGATAACATATGCTTGTTCTATAATTTACCCTTCGGGCAAACCCATCACTATGTTTTAATGAGCCTAGCGATAGTGAAACTCGCTCTTGTCTGCATGGACAAGTTAGTCACTATTGTTTTAACGAGTTTAATGAAAAAGATAACTCGGTCCTTTTCAATTTTAGAGAGTCTGAAAAGAGACGGAAAGGAAACTCCAGTAATCCTTTTTTGTAATATAATCCCTTAAGTCCGAAAAAGTATAAAATAATACGAAAGGGATGAATTTTCGATAGTTTTAACGAGACGAACAAGACAAGCACTCGATCTTTTTGTGTAATGATCCCTCAGGTCCAAAAATATTAAAATCTAGAGGGATGGCACTTCCAATCACTTTAACGAGTTAGAGAGGCCAATTTCTGGGTAATCTTTTCATATTTTACGAGTCAGATAAAAAGAGCTTAAAGGAGACTCATTTTTTGAGGAACGAGTGATGTTTTTGGATAGCAGCTGGTTCCAGGTAAGGTTTGGAACTTTTCAATCACGGTAGTGTAAATAAGATGGCTAATAGAATCACTTGTCGCAGTTGTTCCTCAAAAGGGGTAAACAATCAAATGGAGGCATATGATCGACTAAAAAAGAGTGGAGGTGATGGTAAGAACACAACCAAGGCTCAAAAGTTGATGATTATGCAATCGCAATTGTTATTTACCGAAGGATGGGTTCATTTTTTAATGAGTTTAAACTCTGGGGGAACATATGCTCATTGCTAGGTTTATTTTTTAACAAGCTTGAACTTCGCGTAAACCTGCTCGTGCCAGTCGTATAATAAGGATGTCCCATCTATAGGTTCATTTTTTAGGGAGCTTGCCCCATTCGAAACTTTGCTCCACAGCCTTTTTTTTTGTGCAAGCTAGGAATGACCAACCTACGAGTTTAAAGGGTTAAGAACCCACAAACCAAGAAAATAAATGGTTTCTTTTCACTTGCATGCAAAAAGGTTTGCATGCCCCCAGGTATAAAGAAGTAGAGTTTCTAGGTCACCATATAGAAGTTCTTGCATTAGCAAGATTGTTCCACCCGCGTAGCAGACAAAACACTTCCTTGGCTCTGTCCATCGAAATGGACGAAGGTGATTCTAGTTCCAATTACCTAACGTTTGACGGGGGAATCATTTTCCAATCTGATCCATTTTCCTAAATGGACAGGATAGTCAGACTAGTCATAGTCCTACGTGGAAAAGCATGCCTCCTGGGTTTAGTCACATTCACGGAATCACTCGTGCTCATCAGGTGGATTGACTAGGGATTGATGAGACATTCCTTGCACAAAAATACCAGTTAGGGATGGCACTTGACTATTAGCTATGTTTGAACTGGGGAATGAAAGCTGGTCTACGAGCTGGACCACTCTGCCTTCATGCCGAAAACACAACACTCGAAAGAGTGAGGAAACAATAACTCCCATGCTATAAATGTAGTCACGCCCAAGGAGTAGATTATAATATAGAGGTCCTTGGACTACCATCACGTTCAGATAAATGGTTTTCCTTCTCAAAGTTATAGGCAAACTTGGAAGGATCCCTAACAGTCGACTGGTTCCTTTGTTGAAGCTCGATAAATTTTGAATCTCAGGCAGAAGCAATGGCAAACCAAGCAGTTTCCAAGCAGTTGAGGAAAGGATACTCACAGAGGCCCCTTCATCTATGATAGTACCAACCATGATCATTCTGTAAGCTTGTACTATGATTTGGAATGGTACATTAGATGGTAGATGGGGTTGCCTAGTTGATTCCAATTGAAGGAAACGACTAGATTTCTTGGAGGAGGGACTGAATAAACGGCCAGGTAAATCTCTGACGAACTTCCTTCCTGAGGTAAAGGAACGAGTAGATTGACCCCATGTTCATTGGATTTTGTGTTGACAAAAAGAATTTGAATGGTGCCGTTCTCATTCTCTTTGGTGATTGTATCATCTAAAGGTAGACCTTCTGAATACAAGACTGGGTCAATTGCCGTCTTGACCTGTTGAATTTGGTCCGGTGTTGACTCAGAGTGTTTATCTTCAACGATAGATGCTTCGACCGACCACAGAGGGACACCAGCCAGATTTTCAACTATTGATGGACTTGGCAAGAGTTTCTTGTATCCAGGAGGAAGTCGTAGCGGTGAAGCAGGATGGTTATCCAAGAATATTTTAGCTTCATTTAGGAAGGGACAATGGTGGATGGCATGATCACTTTCACACAATCTACAAGGAATTTTAGATCTTCCTTTTGTCCATTGACTTCGTTTTCACTAGTTGATAGTGTGCTTTCAACATGATCGTCAGAGGTTGAGGACACTGGATTGTGCAAGCGGGGATATCAGTCCCTTAAGATCCGTGGGATGCAGGGAAAATCTCAATGATAGTGGTTTCCCTCGCAAATGACACATGGAGATTTAGGTTTGGATGGTGCAGTGTGTTGATTTTCGCCAGATGATGCATGGTTGCTCCTTTTTGCTGTTGGCTTCTTCTTCTTCTTCTCCTTCCCTTTCTTCTTCTTCTCAGTTACTTGGTTTTTAGTTTTACTAGCTTCACCAAGCGAAGAGGAAGAAGGAGAGGGAGAAACAAACAAAGTAGAAGGTTGGGGGGTAACTCTAGTATCATCTAGTTGCTAATTTGATTGCTCGGGAATCATGGTGTTTTGAACAATATAGGTCAATAAAATCCATACTAGCAGGCCAATTATCAATCCTGGAAGGGACAATGTGGCCATATGAGGTGCACCAACATCTCCCAAAGAGAAGAAGGGACTAGGATTCCCCCCAAGGGGAAATCCTTGATTAGTGGACTCCATTTTCTCAACCTAAGACCAACAAGGGAACAGTGATGTTATTCCGATTAAAATAAATTTTATGACGCTTTGACACAACTTGTTTTTTCAATTTTTAAGAGTCGATAAAAAGCTAAAGATGACTCTGGTCACCTTCAATTTTTAATGAGACTGAAGTGACAAGTGTTCAGATGGAACTTTTCTTTTAAGGAGTCTGAAAAGGAACGAAAGTGACTACTCTGGAAATCTAAACAGAGGGATTACCAAACCAATCGCAAAATTGTAGAATACTTTTTAAGGTATGGCAGTCAATCTTCCCAAATGTTGTGTTCAGTGCATTGTGATCGATAGGGTGGCAGAAACGGCTTCCTAAGGATAAAGGATATAGCCTATTGTGGTCTCCCAATATATAATTGATGGTACGTGGGAGCACAAGTCCGTACTGGAACTTGTCATATCAAAGAGGAGGAAGCACCCAACCTATGATGAAAACGATAGTTACCAAGCTTTACGACGCCGGAATACGTCTCTAGCCTAGACTTCTAGATGTTGTGCATTAGGTTCCAAAGCTTTTTTATGTTCATTGAAATTTATTTTACAGTTTATCTTTCTTAAGAAGTTTGCCTTTAAGGTTCACCGCATGATGTAGATAGAAAATTCCTAAATATGCAATCTAAGATGATAAACAGTCGCTTATTTTCTTTTTGCAATGAAAATCCTAGCTACTAAGGAAAGAGAAGTGAAATTCTTTCAACATAGAGCAGAGAGCACACACTAAGATGCACTGTCCTAAATCAATTTTCGCACGTAGTCTAAATGAAAATGCACATGCATGTATTTGTTTTCCACTTTCTTAATGTGTGAATGACAAAAAGAATGCTAAGTACAGATCTGAACTATTTTCTTTCAAAGTGACAGTACTAACAATTTTCTTTCCAAAAATGAAAGCTGGAAGACTAAGACGACACTTTGCGATTTCGAATTGAAAACCGCTTTCAACACTTGAAATACTATTAATTCAAATCAAATACAATGGAAAAAGTGTAATCGACTATCAAAAAGAGGATGACTCTTTTCTTTGACTGAAAATGACACTTGTGACACTTTCAAATCAAAAGATGACAGTTCGATTAAGCTATTGTTTGCAAAGGAGAACTGTAAATGACGAAAAATACATAAAAACATTCACAATTATTTATCAATGGAGGATAAATAATGCAAAGGAAGAGAGTTTCAATATTGATATATTGATCACAGACAGCAAAACTATTGAATAAAGCTGAAGACAATGAAGAGAAAACCAAATTCTGGAGGCAGAAACAGTCTTACCTAATCATCGCACCTGTAACATAGGGAAACAGGGATGCATCTCACCTGTAGCACATAGGAGGTGCAATGCATCCAGACTACTAATGAGAGATAATGCGATGGTCCAGGGATGAGACTGGGCTTGGTTTTTGCTCACAATTTGCAGCTTAGTTCAAGGATTTAGGCTAAGCTAATGATAGGAAGTAAACACAAAGCATAGGGGCTGATATAATGAGATTACTTGAGCTACCACTAGGGCACTTAGATATTTCCAAGTCATATGTTCAATTCATAAACTAACCTGGAGATTGACTGAAGCAGCATTGATCTACTTTGCAGTTGCATAGCAAAAGCATTTCGAAAAAGCAAACAAATAGAAACAAGAAAACAAGCTATTCGCTCCCCAGTGGAGTCGCCATTTTGTTATCGGGAAAATTAGTGTCCATTCAGAGCTACTAGTCCCATTAAGACGGGTAGCTATCTTAGAAACAAACAAACTAATGTCACTTGTGTTTTCCTTTATGAGAAATAGATGAGAGAGAAGCAGAAAGTACCAACCTCAGTCTTTCGCTTGGCTCCTTGCTTGTTTCCTCTCCCCTTTGACAGAGCTTTGCCACTCTTTCCTTACTTGTCCCGCTTCAAAGAACACCTGTAAAGTCAAAGCAGCATAATACCATCAAAGCATAGAGATCTATAACCATAAACAATATATGATCAGATATATATTAGCCATACAAATGCATATATCAATACAAGATTCAGAGATATACAAGAATATGGAGGAAAACTCAAATAGCTTTATTGATAGAAAGTAGTAGAAGAGAGAATTACAAACACATTGATCTAAACCCAGCGCCATCCTCCCAGCATGAAAGCCCTCTTCACCTCATTGAAAAGCTAGATCACCCAACACTATGATGTTCCACAGAGAAACCAACAACACTTCATTACAAGATACAAAATTCTAGCCTCTGGATCTCTAGGATGAGGGATCCATATATAGATATTTGCAGGTGGGTGAGTTAGCTTCTGGGATTTTTATTAGTGTCATTTCTCTGATAGTTCTTGGTTCCACTTGGATATTTCATGATATATTACTCATCCCTAGGCGAATTCAGAGAGGCAAGTGTCAAATGAGTAGTTTCTAGAAGATTCTATGGGTTTCCACCTAGCCAACTGCCTCTGCCATTTGTCTACTCTCACTAATCACACCCTACAGAAGGGATTTTTAGTATGCATCACACTTTCTGCATGTAGTAGGTGAGACGCATCGCACCCTTAGCACTGAGCAGTTTGTATGGTCCAGTTTTGACCAGTTCTAAGTAGTTTTTCAGGGAGAACTTCTGGGAGATTATGTAATCAGCTAACCTTGTTATTTTGGGGTATGAAACAACACTTTTATGGGCTTAGAAGCCCTTGGTTTATGGACATATGATTGGGGTTGCATTTCCCAAATATGTCTGTAACAGTATGGCTCCAGAAGTTATTTGTAGGATTATTCGTCCAAGAGTTGGAATCGATGGTGATACACTTCAATAATAAAAATTGCATGAATATTTTATAGAATCCCATGTTCCATGACTGGTTGAAACATATTGAGGTTAAGTACCACTACAATCATGACATGGTCCACAAGAGAGTAATAAGGCACGATTACATATCCATCGATGAGTAGACAGTTAATGTTCTAATGAAGTCGTTACCGGTGGACATTCTCCTAAAAGGGAGAATGTCTTCAAGAGACCGAGAGGGTTCAATAGGAAGTGTTGAGTGAATGTCTCTTAGAGGAGGACCCTAATCACACACCAAGAATGGCAAAGTGAGGTCTTGGACCCTGATCACACATTAGGCATGGTGGAGTGAGGTCCTTCAACATCTAGACCTTAATCACACACTGAAAAGGATGGAATGAGGTCTTGGACCCTTATCACACACTAGGTAGGGTGGAGTGAGGTCCATTCAACATCTATTCTAAATCACCAACCAAGAAGGGATAGAGTGAGGCTTTGGCCCAAAGTGATCACTAGGAAAGGTGAGTGAGTTCTTTCTAATTGAGGGTATCAACCATTTTGCCTACGTATAGGCCATGGGATTTGAGGACTAACAACTCTAGAAGAGTGAGTCCTAATATGGTGATGAAATTTCCATGGTCTTTGTACTGCCTCCAATATGGCCACTAGTAGATGTTGATGATAGATGATGATTCTAATAATGATGGATAACCTTTTCTTTTGAGAAATTTGTTCAATATGAAAACACACATGATTGTGATTATGAATACCACCCTAGTTAAGAGGGAGCGTTGAATTTGTAACTATGGTCAGTATTCATGATGTACATTTGGTCACTTGATGTAATTGTATTTATCATTGTAAAGCATATTTATAAATGCTTGAGTAAAAAAAAAAAACATTTTGAGTCAAAGTCCCATTATGACCTTTTAAAGATGAAACATTGAATTTTTGAAATGTAAATTTTGGGTCCAAAAATGACAGGTCCACTTCCCTCAAAGTCAAGTCAAACCTGACCAAGAGACACATCCATTCACCTAAGAAAGATTACTATATCAGGGTATATCAAGCTCCTTATCCATTTGGGCCTTCACATTCTCTCACACAAGATAGTTTATGGGTAAGTAAGTGAACGACAAGAAATATGAAGAAGATGGTTGGAATTTCTCTCTTCTCTCTCTAGAAACTCACACATGTGGATCGATCTCTCTCTCTGTGGTTCATAGTTTTTTTGGGGGAAACTATTTGGTGAAATTTCTAGGAAACTGGGGCAACTATTGAGGGCTAAAATTCTAGGGCAACTCGTTATTATAGGAGGGCCAAAATTCTGGGTCAGACAAGCAAAGATAAGTGTAGGATCAAATTGGGTGTCTTAACTTGGAGGATAAGGTCAGGTTTGAATATAGGTCTAGGTGTGTCTCTAATTGAACAAGAAGAATTTCTTTACTAAAAAAGGTTGCTGGGTTTTCCCCTTTGTGGGTTTTCCTAGGGTAAATCTTGTCTTCTTTTGTGTGTTGTGTTCTCTATTAATCCATTATTCTTTATGATTGATCTTCTGAAGTAAAATTGTTGAATGATATATTGGAATAAGTTAAAATAAGATCTAAGTCAAAAGGCCCAAAGGGTTAGCTCAGTTGGTCGAGTTCTTGTTACTAAGTACCTTGCCTATTCGGAGGTCATGGGGTCAAATCTCCTTGATGCCCTTGGCATTATGCCCTGCTTGTTTGGACGGTGGGTATATCCCTTCAGGTTGAGCTACTTGGATTTTCTCATGGATGTAGCGGCCACCTAGTGTCCGTGAACCACCCTTAAAAAAAGATCTATGTCAAAATTAATTATCATAATTTCATAAATATTGCACTAACCATAATTGCAATAAGAAAACCAACACTTAGTACATCCTATATGTGGGATTTCAATGAGAAGTGGTTGGTATCCACCCTTAAAAAAAGATCTATGTCAAAATTAATTATCATAATTTCATAAATATTGCACTAAGAAAATCAACACTTAGTACATCCTATATGTGGGATTTCAATGAGAAGTGGTTGGTATCAATATATTAAAATATGCATATAATATTGCCCTAAAAGCTAACCCTAATTGTTAGGATGGAAAGTTCTTGAAAAGATAGGTTCTTTTGAAAAAAGGCATTGAAAGAATATTTAGATGTGAAAGTTATGTCCCTTTAAAAAAATAATTCATAGTAATAAAGAACCTTGTGGTACGTAGAAGTTGGCTCATTTTACCATGAATGTTGCATGTAAAAAAATATATATGCATATAATATTTCTTTAAAAGCTAACCCTAATTGTTAGGATGGAATGTTCTTGAAAAGATAGGATCTTTTGAAAAAAGGCATTGAAAACATATTTAGATGTGAAAGTTATGTCATTTAAAAAAAAGGCATTCATAGTAATAAAGAGCCTTGTGGTACCTAGAAGTTTCTCATTTGACCATGAATGTGGCATGTAAAAATAATATTTTCTTTCACTTGTTTTTCCTATAAGCTCACTTTTACAATTATGTTACTTTATGAAGTGGCCTACTTTTATACAACAAGTGAGAATCACTTTTACAACGAAGTAATTTCATGAATGAGAGTTGCATTTAAAAAATAACTAAAAAATATATTAAAATTATTTTATAGGGTTTCACTTTTATAATACAAGTGAAATATATTTGACACTAAAGCTTTGAAATAACACAAGTTTACATGGACTTTTCAAAAAGCAACTTTGAAATTTTTTTTAACGCAAGACGTTTTACCAAATAAACCATTTTTTAACCAAATGGGATAGTGTAAAACACACAACAATAGTAGAAAAGGAGGTTGTTTTAACTGTAGCAGTAGTAGTGGTAGTGAAGAAGAATAGGGGTTGTTGTTATTATAATATGTCCAGGAAGTGCATGTTTATTGAAAAATATGCCCATAAAAAAAATAAAAACAAAACAAAAACTCAACAATAATGGGGTTCGAGTTTTGTTCACTTACCCAAAAAATGCAAGTTTTCTATATGTTTCTAGTTTGTTGAGATTGCATAGAATACATGTGAAGGAGCATAGTCAAGAAAACACTTTCTTGTCTGTTTATGATTTTCCCATATTTTTCCCATATTGCACAAAGCATAGGGAAAAGACCATTTGCATACCAAAAAAGAGTATCAAACTAGGAATATAAATACCTCATGTCTAATTAAAAAGTTGTATCTTGGGAAAACAAAGAGTATCAAACTAGGAATATAAATACCTCGCCTCTAATTAAAAAGTTGTATCTTGGGAAAACAAACAACATTTCACAGAAAATAAAGACATTATTAACTAAAAGTAATGTTCTAAATGTAATGAAGGATTTTGTTTAGGTTAGAAATATAGAGAAATAAAATATATTAGAAATGCAACAAATATTTTGACACCAAAGTTGTGAAATGACATACCTTTACATGAACTTTTCAAAAAGTAATTTAGATTTTTATTTTTTAAACAAATCTTTAACTAAATGGGATAGTGTAAAACACACAACAATAGTAAAAAAGGAGTTTATTTTAATTGTGGTGGTGGTGGTGGTGGTAAAGAAGGATATGTGTTGTTGTTGTTGTAATATCTCTTTGAAGTGGGTTTTTATCATAAAAATATGCTAAAAAGGTAAAAAATAAAACTCAACGATAATGGGGTTAGATATTTGTTAGCTTACCCAAAAAATGCAAGTTTTCTATTTGTTTCTAGCTTGTTGAGATTGCATAGAGTACATTAGAAAGAGCATATTTAAGAAAACACTTTCTAGTTTTTTATGATTTTCCAATGTTAGCCAAAGCATAGAGAAAAGACCATTTGCTAACCAAAAAGAGTATCAAACTAGGAAATTAATACCTCACAATCTAAGTAAAAAGTTGGATCTAGGGAAAACAAATGCCTTTTGAGATAGAATCAAAACATTCTTAACTAAAAATAGTGTTCTAGATGTAATGAAGTATTTTGTGGAGAGAGAGAGAGCGCGCTTATATTAATAATTGAATAAATTACGTATTTCCTTCTTATTAAGAAGTAACTAAATTATTTTACTTTTAATTACTTATTCCTTTTGAGCATTGAAATATTTTACTAGGGTCAACATTAACATATACACATATACATAGAGAAAGTGTCTGTGTGTACACACACATTCTCTATGTATGTATGTGTGTGTGTCTTATATATTTCATATTTCATATACTATTAATATGGATATTCAAACAGTTTATTTAAGTTTTACATTGAAGTACTTATAAGAGAAATAGAAGGTTGGTTTTTTTTTTGCATTATTTAAAATAGATATTGTGATATTTTATTTATACCTCTAAGAGTGGAAGTGAAATATTTGTTCACATCTTAACAACAAACAAAATGAGAGTTGGACTAGTGATGTTTAATAATTCTTTTAATTAAAACTAATGAAACATGTATAATCATTTCTATTTTTATTATAACCGACATTGTTTTTTTATTTAGAGTATTTTTTAAAGGAACATGTGTCAAAGAAAAGAATCACACATCACCCTCATATTAAATGTAGAATGCATCTCTAAAAAAAATGATAAACACCTTCAATAATCACTCAATCAACCACATCAAAAATCATAATTTCAATAATTTTATATAGTTAAAGCCCTTTAGGAAAGAAATAGTTTATGACCCCAACAAATGTGACCGCGTGAAAAATTTTTATTAATGAAAATATTTTTTTCCATAAGAAAGTTTTCACAATTGATAATAGGCCATGACCCTCCAATGATCTCACAATTCGACAAGTATTTGTGCCAATCAATATGTGGACTATAAAACCTTCAATTTCAAATCAAATATTATTCAAACATATTAGTATTAAGGTTTGATTTTGTTATAAATCTTTATATAACCAAAGAGATTTTCATGTATTAAATAAAAATTATTATAAAACTACATTTCATTTAACATCATTAAACTAAGAATTTTATACAAAATATTTAATGTGTCATATG
Source organism: Pinus taeda (assembly GCA_000404065.3). Classification (NCBI taxonomy): domain Eukaryota; kingdom Viridiplantae; phylum Streptophyta; class Pinopsida; order Pinales; family Pinaceae; genus Pinus; species Pinus taeda. The sequence continues at coordinate 393,722 of APFE030519275.1, forward strand.
TATAGAATACGATATCATTAAAAATTAATGTAAACAAAAAAGAAAAATCCTCAAATATTTAAGGTTGTACTTTGGTGGGCATGCTTCCAAATTTCTTATGCCCTATCCCGTTCATGATGTCAATGGCATTTTCATATGCCTTATCCCATTCATCATTTCAGTGGCATTTGCGTGAGGGAATTTAATGTAGGTAATAATAGTTTTATTCTTCTTACATGTTTTCTTATGAAAGTTTATGGATCGTTGAATTGCCCTGAACAACTAGTGAATTATCTTGCAGGGTAGAGTAATTAATATCAATTCCTTATTGTATTAATTCCCTATTGTCGAGTGGTCACTTATATTATTTTAACTCTGGTTTTACTTTCAATTAAATAGGGAATCTTAAATAGGGTTGATTCCCTGTGGTTTGGTTATCACTTATATTTAGTTTTCTATTTATTATACTTATATACAAGTTTATTTTGAAATAGGACTTTCTGAATTTTAATTTAATTATCAATAATTACTAAGTTTATTGTAGATAATTACTAGGTTTATTGTAGAGATTTAATTTTCATTGAATATTCTAGAATATTCATATTAGTATACACAAATAAAAAGTTGATATTTATTTCCAAAGTAGTTATGCCCTTTTTTCCCTTTTAATTAAATTAATTAATTAAAAAGATATCATGTGAAGAAGTGCCATATGAAGTGAGCTATGGTTTTTTGGGGCATTTGATATTGATAAACCATGGTATTGGTTCATGTTATTGTAATGAAGCCTATTTATAGATTAGGAATTGCCATAATAACATATTATTTTTAAATATATAATGTTTAACTAATATATTAATTTTTGATTATTTATTATTAATAATAATAAATATAAAATAATGTTATAATTTAGTTAGTTTTTATGATTTTTTTCATTTCAGTAACGTGACATGTATGATGTAGTAAGTGTTTTGATGATTACTATATGTTGATGCCTATTGACATTTACCAACCTTTTTGTTTATATGGTTGCACTAGTCATCATATTCTTATTTTACTTTATGTGGTTGCACTAGTCATAAAACTCTTATGTTGGAAGAATCACTGCACCTCTATGGAATCTGTAATTTCCACCCTGGGGATCCTAGTTACTGGTTTGGAACATTTACCAACATCTGCGGGTTTTGGTGTAACGGAAAACCTCTTCATGGTATCAGAGCCTAGACCGATTCCCCCAAGTTGCGTTTGAGGGGGGGTGTTGAAAGAATCACCGCACCTCTATGGAATCTGTAATTTCCACCCTGGGGATCCTAGTTACTGGTTTGGAACGTTTACCAACACCTGCAGGTTTTGGTGTAACGAAAAATCTCTTCATCTTTTAAGTACTAGATATCTCGTTATTATACAACACATAATTATGTCTCAATATATTTAAGTCTTCGTTCGAATTAAAAATATTTTTTTTTATTAGAGATGAAACTTACAATATGATAAATTTAAAAAAAATACCACTATAATAAAAAATTGAAACCATTTAAATATTAGTTTTTTTTTTTACTTATAATAATTACGCATAAATTATGGTATATATTGGAATTGCACTTAGGAATTTCAAATATTTAAATTATGAATGGGGAAGATTTGATAATCTAGTGGTATTCTCCCTCTAATACAAGATCCAATGGATTGTATAGAAGGTATGTGAATGATTTTTCAGTTTCTTTGGTCCGCTCGTATTTTTAATTTATCAAAAATCATTTCTTTCTTTGGCCACATGTTAATTTGATTGGATATTATAATAGATTTGTTTCATCGTTTTGTTTCCATCTTTGTTTTGGACATATATGGGAACAAGTACTTGATCACAAATTTTTGGGTTCCTAAATACTCTAGTACATAAGCCCTGATAGATTACTCCCTATTATGTTATTCAACTATTTGATAAGGCTTGTATTGCCAACACAATACCAATTAGAATCCTCTATGTTGTCTACCATTTTGTTATGTGGATTTTTGGACTAGTACATGCATTCATGTCTTACGTGACAATGGTGCCCGTTTTGTAAAATCTTTATTTCGTCCTCATATCTAAGGGACTTGTACTTAGATCAAACAAGCCCTTCGGGGAGGCTTAAAAAATAACGACTATTGTGGCATTATTGGGTACTTCACTTTTTACCTGAATCCAGTGTGATCTTGTGCTCAAACCTTTTTTTTCTTAGTTTTCGCCGGCCCTCCCAATGTGAGCTCTCGTTGAATTTTTGGATGGTGTCATGGAAGTTATACGTGGATAACCATTTGATGTACTAGATCGGTAGAACACGAGTGGGACTCTTGCAAATAGATTCCAAACACAAAAACTCCAGAGGTTGAATTTGGTGATGAGACATTCTTTCATATTGCTTGTATCTTTCTACACTACAGGCGTATGTGTGATGCCTCTAGAGATTTGAACATGGGTGAGACTTTTGTAAATTTATTCAAAGCACCAAAACTCGAGAGGCGAGATTTGGTGATGATAATTTCTTTCATATTGCTTGTATCTTCCTACACTATGAGCATATGGGTGACACCTCTAGATATTTGAACATGGGCATGACTCTTGCAAATCGATTCCAAACACCAAAACTCCAAAGGGTGGAGTTGGTGATGGGACTTGATTTCATATTGCTTGTATTTTCCTACACTATGGACGTATGGGTGACACCTCCAAATATTTGAACACAGGTGGGACTCTTGCAAATAAATTTCAAACACCAAAACTCCAGAGGTCGGAGTTGGTTATGGGACTTGCTTTCATATTGCTTGTATCTTCCTACACTACGGGAATATGGCTGATGCCTCTAGATATTTGAACACATGTGGGACTCTTGCGAATCGATTCCAAACACCAAAACTTTAGAGGTTGGAGTTGGTGATGGGACTTACATTCATATCGCTTATATCTTCGTACACTACGAGCATATGGGTGACACCTCCAAAGATTTGAACACAGGTGGGATGCTTGTAAATCGATTCCAAACACCAAAACTTCAGAGGCTAGAGTTGGTGATGGGACTTGCTTTCATATTGCTTGTATATTCCTACACTACGGCATATGAGTGACACCTCCAAATATTTGAAAACGGGTGGGACTCTTGCAAATCGATTCCAAACACCAAAACTCTAGCAGTCGAAGTTGGCAATGGGACTTGCTTTCATATTTCTTGTATCTTCCTACACTACGGGCGTATGGGTGACGCATCAAGAGATTTGAACACATGTGGGACTCTTGCAAATTGATTCCAAATATCAAAACTCCAGAGACCGAAGTTGGTTATGGGACTTGCTTTCATATTGCTTGTATTGTCCTACATTCCAGGCATATGGGTGATGCCTCCAGAGACTTGAACATGGGTGGGACTCTTGCAAATTGATTTCAAATGCAAAAACTTCACAGGCCAGAGTTGCTGATGGGACTTGCTTTCATATTGCTTGTATCTTCCTACATTATGAGTGTATGGTTGACTGATGTGGGTGGATATTGGTGGCCACCCGCCCATTCCACTTGAACGCCTACCATTGTTTCTTTCAGTTTCTTAGTTTCCTTATTTGTAGCACAGTTTACTATTTTTGGCAGTTTTTCAGGTCCTAAACTTTCAGAGTGCTTTTGAGGCCCTAACCAACATTTTTTGGGAACAATGGGGCCAACTTGGTTTATAAAGTGATGGTGTCCACTCTAAAATTGTATCCTCAGCTAGATCTTTCTAACGAGGTATTGTGTGTGTCAAACAAAGATCATATGCCAAAGTTATGACCATGGGAAGTTGATGTACCAATTTACACTAGTAGTAGTAGTATTTATTGTAGTAGTAGTGGTGGTGGTGTAGCGAAGAAGGATAGGGGTTGTTGTTGTTGTAATATTTCCTCAATGTGTGTGTTTATCAGAATAATATAGTCATCCAAAAAACAACAATTTGAACAAAAATAAAAAATAAAACTCAACAATAAAGAGGTTACATTTTTGTTAGTTTATCCAAAAAATGCAAGTTTTCTATCTCTTTCTAGTTTGTTGAGATTTCATAGAGTACATGCGAAAAAGCATAGTCAAGAAAACATTTTCCTGTATGCTTATGGTTTTCCAATATTGGACAAAGCATAGGGATAATACCATTTGTACACCAAAATGAGTATCAAACCAGAAATATAAATAAAAAGCTAGAAAAATTAACTCTTACAAAAAAATAAAAAATAAAAAATAAGTGTTTTCACCTCTGGATTTCATTAAAAATTTGTATCTTGGGAAAACAAACACCTCTTTAAACAAAATGAAGACATTCTTAACTAAAATCAATGTTCTAGATGTAATGAAATATTTTGTTGAGGTTAGAAATATCGAAACATAAAAGATATTAGAAATGTAACAAGATCTCTCTCTCTCTCTCTCTCTCTCTCTCTCTTATTTCTCTCTTATTAAGAAATAAATAAATTATTTTACTTTTGATTGCTTATTCTTTTTGGACATTGAAATATTTTACTAGAGCCAACATTAACATACACACACAAATTTTTATTTGTGTGTGTGTGTATGTGTACACACACACTCACACTTTCTCTATGTATGTATGTGTGTGTCTATTACATAGTTCATATTGAAGCATGATATTAATATGGATATTCAAACAATTTATTTAAGTTTTACATTGAAGTGTTTATATGAGAAATAATTTTTTTATTTTATTTTTATTTTTATTTTTATTTTTTATTTTTATTTTTTTACTTTTAATTACTTTAACTTTGTGAAGTTCATATAAATTACATTATTTAACCTAGATATTGTAATATTTTATTTATAAATCCAAGAGTGGAAGTGAAATATTTGTATCACATCTTAACAACAAACAAAATGAGAATTGGATTAGTGATGTTTAATAATTATTTTAATTAAAACTAGCCAAACATGTATAATCATTTATGTTTTTGTTACGATCAATATTGTTTTTTATTTAGAGTTAATTTTTAAGGGACCTATGTCAACTCCACGTTGAGCACTAAGGGAATCACAGACTAGCCTCATACTTAACTATAGAATGCACCTCCAAGCACAAAGATGAACACCTTCAATAATCACTCGCACAAACATTGTCATGCTCTTAACCTGCAAGAAGATGCCAAAATACCAAATATGCGAAGAAATACAACTCAAAACACAGAACAGATGTGAAATAACAACATGTATTTTATTAATCAGAAAGGAAAGCAATGTTCACTTGCCTCTTCGAGGGGGAAACCTCTAATAGAGTAGGGCTCGATTACAAAATAATACACGACACTCCTCAATGGGAAGTCTCTATCCTTTATATAGGGTTCATACATGCAATACCATGGGTCAGTACCATGGTTCTTATTAATACCATCTATCTAATACCATGGCCCATTTGCAACTAACTGTAGTCCCTTCTTTAAATGTGGGTCAACCACTTACAATTATTAATATGGGCTTTATTGAATCTTTAACTAAATATAACTATGACTCGACCCTATTACATAAATAAGGGGGTTAGTGTTGGACCCTAACATGCCCTCCCCCATAAAAAAAACATTGTCCTCAAGGCTGAAGTTGTGGAAACTATTGAAGAGCAGTGGTTGGTTCCTAGGTCGCATCTTCTAGAGAGTTGTATTTCCACTTGACAACGACTTCCTTGATCGTGCAGCCATGCAGGTGTCGTTCTCATGTGTGAAGAACCTGTTTAGGTTGGAGCTAGATTGAACCTTCTTCATCCAATTCTGGTAGACTAGTTTGAACTCTGCAATTGTTCCCAACCACTTTCTTGAGGCGTTAGACATGGAAGACGAGATGTACTTTTGCAATGGGTGGCAAGGCTAGCTTGTAGGCTACTTCTCTGATGCGCTGAAGTATTTGATATGGTCCGTAGAATTTTGGAGATAATTTATGACAACCCTTGTCTTTGAGTGATGTTTGCTTATATGGTTGCAGCCTCAAGAATACCTGATCCCCTTCTTGAAATGTGCGCTCTGAACAATGTTAGTCTGCCTGTTGCTTCATGTGATTTTGAGCTTGATGGAGATTATCTTTGAGGTGGGAAAGCATGGTTGCATGATTTTGTAGGAGTAGATCCACTGATTGTACCTTAGAGCATCCCAGAATATAAGAAGTAGGTGAAGGGGGGAGTTGACCATAAACTACTTCATATGGAGTCATCTTGGTGGTGGCATGATAGTTAGTATTATACCACAATTTGGCTAGAGGTAACCATTGTACCCATAGATGTTGCTTTTCTGAAGTTCAACACCTAAGGTAAGTCTCTAGACATTTGTTGACTACTTCAGTTTGACCATCAGTTTGGGGATGATAGGAAGTATTGAGTTGTAGTTGCGTACCTTGTAGCTTGAAGAGTTCTTGCCAGAAGTTACTCGTGAAGTTCGAGTCACGATCAGACACAATGGAAGTGGGCATGCCATGCAATTTGAAGATTTGGTCCATGAAAGGTTGAGCCACTAAAGCGGGTGTAAAAGGGTGGGGTAGGCCACAAAAATGAGCATACTTAGAAAGTCTGTCCACAACTACCATGATGATTGACTTGTTTCCTGACTTCGGAAGACCAGTAATGGAATCCATAGAAACATCCATCCAAATTGAGGAAAGGATGGGCAATGGTTGTAAAGTGCTCGGGGATTTGATTGTTTCTCCTTTGTGGCACTGACACACATCACATTCAGCTAGAAATGTAAGAATGTCCTTTTTCATGCCTGTCCAAAAGAATGAACGCCAAGTGCGAGCATGATTCTTCTAAAAGCCTGAATGGCCCGCAGTGGGAGATGAGTGCAACTCTGCCAAAATGCGACTTTTGAGGGTGTATGTTGGTGATATCACTACTTTCTCCTTGCAACGAAGAATCTCATCCTGCCAAGAGTAGCCTATTTTGGAATTTAGATCTTCTTGCAATTTATTAATGAGTTGGGAGAGCGAAGGATGTGAAAACCATTCCTTGCGAGCCTCTTCAATCCACTCTAGAATGGGAAGAGAGATTGCTAGCAGGGTGCTTTTCTCCTCAAATTGGCATGATAAAGCATCCGCTACGACATTTTTGCGCCCTTTCTTGTAAATTATCACATAATCATATCCCAACATTTTGGCTAGCCATTTATTTTGTTGTGGCGAGGATAGGCGTTGCTCCAAAAAATATTTAAGGCTTTGATGGTCTGTGCGGATTTTGAAATGCTGCCCCAATAAGTATGGTTGCCAAGTATCCATAGCATGTAAGATTACCATCATCTCCTTCTAATAGGTAGATTGCGCCAAATTTCTCCCTCTTAGTTGTTGTCTAGTGAAGGCGAAGGGTCGACCTTCCTACATTACGACAGCCCCAATACCCATACATGAAGCATCACATTCAATCAAAAAAGATTTGGTGAAGTCAGGTAGTGTCAATATCGGAGTGGAACACATGACATGTTTGAGAGCTATAAATTCCTGTTGTGCTTCATCGTTCCAAAGGAATGAATTTTTATTGAGAAGGTGAGTGAAGGGTCTAGCAAAGTGACCATAATTGCGGACAAATTTATGATAGTAACTGGTGAGACCCAAAAATTCTCTCAAACTCTTCAAGGTCTTTGGTTGGGGCCAATCCTACATTGCCTAGATCTTTTTGGGATCCACCCTGACACCTTCACGTCCCACAATGTGGCCCAAATACTCGACTTCTTTCATGCCAAAAGAGCACTTGGACAATTTGGAAAATAATTTATGCTTCCGGAGCAGTTGCAAGAGTAGTTCTACATGTTGAAGATGTTTTTCCCAGGTGAGGCTATAGATGAGGATGTCATCAAAGAAAACAAGGACAAATTTTCTGAGATATGGTTTAAGCAGGTGATTCATGAGGCTCTGAAAAGTGGATGGGGCATTACAGAGATCAAATGGCATTACCAGGAATTCATAATGGCCTTCATGAGTTCAGACTACAGTCTTTGGAATGTCTACTTATTTCATGTGAATTTGGTGATAGCCCGAGCCAAGGTCTAACTTAGTAAATAATTGAGCCCATTTAGTTCATCCAGCAAATCATCAACAACCAGGATGGGAAATTTATCTTTGATCGCCAGCTTGTTGAGGGCCCTGAAGTTGAGACACATATGCCATTCCCTATCTTTCTTGAGCACCATGACCACAGACGATGAATAAGGACTAATGCTAGAATGAATGACACCGGCTTCCAGGGGTTCCTTGATGATTTTTTCAATTTCATTCTTTTGGGTGAAAGGGTATCTATATGGGCACACATTTGGTGGTTGTGCCCCTCGAACTAAAGTAATGCTATGATCATGTTCCCCTCTCAAGGGTGGAAGCTCATGAGGTTTGTCAAAGACCTATAGAAGGTTGTTTAAAACCTGTTGCATCTCAGGATGAATATGAAGAGAAGTGGGCTCGAAGGCCTGGATGGCATTAAATTGGACGATAACTCCATGGTGGCCCTTTTTTAACAACTTTTCCATCTAATGTGAGCTGATGATAGAAGGAGCACTTGCCTGGAGTCCGCAGAGGGTATGTGTGTGATCATTCTAATTAAAGCTCATATATAACTCCTAGAAATCCATTGTGATTAGGCCAAGTGTGCGGAGCCATTTAGCCCCCCAAGACAATGTCACACCCACCCATGTTGATGGAAAACATGTGGGTCTTTAGGTGGTAATCTCCCATCTGAAGTTTGACATTTTCACAGGGGCCTTCACGTTTCATTATCCCCCCATCAAAAATATGGACCTAGAAATTAGAGACTGCTCTGACAAAACAATGCACCGCTTCTACGACTCTTTGATGGATAAAGTTATGCATGCTACTGCTATCAATCAAGACTGCTACATGGCGATGTTTAACAAAACCTTTGATGTTGAGAGTTTGGGGAGAAGAAATGTATGCCAAAGCATGGAGAGAGATAACTAGTTCTTCTAGTGTAGTTGGGCACTCATTGTCCTACTGGTTGTCTTCATCTTCCTCCTTTGGTCCCTCAAAGGGTGGGGTTTCCTCAATAGCATAAATTTGAAAGAATTTGGGTTCCTTACATTTATTCCCTGGGGAGTATTTTTCATCACAGTAGTAACACAATCCTTGCTTTCTTATTTCCTCCATTTCTGCTGGTGACACCTTTTGAACCTTAAGTGTTTGGGTAGTGCTCGAAGCATGGGTGGGGCATCCCTGGGCTGTGAAATTTGGACAAGGCAACTGGGCCGCTAATGCATGTTCCACTTCACAAGCCATCGTGCATGCTACCATCCATGTGGCTGGGTGGTGCATCCGGACGTGGGCTTGTATGGCCTCTTTGAGAGCACTGATAAAACATTCCAAGTAGAATTCATCTTCCATACCTCCTATGCAAAATGCTAATGCTTCAAAGGCTATAATATAGTCTTGTACTGTGCCTGTATGTCTGAGCTTAGCAAGACAACCCAAAAATTTAGATTCATGTTCAAAGCGATCAGAAAGGTCTTTTTAGAATATCTTCCAAGTAATTGCCCTTGCATAGCCTTTTTAATGTCGCTGCCACCATTGCCATCTTTCTTGGTCCAAGTAAAGGCTTCCCACACTTAGCTTAGTCTCATCATCTCTGATGTGATTCAATGTGAAATATTAGTCCATTTGTGATAGCCATATGGCCGAATGAGAGCCATCAAATTTGTACATGTCCATCTTGGGTGGTCGAGGGTGGGAATGTTGGTGGTTTCCATCACTACAACAAATCCTGTGATTAGCATCCTTTTTTACTTCTTTTTTTGCATCTAGAGCCCATTTTTGGTGCTATTTGCATCCATTTATCAAATATGGTGCAAAACTTGACACAAAATTTGCATCGAGTTTTGCACCAAA
>APFE030519275.1:403582-464116 GCA_000404065.3 Pinus taeda
ACATAAGATGCAAATATAAATGCAAATTTGGATGCTCAAAATGATTTAACATTGGATGCAAGAAATGGTGTTAAAAACGACGCAAAATTTGATGCAACAAATGACGCAAAATATGGTGCAAAATGAGATGGGAAAAATGGAGACAAATCAAACGTAAATGTAGACGTAAAAAATGGTTCAAAAAAAGATGCAAAACTGGGCACAAAAATGGATGCAAAATTTGGTGCTAAATCAAATTCAACATATGGTGCAAAGATAGGCACCAAAGCTGGTGCAAAAATAGAAGCAAAAACTAGTGTAAGACTAGATACAAAACCTGGCGTAAGACTAGATGCAAAAACTGACAAAAAATGGATGCAGAAAAAGACGTTAAATTGGAAGCAAAATACAGTGTAAACTTGATGTAAATGATGGCGCAAAAATGGAAGCAAAGAATGACACAAAATAGGAAGCAAAAGACAATGAAAAATAGATGCAAAAAATGACGCAAAACTAAAAGCAAAACCTGTCATAAAATAAGATGCCAATCTTGGTTCAAAATTTGACGCAAAAAATGATGCATAGTTTGGTGCAAAAAATGATGCAAAATCTAGAGTGAAAAAGGATGCAAAATCAGACGCAAAAAAGGACGCTTTAAAAATTGTACAATAGAGCCAGATTTAGCGCCAGGTTGCTCATCACAATTACAAAAAAAATGCACTAAAATCTGGCGCTAAATCTGGCGCTAATCGCTGGTTTTGTTGTAGTGCATGGAAGTGAAGAGACGGCTAGATTTGCCCTCATGTTCTTCATTAAAAGCATATGCCTCCGCTTGTAACACCGACTTTCCCTTTGTGACTATTTCATTTAATGACTGAATCTGCCTCGTTAACTCCTCCAACTTTTTTTCAAGGGTTTCCATCTTCTCATTGGCCATAGCTTGAGCTCTGTTTCTACCACGCACAAATTCGATTCACTTGTCGACACTGTGAAAAAATTTGGGACCACTCGAAAATTTGAAGCTGACAAATGAATGGTACCACTTTGCTTAGCCCGTCATCCTGATTCTTATGGGCTAAGTCTCCTATACTCCAAAAGGAGTTTTAATCTGAGATTAGGAATACTGCAGTAGCCAATTCTCAGAAAAGTTAATCCTGACCAATGTCCTACAAGAACCACCCCAAGGTATAGGAGCCACAATCCTCCCTGCACAACTAGTCAGATCTGTCTGCAAAACCCTCAACTGCAGAGTGTGAGTAGGAATGTGGCAGTGACCGAACCCCCGCTGCTAGATCTGAATGGAGGATCTAATTGTTGTGGCTGTGATAGAACCCAACCTGCTAAATCTGATCTAGAAAAGAAGATGATGGGTGATCTGTAGAGAGACAATGCAACTATGGTCTCAAGGAGCGTCAAGTGCTACAGATTGCAATATACATAAGGGTCCAACAGTAGTACTCAGCCTAATCTTTCAGGGCACTAACTAAGGAGAATCAACCGGGCCCTTAGCCGTACTACCCAACTACCCTATCATACATGCAAGTAATCTCCCCGAGTGTTGTTCTCGGTGTACTATAGCAGCAAGATGGTCGACGGTTTATCTACGGCGAGGTTTCAGGTAAGCCTAGGGGGCTTCTGATATACCCAAAGGGTATGTGGAAGACATTCCATGCACGGTTTTGTCTAATGCACTACTACTCGAAGGGGTACCCATAGGGGTTACAAGGGAGTCCAATAAGTGTGACCACCTCTTGTATTTCCTGCGTTCATGCCTCCCCAAATCTGTAGGTTTATGCGCTCAACGATAGATCCCGTGGTTTAAAGATGTCGGAACACGTCTCTAGCCAAAATATTTTTTGCTAAAAATGGAGATCCCCCTAGCCCTAGAAAGTTCTCTGATACCACTTGTTATGCTCTTGACTTGCGAGAAGATGCCAGAATACCAAATATGCGAAGAAATACAACCCGGAACACAGAACAAATGAGAAATAACAACGTGTATTTTATTAATCAGAAAGGAAAGCAATGTTCACTTGCCTCTTTGAGGGGGTAACCTCCAATAGAGCAGAGCTCGATTACAAAATAAGACACGATGCTCCTCAATGGGGAGTCTCTATCCTTTATATAGGATTAATACATGCAATACCATGGGTAAGTACCATGGTTCTTATTACTACCATCTATCTAATTCCATGGCCCATTTGCAACTAACTGTGGTCCCTTCTTTAAATGCGGGTCAACCACTTACAATTATTAATATGGGCTTGATTGACTCTTTAACGAACTATAACTATGACTCAACCCTATTACATAAATAAGGGGGTTAGGGTTGGACCCTAACAAACACATCAAAAATCATAATGTCAATATTTTTATGTGGTTAAATCTCTTTATGAGGGAAATAATTTAAGGTCCCCAACAAATATGACCACATGAAGGAAAATTTTATTATTAAAAATATTATTTTTACATAAAAGAGTTGTCACAATTGATCATCAATCATGACCCTCCAATAATCTCACAATTTGACAAGTATTTGTGCCAATGAATATAGACTATAAGACCTTCGTTTTCAAATCAAATGTTAATCAAACATATTAATAACAAAGTTTTATTTTTTTATAAATCTATGTTTAACCAAAGAGATTTTCTATAAAATGTTCATGTATTATATAAAATTATTACAAAATTACATTTAACATAACATTATTAAACTAAGCCCACGGAGCTTTGGATTGATGGTGAATGGGTGCATTGTTAAGGCACTCCTTGCGATAGGTCACCGGTTCAAATCCCTCGTGGATGCTTAGGTAGTATTATATAGGAAAAAAAAACAAACAAACATTATTAAACTAAAAAAAGTTATACAAAATATTTGATGGTCATACATCATATGGAATACAATACCATTAAAAGTTAATGTAAACAAAAAAGTAAAATCATTATATGTTTAAGGTTTCACTTTGGTGGGCATGCTTCAAAATTTCATATGCCCTATCCCATTCATCATGTCAGTGGCATTTTCATATGCCTATCCCATTCATCATGTCAGTGGCATTTGCATGAAGGAATTTAATGTAGCTAATAATATTTTTATTCTTAAATTTTTTTATGAAAGTTTATGAATCATTGAATTGACATGAACAACTAGTGAATTGTCTAGCAAGGAAAAGAAATTAATATCCATTCCTGTGGTAAATTATATTTAGTTTTCTGTTCATGACAAAATTCTTGTTTTACTTTCAATTTTCTTTTTTGAGTAGTATGTTATCTCCAACTAGTGAATCATGTTACATGGTAGAGAAATTAGTGTTGATTCTCCAAGGTTAGGCTATCACTTATACTTATTTTTCCATTTATTACACTTATATGCGAGTCTATTTTGAAATAGCGCTTCCTAAATTTTAATTTAATTATCAATAATTACTCAGTCGATCTTAGAAATCTAACTTTCATCGAATATTCTAGAATATCTTTAGTAGTGTTACACAAATGAAAAGTTGAGATTTATCTCCAAAGTAGCTGTGCCTTTTTTGCACTTTTAATTAAATTGATTAATTAAAAAGATATCATATGAAGAAGTGCCATATAAAGTGAGATATGGTTTTTGGGGCATTTGATATTGATAAACCATGGTATTGGCCCATGTTATTGTAATGAAACCTATTTATAGATTAAGAATCTCCATGATAATATATTATTTTTAAATGTATAATGTTTAACTGATATATTAATTTTTTAAAAAATTATTATTATTAATAATAAATATAAAATAATGTTATAATTTAGTTAGTTTTTATTATATTTTTAATATCAATAACATGACATGTATCATGTAGTAAGTGTTTTGATGATTACTATATATTGATGCCTATCCACATTTACCAACATTTTTGTTTATATGGTTGCATTAGTCATAAAACTCTTATTTTACATTAAGTTTGCTTTTTTTTAAGTGCTTGATTATCCCCTTGAAATTTTACAAGACGTGATTATGTCTCAATATATTTAAGTCTTCATTCAAACTAAAATTAAATTCTTTTTATTAGAGATAAAACTTGCAATATGATAAATTTAAAAACAAAATACCACTATATAATTAAAAATTGAAACCATTTAAATATTAGTTTTTTTAAATACTTATAATAATTATACAAAAGGTGCCCACGGGGCTTTGGATTGACAGTGAATGGGTGTGTTGATAAGGCACTCCTTGCGATAGGTCACCGGTTCAAATCCTCCGTGGGTACTTAAGTTAGTCTTAACTAGAAAAAAAAAATTAATTACACAAAAAATATAGTCTATATTAGAATTACGCTTAGAAATTTCAAATATTTAAATTACTCATGGGGAATTTGATAATCTCATAATATTCTTCCTCTAAAATGAAATCCAACTAATATTATATAGAAAGTATGAAAATGGTTTTTCAGTTCGTTTGGTCTACTCCTATATTTAATCTATTAAAAATCATTTCTTTCTTTGGCCACCTATTAAGTTGATTGAATATTAGAATAGATTTGTCTCATCGTTGTGTTTCCATCTTCGTTTTGGACATATATGGGAAGAAGCACTTGATCACGAATTTATGGGTTCCTAAATACTCTAGTACATGAGCCGTGATAGATTATTCCTTATTATATTATTCAACTATTTGATGGGGCTTGTATCGCCAACACAATACCAATCATAACACACTATGTTGTCTGTCATTTTCTCATGTGGCCTTTGGACTAGCACATGCATTCATGTCTTACTTGACGATGGTGCCCGCTCTGTAAAATCTTGATTTCGTCCTCAAATCTAATGGAACTATAATTAGATCAGATGATACCATCGAGGAGGTTTAAAAAATAACGCCTATTGTGGCATAATAGAATATTTGGTACTTCAATTTTTACTTGAATCTTGTGCAATCTTGAGTTCGAACTTTCTTTTTCTTAGTTTTGGTCGACCTTGCCAATGTGAGCTCTCGTTAGAATTTTTGGATGGCATCATGGCAGATATACTAAGGATAACTATTCAATGTACTAGATCAGAAGAGCACGGGTGGGATTTTTGTAAATCGATTCTAAACACCAAAACTTAAGAGGCTAGAGTTGGTGATGGGACTTGTTTTCATATTGCTTCTATCTTCCTACACTACGGGTATATGGGTGACGCCTCTAGAGATTTAAACACAAGTGGGACTTTTGCAAATCAATTCCAAACACCAAAACTCTAGAGGTCAAAGTTGGTGATGGGACTTTCTTTCATATTTCTTATATCTTCCTACACTATGGGCGTATGGGTGACACCTCTAGAGATTTGAACATGAGTGAGGCTCTTGCAAATCAATTCCAAACACCAAAACTCCAAAGGTTGGAGTTGGTGATGGGACTTTCTTTCATATTGCTTGTATCTTCCTACATTATGGGCATATGGGTGACGCCTCTAGAGAGTTGAACACGACTGGAACTCTTCCAAATCGATTCCAAACACAAAAACTCAAGAGGCCAGAGTTGGTGATGGGACTTGCTTTCATATTTCTTGTATCTTCCTACACTACAAGCATATGGGTGGCGCCTTGAGAGATTTGAACATGGGTGGGAATCTTGCAAATTGATTCCAAACACCAAAACTCCAGAGGCCGGAGTTTTTGATGGGACTTGCTTTCATATTGCTTGTATCTTCCTATACTACGGCCATATGAGTGACGCCTCCAAAGATTTGAACACAAGTGGGACTCTTGTAAATCGATTCCAAAGACCAAAACTCTAGAGGTCGGAGTTGGTGATGGAGTTTTCTTTCATATTCCTTTTATCTTCCTACACTTCAAGGGTATGGGTGATGTTTCTAGAGATTTGAACACGGGTAAGACTCTTGCAAATCGATTCCAAACACCAAAACTCAAGAAGCTATTATTTTCAAATTAAAGTTTTTATTTTCATAAAATTTGTGCTCTTTATGGAAATTTTACTCCTTAAATTAGATATATATCTTTTTATATGATGTAAATAATCTTCAATTTTAAATTTTATTTTATTTTTTAAAAAAAATCTCTAAAATATATTTCACCATTCCATGACATTCTCTATTATTAGTGTAGACATATAGGTTATTAGTGATAAACATAAACATGCACATATGTTGTTGTCTTTTGGGTCATTGTGGGTATGCCTTGCACGGGATTTATAAACAGATATCTTGCTCAATGTATAATTATATTATTGAAGTAATTATAATTTATTAATAAATGTTTTATTATTATGAATGATGTGATATTGAATTAATCTAATGATATGATTATTTCATATAATATTATATATATTTGTTGTATATATAAAAAATAATTTTTGAAAGGTATATATGTTATATTGATATCATATATCAATATTATTGTGCTGATTAAAATTTAATATATTATTGATAATTTAAAAAGTAACATTATTTAATTATATATATCTATAAGTTATGTGGTGAAGGCAAATTTTTAATTTATCAATATGATAATTTAAAAAAATAAAAGATAAACATCATAATGATTTTAAAATACTTTTAACAATATGTTAATATTTTCATGTGAATATACTAAAAAGTGGATACACAGAATTTTCTATTCAATTTGTCAATTTAATGATAAAAAATTGAATACACATCAATAAGCAGCGAGGATGTGATGATTTTTAAAATAATTTATACATAAGAGTTGAGTAAATTAAAAAAAAATACCCATCCATTTTAACATTGCGTACATTAGCTCTCGACGGGATTTCAAATCGTACCGTAAATAGGATTTGCCTCCTCAATTGCAACGGGAATCTTTAAAAAAACGGTCTTTTCAAGACATCGAAAATAAAAAACAAATTCGCCACAATCTAAAAAGAAAACGACGACAGATCCAAAGTTAAGACATAACTGCTAACGGCGACCACACACTCCGAGGCTCTTGCACAGCCTCCTCTTTTCCTTCATTTCTGTAATATACGCTCGCGCTTTCCCTTTCCCTTCATTTCAGAAACTTTTTCTCAGAAAATTCGAGTTGTTTACCCTAATTTATCTATGTATCCCTTTGATTTAACAGGGGCTTCCTTTCTGTTTAATTTAGCGGAATTATATGAATCCCTTGGATTTAACAGGGGGCTTCCTTTCCGTTTAATTTAGCGGAATTATATGAATCCCTTGGATTTAACAGGGGGCTTCCTTTCCGTTTAATTTAGCGGAATTATATGAATCCCTTGGATTTAACAGGGGGCTTCCTTTCCGTTTAATTTAGCGGAATTATATGAATCCCTTGGATTTAACAGGGGGCTTCCTTTCCGTTTAATTTAGCGGAATTATATGAATCCCTTTGATTTAACAGGGGGCTTCCTTTCTGTTTAGCGGAATTAGGAGGTGTGGTCGGTAGCTGTTTGCGGAGTTAATGGAGGTTTTAATTCCTAACCTTCCAGACGAAATCGGCCGAGAGTGCCTACTCAGAGTGACTTACAACTCACATGATAACCTCAAAGCCGTTTGCAGAAGCTGGAAGGCTATGCTCAATAGCCCCCGGTTCTATGAGGACAGCAAGATCTCTGGTACTAGCGAGAAGTTGATATGTTTGATTCAGGCAATTTCTGAAGGGAAGTTAGCGGAGCGTAAGCGACTGGGAACGCCCGCTTATGGGCTAACTCTATACAACCCTCCGCAGGGTTCCTGGGATAGCCTCCCTTCAATTCCCCTGTTTTCCGATGGGGTTCCCCTCTTCTGTCACTGTGTTTGGGTGAATCAGAAAGTGGTTATGATCGGAGGATGGCATCCCTCCCACTGGGAGGCAATGAACTCTGTTTTTATCTATGACTTCTCGTCCCGTATATGGCGCAGGGGAGCCGATATGCCCATGGTTCGATCCTTCTTTGCTTGCTCTGTTTCCCCTGATGGGCTTTGTTGGTTCCAGAGGCTTACGATGTGGAAGAAGACAAGTGGGAAATTCTGCCTCCCATGAGCCAACAGCGAGACGAATGTCAGGGAGTCTTTATGTATGGAAAATTCACTGTGATAAGTGGACATGGCACAGAGTCGCAGGGTCGATTCGAGAGGAGTGCGGAAGTATTCGACCCCAGTACAGGTGTTTGGAGCAGAGTGGAGAATATGTGGAGTATTGAGGGATGCCCCAGGTCCTGCGTAGCTGCTTTGGGGCACTTGTATTTCTTCCATAGGGGTATATCTCTAAATAAAATATTATTTCAAAATTATGTGGTATTTAATTAATTTTATTATTTTGAAATTAGATGACGGTTGAAATTTTAAAAACTTTAAAATATATATATTTTTTTAATATACCCTTTTCATTCAATTTCTATACATAAATTTTAAATCTAACACAAATACTAAACTCCACGCAAATCAAATAATCCATAGGTCGTAAATTTCTCCAATATATATGAGAAACATGTCAATTACAACGCTTTCTGATTGTGTGCCCTCAACAGCGCCATCGATTACAAATATGAAAGGATTAAAAATGCTCAGTCTATTATTCACGGCCTTAAATTTTTATTCGCGGCCCTCCCGTCATAGGGTTCTAGTCAATAATAGAGTTGATCAAAGATAATATAATTTATATTATTATTAAAAAAAATTGAGATACATATAATATTAAAATAAATTTAAATAATAATAATTCATATTTATAATTATGATATTTCAACATATATAACTAGCATTTGCATCTAATGTTGCAAACGAAAGGCCGTAAGGCATAGTGTGTGGAAGAATATTGAAATGTGAATGGGCTTTTATCGGCTTTTTTGAAAGCAAGGGTCGATGTATTTGAGTTTTAATTTGAGGAAACCATGTCGAAAAGCGTATTTGGGGGTTAAAGTGACTATGAAATGGAATGCAAGTAGTCTTAAACATCCATTGAACTTGTTTAGACACCTTCTGGATTAAAATTGCGTAGTTGAAGGTGAAGGTAAATGAATGAATTCACACGAAACGCGAACAAGAACTGGGTATCCATATCGATGTGGATAAGGTTATTTAAGAAATCATTATTCAAACGGGAAATTTAATTAATATGTTAAAACCCATTGATAATGAATCGGTTGTGAAGACATAAACTATCAAAATGGTATTTGATCTTGAAACATCCTTTTTCAAGTTTCAAATGGAAAATACAAATAGTGAATATAATATTCTAAAGAACATTGTACTTGTCATTCCATATTTGAAGTTGTATCAAAACTTGTTGGAGGCATCGAAGACCTGAAGAAGCAGTGATGAACCTGCAAAATGTATATTTTGTTAGAAGTTGTAATATGTAAATTAGTTGTGGAAATTTATTAATAATACTTTGCAGGTGAGTTATGTTAAAATGAATTTGGAATGAATGGAAATGAAGTTACCTTTGCCATGGGGATTTATATATTGTTAGTGGAAGATGCATGGTGAATAATGGCATACTGAACACCATTGGAGATTTATGCGTAGTTGGAGACACATATTTCTTGCTTGCTATTCTGCTCAAATAAAGAACATGAGGTTTTTATCAAAATCTAATAAAAAACAATGTGTTTTCAAGATTTTGTTTCTATGAATGAAAATGTCATACCTAAGCTCATTAGGGTCAAAATCAAATCAATCAAAAGCCTAGAGTTCCTAGGATTCCATATCTGACAACATAATTAAGTTCATTGAGATAAAATCAAAATTTAACCAAAAGCATGGGGATTTTAAGATTTCATTTCTGTGGTGTTCCGCACCTTCTATCTATTGGAATTTTTAAAAAGTTTTGCCTCCAGGATAGGCCAAGTGGTAGACAAAATGTGCACCTTGCTCAAAACTGGGGGCAGAGTGGGAACCCGAAATAAAGAACAGGATAATCCCCAATGTATCCCCCACAGACCCATTCCCCTGAAACTTAAAACAGAGAATTGGGACATATTTAGAAAAGGAATGCTTTCTTTCTATGATGCTGATGCAGAAGGGAGTAGATGTGCATGTTGTGTGTCCACATTGAAATCAAAAGCATCAGGTTCTTAGATTTCGTTTCTCTGATTTAAAAAACAATAAATAAGCTCATCAAGATCATAACAAAAATTTCATCAAAGACAGGAGGTTCTTGATGTTCCGTTTCTGTGACTGACAATGCCAAAATGAAGCTCACTAAGATAAAAATCAAACTCAGGTGTTCTTGAGATTTGGTTTCTGTGATCAAAAACACCGTAATTAAACTCATTAAGATCAAGATTAAAATTTAGATTCTTGAAATTTAGTTTCTATGCCTGTAATCGCCATAACTAATATCACTAAGATAAAAAAATTAGAGTTTAATAAAAAACGTGGGATTCTTAAAGTTTCATTCCTGTGATTGAAAACGCCATAATGAAGCTCATTAAGATCAAAATCAAAACTGAAACAACAGCAAGCGTTTGATTCCGTTTATGTGGTTGGAAATGCCATAATTAAGCTCATTGGAATGAAAATAAAAGCTTGATCAAAAGCGTGTGGTTCTTAAACTTAGTTTATAGACACTCTTGTGCAGAAGAGGAGGAAAATCCAAGTTTTGGAAGCTGAATGCTCCATGTTAGTTATATGGTTTGTGACCTCAACAAGTGATTGAAGAGATGGACTTTGATTATCAGGAATCTCACCCCACTAATACCGGTCAAGATGAAGCTCTCAGCAAGCATGTTTTTCATTAGTATTTCATATTATGTAAAACAATGTCAATTTTAGGTGTCTTTTATAGAGTTCATCCTAGCAAAAACTTTTTTTAATACTCTGTGAAATGATGATTTGGATCTTCTATACCCAACACATACAGCTAGATAGATATGGTGGTTTTTGTTAACAGCATCATTTTTTTGTATTGCGCTAAGTTGCCTAGCACAGTTGTGGATTTTTTCTAATACAAATATTACCCATTTATGTTTTATATCTCTGTCTGTAACATTCCTGTCATTGAAACTGCGTTAAGGTTAAAGCTATAATTAAAACAAACCTAGAATTGTGATTGAAACAAAACAGAAAGCCTATTCTCCCAGAATCAAATATTGTGTTTAATAAAAAATATTTAAATATGGCTTTTCACCAAAAATTATTCAAAAGCATCATGATTTTGAGTTTTCTTCTCTGTGATTGAAAGAAAGCGTGCAACTCATTATGATCGAAGTGTCCTAAGGTAATTGAAATAAACCTCAAATTGCAATTATAACAAAATGCCTATTCTCCCAGATTAAAAAATCAAAATGCAATAAAGAACATGAGGTTTTTATCAAAATCTAATAAAAAACAATGTGTTTTCAAGATTTTGTTTCTATGATTGAAAATGTCATACCTGAGCTCATTAGGGTCAAAATCAAATCAATCAAAAGCCTAGAGTTCCTAGGATTCCATATCTGACAACATAATTAAGTTCATTGAGATAAAATCAAAATTTAACCAAAAGCATGGGAATTTTAAGATTTCATTTCTGTGGTGTTCCGCACGTTCTATCTATTGGAATTTTTAAAAAGTTTTTCCTCCAGGATAGGCCAAGTGGTAGACAAAATGGGCAGCTTGCTCAAAACTGGGAGCAGAGTGGGAACCCAAAATAAAGAACAGGAGAATCCCCAATGTATCCCCCACAGACCCATTCCCCTGAAACTTAAAACAGAGAATTAGGACGTATTTGGAAAAGGAATGCTTTCTTTCTATGATGCTGATGCAGAAGGGAGTAGATGTGCATGTCGTGTGTCTACACTGAAATCAAAAGCATCAGGTTCTTAGATTTCGTTTCTCTGATTTAAAACACCATAAATAAGCTCATTAAGATCATAACAAAAATTTCATCAAAGACATGAGGTTCTTGATGTTCCGTTTCTATGTCTGACAATACCATATTGAAGCTCACTAAGATAAAAATCAAACTTGGGTGTTCTTAAGATTTCGTTTCTGTGATCAAAAACACCGTAATTAAACTCATTAAGATCAAGATTAAAATTCAGATTCTTGAAATTTAGTTTCTATGCCTATAATCGCCATAACTAATCTCATTAAGATCAAAAATTAGAGTTTAATAAAAAAATGGGATTCTTAAAGTTTCATTCCTGTGATTGAAAACGCCATAATGAAGCTCATTGATATCAAAATCAAAACTGAAACAACAACAGGCATTTGATTCCGTTTCTGTGTTTGGAAATGCTATAATTAAGCTCATTGGAATGAAAATCAAAGCTTGATCGAAAGCGTGGGGTTCTTAAGGTTTTGTTTCTGTGATTGAAAATGCCATAATTACCCTTGTTACAAACAAAATCAAAATTTAATAGAAAAATATTTTGTTTCTGTGATTAAAAATAACATAATTATGCTCAATAAGATCAAAATCAAAATTTAATGAAAAGCGGGGTTTTGAGATTCTATTTCTGTGATTGAAAATCGTATAACTAAGCTCATTAAGATCAAAACCATACTTTAATCAAACGCAAGATTTGGTTTCTATTATTGAAATTGCTATAATTAAGTTAATTAGATCAAAATCAAAAGCATGGGAATGCTAAGGTTTCGTTGTTGTGATAGAAAACACTAGAATAAAACTCATTAAAATCAAAATCAAAATTTAATCGAAAGCATCCCCAACACATACAACTAGATAGATATGGTGGTTTTTGTTAACAACATCATTTTTTTTGTATTGCGCTAAGCTACCCAGCTCAGCTGTGGCTTTTTTCTAATACAAATATTAGCCGTTTCTATTTTATATCTCCATGTGTAACATTCTTGTCATTGAAACTGCCTTAAGATCAAAGCTATAATTGCAACAAACCTAGAATTGTGATTGAAACAAAACAAAAAGCCTATTCTCCCATAAACAAATATTGTGTTTGATAAAAAAATATTTAAATATGGATTTTCACCAAAAATTACTCAAAAGCATCAAGATTTTGAGATTTCTTCTCTGTGATTGAAAGAAAGCTGCAGCTCATTATGATCGAATTGTCCTAAGGTAATTGAAATATACCTCAGATTGCAATTATATCAAAATGCCTATTCTCCCAGATTAAAAATTCAAAATGCAATAAAGAAGATGAGGTTTTTATCAAAATCTAATAAAAAACAATGTGTTTTCAAGATTTTGTTTCTATGATTGAAAATGTGATACCTGAGCTCATTAGGGTCAAAATCAAATCAATAAAAAGCCTTGAGTTCCTAGGATTCCATATCTGACAACATAATTAAGTTCATGGAGATAAAATCAAAATTTAACCAAAAGCATGGGGATTTTAAGATTTCATTTCTGTGGTGTTCCGCACGGTCTATCTATTGGAATTTTTAAAAAGTTTTGCCTCCAGGATAGGCCAAGTGGTAGACAGAATGGGAACCTTGCTCAAAACTGGGGGCAAAGTGCGAACCCAAAATAAAGAATAGGAGAATCCCCAATGTATCCCCCACAGACCCATTCCCCTGAAACTTAAATAGAGAAATGGGATGTATTTGGAAAAGGAATACTTTCTTCTTATGATGCTAATGCAGAAGGGAGTAGATGTGCATGTCGTGTGATTGAAAATGCCATAATGAAGCTCATTAAGATCAAAATCAAAACTGAAATAACAGCAGGCGTTTGATTCCATTTTTGTGGTTGGAAATGCCATAATTAAGCTCATTGGAATGAAAATCAAAGCTTGATCAAAAGCGTGGGGTTCTTAAACTTAGTTTATAGACACTCTTGTGCAGAATAGGAGGCAAATCCAAGTTTTGGAAGCTGAATGCTCCACGTTAGTTATATGGTTTGTGACCTCAACAAGTGATTGAAGAGATGGACTTCGATTATCAGGAATCTCACCCCACTAATATCGGTCAAGATGAAGCTCTCAGCAAGCATGTTTTTCATTAGTATTTCATATTATGTAAAACAATGTCAATTGTAGGTGTCTTTTATAGACTTCATCCTAGCAAAAACTTTTTTAAATACTCTGTGAAATGATGATTTGGATCTTCTATAGCCAACACATACAACTAGATAGATATGGTGGTTTTTGTTAACAACATCTTTTTTTTGTATTGTGCCAAGCTGCCCAGCTCAGCTGTGGCTTTTTTCTAATACAAATATTACCCATTTTTGTTTTATATCTCCGTGGGTAACATTCCTGTCATTGAAACTGCCTTAAGGTCAGAGCTATAATTGAAACAAACCTGGAATTGTGATTGAAACAAAACAAAAAGCCTATTCTCCCATAATCAAATATTGTGTTTAATAAAAAAATATTTAAATATGGCTTTTCACCAAACATTACTCAAAAGCATCAGGATTTTGAGTTTTCTTCTCTGTGATTGAAAGAAAGCATGCAGCTCATTATGATCGAAGTGTCCTAAGGCAATTGAAATAAACCTCAGATTGCAATTATATCAAAATGCCTATTCTCCCAGATTAAAAAATCAAAATGCAATAAAGAACATGAGGTTTTTATCAAAATCTAATAGAAAACAATGTGTTTCCAAGATTTTGTTTCTATGATTGAAAATGTCATACCTGAGCTCATTAGGGTCAAGATCAAATTGATCAAAAGCCTAGAGTTCCTAGGATTCCATATCTGACAACATAATTAAGTTCATTGAGATAAAATCAAAATTTAACCAAAAGCATGGGGATTTTAAGATTTCATTTCTGTGGTGTTCCACAACTTCTATCTAATAGAATTTTTAAAAAGTTTTGCCTCCAAGATAGGCCAAGTGGTAGACAGAATGGGCACCTTGCTCAAAACTGGGGGCAGAGTGGGAACCCAAAATAAAGAACAGGAGAATCCCCAACGCATCCTCCATAGACCCATTCCCCTGAAACTTAAAACATAGAATTGGGACGTATTTGGAAAAGGAATGCTTTCTTTCTATGATGCTGATGGAGAAGGGAGTAGATGTGCATGTCGTGTCACTGAAAATGCCATAGTGAAGCTCATTAAAATCAAAATCAAAACTGAAACAACAACAGGCGTTTGATTCCATTTCTGTGGTTGGAAATGCCATAATTAAGCTCATTGGAATGAAAATCAAAGCTTGATCAAAAGCGTGGGGTTCTTAAACTTATTTTATAGACACTCTTGTGCAGAAGAGGAGGAAAATCCAAGTTTTTGAAGCTGAATGCTCCACGTTAGTTATATGGTTTGTGACCTCAACAAGTGATTGATGAGATGGGCTTCGATTATTAGGAATATCACCCCACTAATACCAATCAAGATGAAGCTCTCAGCAAGCATGTTTTTCATTCGTATTTCATATTATGTAAAACAATGTCAATTTTAGGTGTCTTTTATAGAGTTCATCCTAGCAAGAACTTTTTTAAATACTCTGTGAAATGATGATTTGGATCTTCTATACCCAACACATACAGCTAGATAGATATGATGGTTTTTATTAACAAAATATTTTTTTTGTATTGCGCTAAGCTTCCCAGCTCAGCTGTGGCTTTTTTCTAATACAAATATTACCCATTTCTGTTTTATATCTCCGTGTGTAACATTCTTGTCATTGAAATTGCCTTAAGGTTAGAGCTATAATTGAAACAAACCTGGAATTGTGATTGAAACAAAAAAAAGCCTATTCTCCCATAATCAAATATTATGTTTAATAAAAAATATTTAAATATGGCTTTTCACTAAAAATTACTCAAAAGCATCACGATTTTGAGTTTTCGTCTCTGTGATTGAAAGAAAGCATGGAGCTCATTATGATCGAAGTGTCCTAAGGTAACTGAAATAAACCTCAGATTGCAATTATATCAAAATGCCTATTCTCCCAGATTAAAATATTAGAATGCAATAAAGAACATGAGGTTTTTATCAAAATCTAATAAAAAACAATGTTTTTTCAAGATTTTGTTTCTATGATTGAAAATGTCATACTAGAGCTCATTAGGGTCAAAATCAAATCAATCAAAAGCCTAGAGTTCCTAGTATTCCATATCTGACAACATAATTAAGTTCATTGAGATAAAATCAAAATTTAACCAAAAGCATGGGGATTTTAAGATTTCATCTTTGTGGTGTTCTACACCTTCTATCTATTGGAATTTTTAAAAAAATTTGCCTCCAGGATAGGCCAAGTGGTAGACAAAATGGGCACCTTGCTTAAAACTGGGCGCAGAGTGGGAACCCAAAATAAAGAACAAGAGAATCCCCAATGTATCCCCTAGAGACCCATTCCCATGAAACTTAAAACAGAGAATTGGGACGTATTTGGAAAAGGAATGCTTTCTTTCTATGATGCTGATGTAGAAGGGAGTAGATGTGCATGTCATGTGTCCGTATTGAAATCAAAAGCATCAAGTTCTAAAATTTCATTTCTCTGATTTAAAACACCATAAATAAGCTCATTAAGATCATAACAAAAATTTCATCAAAGACATGAGGTTCTTGATGTTCCGTTTTTGTGACTGACAATGCCATAATGAAGCTCACTAAGATAAAAAACAAACTCAGGTGTTCTTGAGATTTGGTTTCTGTGATCAAAAACACCGTAATTAGACTCATTAAGATCAAGATTAAAATTCAGATTCTTGAAATTTAGCTTCTATGCCTGTAATCGCCATAACTGATCTCATTAAGATAAAAAATTAGAGTTTAATAAAAAACATGGGATTCTTAAAGTTTCATTCCTGTGATTGAAAATGCCATAATGAAGCTCATTAAGATCAAAATCAAAACTGAAACAACAACAGACGTTTGATTCCGTTTCTGTGGTTGGAAATTCCATAATTAAGCTCATTAGAATGAAAACCAAAGCTTGATCAAAAGCGTGGGGTTCTTAACGTTTCATTTCTGTGATTGAAAATTCCATAATTAACCTTGCTCAAACAA
Source organism: Pinus taeda (assembly GCA_000404065.3). NCBI lineage: Eukaryota > Viridiplantae > Streptophyta > Pinopsida > Pinales > Pinaceae > Pinus > Pinus taeda. The sequence goes on from APFE030519275.1 coordinate 420,352, forward strand.
AATCAAAATTTAATAGTGATTAAAAACGCCATAATTAAGCTAAATAAGATCAAAATCAAAATTTAATCAAAAGTGGGGTTTTGAGATTATGTTTTTGTGATTGAAAATGGTATAACTAAGCTCATTAAGATCAAAACCATACTTTAATCAAATGCAATATTTGGTTTCTGTTATTGAAAATGCTATAACTAAGTTAATTAGATCAAAATCAAAAGCATGGGGATGTTAAGGTTTCGTTGCTGTGATAGAAAACACCATAATAAAGCTCATTAAAATCAAAATCAAAATTTAATAGAAAGCATTCCCAACACATACAGCTAGTTAGATATGGTGGTTTTTGTTAACATCATCATTTTTTTGTATTGCACTAAGCTGCCCTGCTGAGCTGTGGCTTTTTTCTAATACAAATATTACCCATTTCTGTTTTATATCTCCGTGTGTAACATTCTTGTCATTGAAACTGCCTTAAGGTCATAGCTATAATTGAAACAAACCTAGAATTGTGATTGAAACAAAACAAAATGCCTATTCTCCCAAAATCAAATATTGTGTTTAATAAAAAATATTTAAATATGGCTTTTCACCAAAAATTACTCAAAAGCATCAGGATTTTGAGTTTTCTTCCCTATGATTGAATGAAAGCATGGAGCTCATTATGATCGAAGTGTCCTAAGGTAATTGAAATAAACCTCAGATTGCAATTATATCAAAATGCCTATTCTCCTAGATTAAAAAATAAAAATGAAATAAAGAACATGAGGTTTTTATCAAAATCTAATAATAAACAATGTGTTTTCAAGATTTTGTTTCTATGATTGAAAATGTCATACCTGAGCTCATTAGGGTCAAAATCAAATAAATCAAAAGCCTAAAGTTCCTAGGATTCCATATCTAACAACATAATTAAGTTCATTGAGATAAAATCAAAATTTAACCAAAAGCATGGGGATTTTAAGATTTCATTTCTGTGGTGTTCCACACCTTCTATCTATTGGAAAATTTTAAAAGTTTTGCCTCCAGGATAGGCCAAGTGGTAGATAGAATGGGCACCTTGCTCAAAACTCGGGGCAGAGTGGGAACCCAAGATAAAGAACAGGAGAATCCCCAATGTATCCCGAGAGACCCATTTCCTTGAAACTTAAAATAGAGAATTGGGACGTATTTAGAAAAGGAATGCTTTCTTTCTATGATGCTGATGTAGAAGGGAGTAGATGTGCATGTCGTGTGTCCATATTGAAATCAAAAGCATCAGGTTCTTAGATTTCATTTCTCTGATTTAAAACACCATAAATAAGCTCATTAAGATCATAACAAAAATTTCATCAAAGACATGAGGTTCTTGATGTTCTGTTTCTGTGACTAACAATGCCATAATGAACCTCACTAAGATAAAAATCAAACTCGGGTGTTCTTGAGATCTGGTTTCTGTGATAAAAAACATCGTAATTAAACTCATTAAGATCAAGATTAAAATTCAGATTCTTGAAATTTAGTTTCTATGCCTGTAATCGCCATAACTAGTCTCATTAAGATAAAAAATTAGAGTTTAATAATAAACATGGGATTCTTAAAGTTTCATTCCTGTGATTGAAAACGCCATAACGAAGCTCATTAAGATCAAAATCAAAACTGAAACAATAGCAGGCGTTTGATTCCGTTTCTGTGGTTGGAAATGCCATAATTAAGCTCATTGGAATGAAAATCAAAGCTCGATCAAAAGCGTGGGGTTCTTAAGGTTTCGTTTCTATGATTGAAAATGCCATAATTAACCTTGTTACAAACAAAATCAAAATATAATAGAAAAAGATTTTGTTTATGTGATTAAAAACGCCATAATTAAGCTCAATAAGATCAAAATCAAAATTTAATCAAAAGTGGGGTTTTGAGATTCTATTTCTGTGATTGAAAATGGTATAACTAAGCTCATTAAGATCAAAACCATACTTTAATCAAATGCAAGATTTGGTTTATGTTATTGAAAACGGTATAATTAAGTTAATTAGATCAAAATCAAAAGCATGGGGATGTTAAGGTTTTGTTGCTGTGATAGAAAACACCATAATAAAGCTCATTAAAATCAAAATCAAAATTTAATCGAAAGCATCCTGAACACATACAGCTAGATAGATATGGTGGTTTTTGTTAACAACATCTTTTTTTTGTATTGTGCTAAGTTGCCCAACTCAGCTGTGGCTTTTTTCTAATATAAATATTACCCATTTCTGTTTTATATCTCTGTGTGTAACATTCCTGTCATTGAAACTGCCTTAAGGTCAGAGCTATAATTGAAACAAACCTGGAATTGTGATTGAAACAAAACAAAAAGCCTATTCTTCCAGAATCAAATATTGTGCTTAATAAAAAATATTTAAATATGGCTTTTCACCAAAAATTACTCAAAGGAATATTTACAACAGATTCAAATTTGCAGGCAAGAAATCAACACATAGAATATAGACAACAGTGATATTTCTGAAACAATCATGGGATTCTTAAAGTTTCATTCCTGTGATTGAAAATGCCATAATGAAGCTCATTAAGATCAAAATCAAAACTAAAACAACAACAGGCGTTTGATTCCGTTTCTGTGGTTGGAAAGAATAGGAGAATCCCCAATGTATCCCCCACAGACCCATTCCCCTAAAACTTAAGACAAAGAAATGGGACGTATTTGGAAAAGGAATGCATACCAGGTTATGTGGCGATTCGATCGCCTAACCCTATCTTCACAAAGCCTCACGCAAAGAAAAAAGAAATGACGATCAGCCAGATGACCTCGTTTGTGAAGGCGCTGTACGCCGTGGAGAACGTGAGGGTTCGAGTTATAACTGCAGAGATTTTCAGGAATATTTACAACAGATTCAAATTTGCAAGCAAGAAATCGACACACAAAATATAGACAACAGTGGCCCGAATATTATATAAAATTTCATAACTACCATCGCCATAATATGCAGAGGGTGCCATATTCTGAGGGCAAAACGATCTGCAGAAAAAACAGCCTACGCGGACCTATGCAATGAAGAAAGAGTGGCCTCGTCCTATACGACCCTCATCGAAACCCTTCTCCCTTCTCTACAGGTCCTCCGCCCTCCTCTGGAGCAACTCCACTGCACCCTCCTCAACACCCCTACCCTCCTCTGCATCAAACACGGATATCTGCACGCAGGACGGGTCATTAGGGTAAAGTTTTTTAACGAATAATAATTGATATATTAACGAATAATAACTGATATATTTAACTAATACCTTAACGTTTTTAAAGGGTTTTTTAAATTAGACGACTGATTTCTGTTGAATCGTCTAGCATTACATCTAACGGCTACGATTACGACACAAAGGCATTTGGGGGGGTTGATTTCAAAGGAAACGCCTTACGGCGTAATAATAAATGTATAGAAATATTATAAATTTAACTAAATATATATAACTAAAATAACATATTAAACAAAATCTATTTCTTATGTAAATTAAATAATATTTCTATTTATAATATTATATTTCATTTCAATTAATGATTATATAAAAATATAATATTTAAAAACATAATATTTACAATATATATTAGATTTAAAAAATAAATTATAAAATTATAAACTATGTGAAAGAAAATGTCAACATATACTTATATAATTAAGATTTTAATAAAATTAAAATAAAATTTAATAATATATTAATATATAATATATAATAGAAAAAAACAAAACATTTAACTTATATTTTTTTCAGTTTGTATATTAATTTTTTTTTGTCTAATTAAAAAATTGAATTTTTTTAATATTTTAATAAATCTAAAATTAAAATAAATCTATATTAATCATTTTCATATCCCCTTTAACCATTACTTATATCACCCATTAACCATTACTTAATAAACTTAAGTGATATAAACAATACTTAATAAACTTAAGTGATATAAACAATTACAATAACAATATAAATATTAGTAATGGTTACAAACCTACATAAAAACATTTCCCTGGAAACCAAAAAAATCTAAAACCATTAACTGACCTACAAACATCTAGACCCATGCAACAGTGAACAGATGGAGTGAGCAGAACCACAATACAAATTCAAGGAAATTGGAAGTGTGGAATGATGAGTTATGAAGTGGTAATAAACATGATCGTTTTAAACATATAATGAGAAAGATCTAACCATGCCGTGTGTGTCACTATAGCTGGTTCGCCACTAATTGTGATGTGATGTGATGCGATACGATGCATATTTACTTGGAGGAACATGTTATGCAGAAACAATAGATCTTTTCAACGTTGTGAATGAAAATGAAATGGATTTCCATTCTTTTCACCTCATAGGATCCGTAGGTATCCAATTTGCATGAGAATGGGTCCCTCCCCTCGTTTGATGTGATATATAAAGCCATCGAGGTTATTATCTCTCTTCGGATCACTATCTTTTTATCATTTAGGTAAAATTTAATTTTATTATAATTTATTTTATCATTTAAATTTTAGGAAGGATGGTTTTAATGTTGAATAACAAAATATCATTCACTAATAAAATTTTAGGTAAAATTTATTTTTATTATAACTTATTTTATCATTTAGGAAAGATAAAAGATAGTTTTAATGTTGAATAACAGAAATTATTTACTAATGGAATTTTATTTTATTTCCGTAAAAGTTTAGCTTAATGTAATCTATCTTCAAGATAAGATGAAAGAACAGATCCCAAAAAGGGTTAAATAATAATAAATAATTGATATATAAAATTATTAGAATAAATAATTGATATATAAAAATTATTAGAAAATAATATATCACGTTATTGAAGGTGATGTCTATTACATATTGATTATCTATAATGATGTAATGATCTACTCACATGATAATTGTTGTATTGATTATCTGGTTTAATGCACTAATGTCCTTAGCATAAAATTTTTCCACTTCAGTTGTTGCAGGTTAATGTTTACTTCAAGGTTGTTATTATTATTTGAATTACCAGAGTAATTCAAATAGCCGAATAATAAATAAACATTTTTCCATTTGCTGCATAGAGAGCTCCGTACTCACATTGTGAGGCGCATTTAGTGCATTGACCGGAGACAAATAGGTGGCAACACACATCCAATGCATTTATATTGTCTCAACTCCATTGATATTCCTTATTCCAAGACTCTTCACATTACTTATCATAACACTTATGGGCATTTATGGGAAGTTGGTGTGAAAGCATTCTCCAATATTATTCTCAGAACATATGTTACAATGATTTCTGCAATATGACGCATGGTAGACTGGGTCCATTGCCGTCATGTTGACGCCATAATCACGCCACCATCTTGGAACCAGTCACATTGTTGGTTTCTTTGAAAAGTACCCATTGTACTGAATTTTAATTTGGTATAATGGGTCTCTTCTTTATCGTCAACATTAAGAAAATCCCACCACAGCTGTTTATATCCTGCAAAATCATAAACTGTGTCAGGAAAAATAATTTTAGTATCTGCTTTTGGTCATGTAGGAGCATTATTAGTGGGCCAAGATCATGTTAGATTTCTGGTATGATGGATGCAAAAATATTTCTCGTATATTCCACTGCAGGCTCCTCCATGATACCATATGCCAGATATGTCATGAAAATCTTGTTGCAGAGCTACTTTTGCGAACCTAGCTTCCCTTTTTGCTTTTTCATAAATCATATCATATATCCATTTGCGTCCCTTGGGATATACTTTTCTTTTAGGTACAAGATGTTGGATGTCAGTATGTGCTTGCAGATTAGCATCTAGTACTTTTGTACTCCTCAGTTGCCATGTAGGTTTCCAGCTTTTCTTGTATTCTTCCGAGTCTTGAGTGTCTGGGATAGTGCGTAGGACCTCTTGCTTTTGGCTCTAGTCTCATTCTATTTCAATGACCATAATATGGTCTTGATGCTGAATGTACTCTCTGCTAAGGAAGTCCAGTAGACAATTCTCGGTTCCTTTTATGTGTTTGCCCTGAAAGTCGAAGTTAGAAAAGAGTGCTTGCCATCTGGGAAATTTAGCCTCTCCGGGCTTTTTGATTTCCTTAGTTAGAACTTTCTGAAGAGCTGAAGTATCAGTTCTGAGCAAGAACTGTTTGTTAATGAGATAGACATCAAACTTGCTGATGCAGTTCCACGCAGCTTTGACTTCCTTTTCAATAGTGGAGTAATTCTGCTCATATGCATTCCAAGTCCCAGATGCATATTGAACAATTTGTTCAGTGTTTCCAATTCTTTGTTTTAAGATTCCTCCCCATCCAATATTACTTGCATCTGTCTCGACAATCTTGAATGCATTATCATCTGTAGCATACAATATAGGAAGATACTTTACCTTGGCTTTAATGTTCTGAACAACCTTGGTATGAACTTCTGTCCACTCTGGTGGATTATTTTTAAGTCTCTTATTCAGCGCACTCTTGTCAGTGGCACAATCTTGATAGAAATTACTGACATAATTCAAACATCCCAAGAATCACTGCAACTGATTCTTGTCTAGAATAACATCAGGAAATTTTTCAGCAAACTCCAGAGCATGCTTTTGTAAAGTAATTTGGCTATTGGAAATAGTGTGGCCAAGAAACTTGATAGTAGTCTGGAAGACTTCTATCTTCTTTTTACTCAAAACAAGACCATTATGCTTGACTAATTGCTTAAAAGTATGCACATGCTTAAAATGATCTTGGATGTTCTTAGAAAAAATCAGAACATCATCTATGTATATTATAAGCCAATCAAAGTATGGCTTAAAAATCTTGTCCATCACCTTCTGGAATTTGGATAGTGCATTCTTCAGTCCAAAAGGCATGACGTTCCACTCGTAATGGCCTGCTGGAATACTGAAGGCAGTTTTGAATTTATCTTTTTCCGTAATTGCAACTTGCTAGAATCCTACTTTCAAATCAAACTTAGAAAAAATATTAGCTTCGGCTATCCTACTTATCAAATCACCTTTATGAGATATAAGATAGGTGTCGTCTGCAAGAATAGAATTCAGAGGTTTAAAATTTATTACCAGCCTTGGGATGCCTTTGATTTGTTCAGCTCTTTTGTTGACGTAGAATCCATAACAGTTCCAGGGACTGTCAGATTCTATGATGAGCTTTTTGTCTAGGATCTGCTTGATCTCTTTCTCACAGAGATCTCTATAATCTTTACTCATCAGAATGGCTCTGCTTTTACAAGGTCTCCCTGTGTATCCTTCTTTGTATGGGAGTTCCATTGTATGCTGCTTTCTGTGTTAGAATGCATTTGGTTCTTCAGAGCATCATTCGTCTTCAATTTGCTTCTTCAAATCCTCAATCTTTTTCTTTACGTGTGGATCTTTAAGCTGTTCTTCAACTCTAAGTGTAGATTTCAGATCTTTTAGATCTGTCAATCTGGCTTCAATCTGGCTTTTTCTCTATCCAGATTTTGGACGGTCTGGACCATTATAGAAATGCAAGGATTAGAGATGTATGGCAACTCAATCCTTTTTGTCGTTCCTTTTGAGGTAGGAACATATATAAAATAACTAGCTTTATTTTCTTTCAATCTTGTTGACCCATGTGGCTCAATAGCTGCTAAGAAAATGTTTCCTAGAATGTAGTAAACTAGGATATCTGCTACTGCAAACTTCATATTTATGCAGTGATGTTCAAAACAGATGGAAGCCTTAGGAACTTCATATCTAAGCATCTTATTGCCCAATCCTACTACATTTTTCTTTTCAAAAACCCAATATTTCACTAGTATAATTTTCTTATTGAGGATGTTGACATCAACACCTGAGTCAAGGGGTGTTGTGAGCTCAAACATTTCTCCTTTGATACAGATGTTAACCTTGACATGGTGTTGCTGATAGGAGATGGCTAGGAGTCTCATCTCTTTGAATCCATAAACAGGGTCTTTGACACTTTCAAAAACTTCAAGATTGGGATTGCTGCTGGTGTATTGTGTGGCGTCCCATGGATGAGCATATTCTTCTTATTTTTCTACCACCTGCTTTCCTTTCTTTATCTCTGCAATCTGAGATTTTAGAACATAGATCTCAGATTTAATACTGTGAATCTCTCTACTCACTTCCCCCAAGGTGAGGGATCGCACCTTATCTGGCTTTTCCTAGTGCCTTTGAAAAGATCTAGTATTGCGATCAAAAGAAGCATCAACAAATAGTGGCTTCTTTCATGAACTTCTAGAAGAACTAGATATGAGCTAATCCATAAATGCTTCGGTCAGCCGATTCTTCATCTCACCATCTTCCATTGCACTTATCTGGTATAAGATTTTGATCTCATCTTCTTCAGTGGCAGCGTTCAAGATCTTTTCTTTCTGAGGTCTGAAATTTATTTCCTCAAAACTAGAATCACTGTATGATTCTGAATCAGAATCAAAATGCATTTGACAAGCACATTCTTGAGATCGTGGGCAAGAAGAAGATGTAGCTTTTGAGTCTGAGCACTCTTGCATGTGTTCTTGCAAGTCTTCATGAGATGAAGAGCTAAAAGAATCATATGATGATTCTTCATATTGGTGCTACTGTGCTAGTCCTTTGATTACAACATTTCGGCAATGTTCTATCTTGTGAGAACGGGAACCACATTTCATGCATTGTATGTTTCCTTGTCCTTCTTGTTTGACATTTTCCCCCCTCTGAATAAAGGTTTGGGACTTCTTGTCTCTATTCTGTTTAGACTCTTCTCCTTCTGGACATCTTGAAGATGTATGTCCAGTTTTTCTGCACAGCCAGCAAGTTAGGTTGTTCCACTTCTCTTGTTTAGATGTATGGAGATGGATGTCAGAAGGTCTATAATAATGAGTTCTAGGGATATACCTGTAATAGCCTTTTCTGGCTTTGGAGGAGCGGCCTTTGGATGACTGAGTATATCTTCTACACTCTTTGTAGCTTCTGAATTTCTACTTATACTCCTTTTTGGCTCTTTTCTTTGCTTTCCTCCGTTTGACCAAAGGGTCATCTACGGAAAGTCCGTATTTGCTGCAGATAGAATTTTTATCTAGTAGCTTTGAAAGTTTCTCCAAAGATTTGTTCACTTTGGAGCTTGTGCATAAACTCACCAGAGTCTTTGTGATGTGAGCATAAATCTCACCCCAAGTATAGGACTCAAATGGCAACTGGAAGACTTCTTGCAATCTGATATAATCCACAAACCTCGATGGGAGTGCAGCAAGATAAACCTGTTTCCATAACAGATTTTTGGAGTCTTTTACCTCATAGATCCTCTACATCCAGTCTCTGTGGAAATCCTCGTACTGTGACATCTTGTGGCATTTCAGGTTCATAAGAATGACTTCATTCTTATCTGCTATTTTGGTTTCACTTCCACACCAATGTTCAAGAATCATAGATGTCAAAGCACCTATCTATTGCTTATGGTAGTGCCATCTGGATTATGGATCACATCTCTAGCTTCATCTTTCAGAACTTCTGCTTCCATTTTTGGTAGCAGCTTTGGAGATGATTCTGTCTCCCACCACCTGAGTAGTGTCCTTGTGAAACACTGGATGATAGTCTTACAGGCTTCAATCTCACTTTTTCCCCTTAAACGCATGAGCTTGTATTTAGTGAACATCATATCAATTAGCTGTCTAATCTCGCCAATGCTCAGATTATCAATGTTCCATTCTCTATGAGATTCTGGGAAGAAAGTGTGAGCTTCTTGAAGCTTGCCTTTACCTTCTAGATCATGTTCAGGATATTTGTTGAACCTACTCTCAAGAGGTTCATAGATAGGAAAGCTCTGTGAGTTAGGATCTTTCTTTTCTTCTTCTTCTTCATCCTTAAATAAGGATGCAATAGTGATCTTCTTTGTAGCCTCAGATTCAGAAGATGTGGCTACTTCTTTTAGAAAAAATGCTGGGAACCTGTGAATTGGCTTTACAGGATCCTGAATCTTTATATTTCTTTTATACAAAAAAGAAGTAGGAATTGGTTTGTCTGGTTTTGATATATTTATTTCTGCAACTTTCTCGGCCAAACCAGGTATAAGATGTTTAGTAGTATCCAAGTGACCTACTAACTTATCTTCTACTCCTTCGATTTTGGGTAAATATTCTTTGGCATATGAGCGGACAACAGATGTGGTATAATATACATCATTGAGGTTTCTATTCACCTCATTTATTGAGACTTGAACAATGTCAAACTATTCTTTTATTTCTGCTGCTTTTGTTGTATTAATTTCCAGGTCTTTAATGGTTGTATTGGTCCAGTTGATTTGTTCACTGGCTTTTTGGATTCTCCCATCTATGCCTAAAGCATTGTCATCTTTCTGCACCAAAGGAATTGCTTTGGCAACATTATGATTTTCTCCGATGATAATTCCTCTGTATGGAGGAAATGTAGATGGGGTCTCTATTCTAGTGCCATCCAATGCAGTCCAAGTGTGTTTATTGACTAAAGAAGAGGATGAACCAGTTAACACATTCTCAGGGGAAACATTTCTCTTCCATTCATAAAAAGAAATCCATGAATTTGTAACTTCCATATAATTAATAATAATGTAAAATAAAATTAAAATTTAGTAATTTTTTAATGTGAATTGTATTAATAAGCACTTTAATATTTATCATAATAAGCAACATTATACTAGACATTATATTAATGAGTGTGTTATTAGTTATTATTATTTTTTATGTGTGAGAAAGAGACACTCAATTTTTTTTTTTTTTAATTAATTAAATTTGATTATTTTTTTTAATAAATTTAGAATTATAAAATTGCATTGGTATGATGCACTCATTTTACATTATATTTTATTTTCACTCATTTTTAAAATAAATAAAATTTATATACTATATAATTAACTTTTATTTAAAAATGTTCCAAAGTTTTAAATTCTAAAATATGTTTAGTCTTTTTTAAAAGCATTATCTCAAACACTCTAGAGGCCAAAGTTGGTGATGGGAATTGCTTTCATATTGCTTGTATCCTCCTCCATTATGGTCGTATGGGTGACGCCTCCAAAGCTTTGAACACGGGTGAGACTATCACCAAAACTCCTCCAAAGCTTTGAACACGGGTGAGACTATCACCAAAACTCCTCCAAAGCTTTGAACACGGGTGAGAATACTTGCTTTATTGTTTGTATCCTCCTACACTACGGGTGTATGGGTGACGCCTCAAAAGATTTGAACATGGGTGAGACTACTTGCAAATTGATTCCAAATGATTCCAAACACCAAAACTCCAAAGGCCAGAGTTGGTGATGGGACTTGCTTTCATATTGTTCATATCCTCCTACACTACGGGTGTATGGGTGATGCCTCCAAAGATTTGAACATGGGTGGGACTACTTGCAAATTGATTCCAAACACCAGTGATGGGACTTACTTTCATATTGTTTGTATACTCCTACACTATGAGCATATAGGTGATGTCTCCAAAGAATTGAACATAGGTATGACTACTTGCAAATCGATTCCAAAAACTAAAACTCCAGTGGCCAAAGTTGGTGATGGGACTTGCTTTCATATTGTTTGTATACCCTACACTACGGGCATATGGGTGAAGCCTCCATAGATTTGAACACAGTTGGGACTACTTGCAAATTGATTCCAAACACCAAAACTCCAGAGGCGAGAGTTTTTGATGGGACTTGCTTTCATATTGTTTGTATGCTCCTACAATACGGGCATATGGGTGACGCCTCCAGAGATTTGAACATGGGTGGGACTACTTGTAAATCGGTTCCAAACACCAAAACTCCAGATTCAGCGGGAGTTGTTGATGGGACTTGCTTTCATATTGTTTGTATCCTCCTACACTAGGGCAAATGGGTGATGCCTCCAGAGATTTAAGCATGGGAGATATTTGAGCATGGGTGAGATTGCTTGCAAATCGACTCTTCCAAACACTAATTAAAATAAATGAATAAGTTAAATATATTTTTCATTTTTCTTATTGTCTTTTAATAATATATATAAAAGGTACTTAAAAAAATATGATACTTCTAGCTTCTACCAATTATATACATCATAAATATTATAATATGTAATAAACGAAAATAAAAAATTAAATAGTATATAGTAGTTAATGTTAATTATTATTTACAAAATCGATATACTGCCCTAATGACTTTGATGGCATCTTCACTATGAATGATACATGAAAGAAATTTAATGAAATTCCTAGAAATGGCACTTTATCCACAATTAAAATATTTCTTTTCTTTAATAAAACAATATATAAACAAAATTAGATGGAAAATATATATGAACACCATCATACAAAAGTTGTAAAAAAAAAAATTCTCACATAAAGTTATAATAAGAGAACATTCTCACATTGTAGATTTAATTTCCCAATGCCACCCATGACAAGAAGGAAAGTTCTTGAATTAACTTGCTCAGTGCATTTCAACTTAAAAGAAAAAGCGAAATTGTTATATAACATCTTGGAAAAAGAACCACGACAACAATGCTTTACATCATATTTTTTTGACTAATTAAATTTAACCAAAATTAATTACGTGGTAGTAATACAAAATAAATTAGTACCTAACCCTAATCCTAACCCTAACCCTAACCCTAACCCTAGCTATACAACCTTATTAACATTTTCATATATATTTAAGAAATTAATCTTATTCTATAAATTTGCTTTTTCCTTTATGGAGAGGTGATCATTGATGTTTCTCTCATTTATGAAAATATTCCTTATATTTTGTTTTCTACCCATTTTGTATTCATAATAGATGTTAATTTGATAGAGTAATTTGGTTTTTTTGGTTTATATTTTTTTTAAATGTTGGACGGTTTTCTATCCAAATACAATCCTTTTTTTTTACGATCCGGTCATGTAATTGAAGAATTTTTCTTACATTTTTCTCAACGGGATGGTTTTTAATGTTAATTTATTATTATTATTATTATTGATTTTGGATTTTTTTAATTGTTGAAATGAGGAAAGCTTTCTTATCTGGTAAAAGATGTTTTCATCTCAAGAGATTTGATCCTCTCGATTCGGTGGATCCATAGTTAAGATGGATCTAGGTTGGTTTAATTCCCCCCTTTAAAATAGGTTATATTCCATATGAATACCATGGGTAATTTTTATTTTATTTTTATAGGGTTATTTTTTATTTTTTGACCAAGTAAAAATAATTTACATTACATTATATTACGTTATGTTACAACATCTCCACCATACTATCTCGAGTGTGCCAACAAGTTGGATTATCAATACCACATGCCCAAAACACTATAACTCATTTCACAATAAAATTATTTTATATTTATTTTAATTTACTTTACTTTTATAACATTCTTTTAATTAGATTGAAAAACAAAAAAATTCATAACTACCTTTGAAATAGATCTTAAGGCTCTATCCCTAGTAATACTAAAACTATTCCATGAATATTCCATAAGGTTAAATCCCTATCATCAACCTATTAATTATTGATAATTAAATTAAATTTATCGAAGGCCTATTCCAAAATAGGCATTCCTTTAACTGTAATAACCATCTAGAAGAAAGGATCAATGCTCACTATGTTGGGATTTCTTAGTGCATGCACAAAAAACAAAAAGTAGCTCCCCCTTAGTTTCAATTTACTAGCCCAAAAGTGGAGTTATAGTAAATAATACAGTCAACTAAGGATAGGATCAATGATAAATAAGTGACAATGGTAGAAATAAATCACACATGCCACTCAACTCTAGAAGTCCAACTAAACTCCAAAATTAAGACTAAGTATTAGGGGATAAGGTTTCCAAGAATGGAAGTGATGCAGAGACCATAGGGTCTATAAGTTAAAAATTCACAAATAGGTAATTATGAAAGCCACCCAATACATATGCACATAAAATATGAGAAATAATTAATTAATAAATAAAATATTTACAAGAGAATTATTCGCCTACTCATTGGCCTCTCATTCCTCATTATCACTAATTTACCTTCATGCCTCATGGGCTCACCTATATTTTTACAAGTGGATATGAACCCAAAGTAGGTTCTAGATCCTAAACAAACTCCCAAAATATCTCTCATGATCCATAAAATCTCTCACCTAATCCCTTATCTCTTGATAAGATCTAACTAACCCACAATTCTCTCCATTCTTCCAAAATACTCTCAAACCTTCCCATATTTACAATAATTCTCATTCTCTCCTAAGACTATAGGAAAATACAATAAATAATTAAATCCTATCTTAGAAATTTAACTCCTTTAATAAACATTCAACCCTAGGTTAGATGCACATGCATCAGACTCCTAAGGTAAAATAAATTCATGGTCTCCCAACCATATGTCTTTATAAACTGATTAAATTCCTCTTGGATCCAAACTTTAGTCTGTTGTTGATCATCCATTCTTTGTTTTTCCGCTTCAATGGTTGTGACTTTTAATTCGCCGGGTTTCCAAACTTTATGTTGTATTTCTTATCCTTCTTTGTTGTTATACTCGTGCAGTCAAATGTATCCTATTGTTGTCCTTCTACTTTATCTCACAATACCTTGGTTTGTGTACTTTTTCCATCAGTTTCCTTAATTCTTCAATCTCATCATCCAATTGAGTTTCTGATTGAATTTTAGTGTTACTAGTTTGGAACATCAAATCACCATTTCCAACATTAAATTGAAAATTATATTTTATCTCAGATTTCACATTTTTGCTACTTGAACATTTCTCTTCCTTATTTGCAACTTGATCAGATTTAGGTTCCATCAACATCTTTCTAGCAATTGTAATTCTTCTTCACATTTCATAAGCATTTTACGGTCACTTTCAAAAATATTTTCAATAGACTGGCCTTCATCCTTGCATGAAGCAAAATTAGTGTCTCATCCATCATCTGTAATACATCTTGCATCCACACACCAATTGTCAAATTTAAAAACATAAGGCTTTTTAGTCTTGAGAGATGATTCTGTTATCTTATGTGGATCTTATAAATAGTTTTTGGTGCCATTTGTGGGAATTAAACCCACATTCATATCAATAGACTTCATTTCAGCATCATCTACATCCTCACTAAGCATTGGTCCTTGTTCTGGTTCATAAATGCATACATTCATCTTGGTTATCTGGAGTTTTTCGGCTTCCCTTAACAAATCTTTCAACTTGTGTTTTTGTCTCCTTGCAATCAACTACTTGATGGGGCCATCTAACCGTCTTCTTCATGATCCATCCATGTTTTTGACTTTCTAACAATTCCATCAACACATTAAGTCGTGCCTTCAAATCAACAATCTCTTTCTCAAATTCTTCATCATGTACGCCAACTGCGATGGCATTGTTCTGACTATCCATAGCCTTTATCATGCTCACCATCATATACACTCTTCATTTAATTAAGGAGAGATTTCAACCCATATGCAAATTAAAATACCTTGAAAATTTGTTGATGGTAGATATATACTATTTGTGATTTTTTATAAACCATGTGTATATACCATTTCATACATTACCATCATTACAATCTGTGAATAACTAAAGCTATGCATTCTCAAACCCACATATGGTTTTATGAAAGCACATATCACCCACTCAAAACCATACGAAACAACTCATCATTTATCATTCAACTTCTATTATAACCATAAGATTTTCTCATTCCTTAACCACTTATCCTCTATCTTCATAAAAACCATCATAATTTACAACATCAATTTACCTTTACTTTACTTTCACCTTTACCTTTACTATTTACTTTCACCTCATTTAATAGCCACTTATAAGTTTAAATGATATACTTTCTAACCATGAAAATTTTATATGAAAGTAAATTAATCACTTGGTGTGAGGATTTTCTCATTCCTTAACGACTTATCCTCTATCTTCATAAAAACCATCATAATTTACAACATCAATTTACCTTTACTTTACTTTGACCTTTACCTTTACTATTTACTTTCACCTCATTTAATAGCCACTTATGAGTTTAAAGTAATATACTTTCTAACCATGAAAATTTTATATGAAAGTAGCTTCTTGTAAAGTGAATTTGAATAAGAAAATTCATGTGCAATATATTCTAGGAGGCTTTTGAACACTTCTATCCAACATACCTCCAACACACTACCATCCTTTTACCAAAATACCATTTCACCCCAAACCTCACTTAATCAAAATAAAACCAAATCATGCAAATACCATGCTAAATAAAATCTACTAATTTATAAGACTTCTTTTCCAACACACTACCATCCTTTTACCAAAATACCATTTCACCCAAACCTCAATCAAAATAAAACCAAATCATACAAATACCATGCTAAATAAAATCTACTAATTTATAAAACTTCTTTTCTCATAACTCAAGTATGTAGATATTAAATATCCAATGCAAATTAAAAACCAAATTAAAAAATCACTTTTTAACTCTCATGCACACAGTCGGAATTGGTTAAATGTGAGCTGAAGTTAGTTCCAGATAGCTCGACTTCAACTACACCTTAACTTAGATGTTCCAGAGCTCTATGAGGAATATTTGGAGAAGGTTCTCGGATCATAAAAAGGAGCATGTAAAAGTCTGACGTTGCCCCTTCTTTAATAAAAAAAATTCACAACACAACGGGCCTTGAAACTTCCCAACACAACGGATTATACTAATGTAATATATCAAGGCCAAATGGAATTTTACCAAATTCTCACCAGTGGTCTTTTTATCTTTGTTGCAGTCTTTCTGAATACCAACGACTGTGCGTGGTTTTTGTAGGCTGGGATTCTGCCAAAAGTCTACTTTTCTCCCTCGCGATGACTTCAAGAATTGTTCCACCACAACGTCTTTAAATCACTGCTGCAAATTGAAACAAAAGAAAAATTCACAACTACCCAGCAATCTTGTGGCTCTGAGAGCAAAATGATGTACAGAACATAGGCTTTGCAAATTAAACATTAAAACACAAATAATTCCGAAAACCACACAATATATATGCACATAAAATATCAGAAATAATTTAGTAATAAATAAAATATTTATAAGAAAATTTTTGGCCTACTCATTGGCCGCTCATTCCTCATTCTCACTCACTTACCTTTATGATTCATGGCCTCACCTAGATTTATACAAGTGGATCCGAACCCAAAGTCGGTTCTAGATCCCAAAGTCAGTTCTAGATCCTAAAAAACTCCCCAAATATCCCTCATGATCCATAAAATCTCTCATCTAATTACTTATCTCTAGATAAGATCTAACTAACTCACAATTCTCTCAATTCTTCCAAAATACTCTCGAACCTTCTCCTATTTACAATAATTATTATTCTCTCCTAAAACTATAGGAAAATACAATAAATAATTAAATCATATCTTATAAATTTAGCTCCTTTAATAAACATTAAACCTTAGGTTAGATGCAGTTGCATCAAAAAGGATAGGAAGGGAAGTGTGAAAATGTGTAGGGGGATAAGATAAGGAAGGGTGCACTAAGTGTCATGTTACATCTACGCCGCTCTCTAGTTATTTCCTAGTCACTGCCACATGTCATAAAGTAGAAACTATTATATAAAAAACCTCCTAAACATTAGGAAATGTGCATGTACTCTAACATCCCCCCCCAACCACAACTATGGCTTGCACAATAAATGATCCATAACAATTTTTAGTGTGTTAGGTACTAATGTATAAAATATAGATAAAATATGAGTTAAAGAGGGAAAATCAAGTGGGGAGAAAACCCTCTCTCAAAATATAATTCATATTATGTTAATTGCTACGAGTATTGAAAGAAGTGAACGAAGTGAATTTGATGCCATCTTTGTCCTAATAAGGCTTCTAATTAGGGGGAAGAGGAATGATATCCCAAGCATTTTTTTGGATGTGGGAATTATGTTTCTCTCTTTTTTCATGGGACTAAGGATCAAACATAGACATCATGTAAAAATTTGGTAGTAATGGGAAGGCCAAAAGGACACTTAGATACCAAAACGAAGCACAAAAATTCCTTTGAAATAACACTCAACATAAAACCTCTAGGTGCTATGAAATGATTTAGTAGCGCTCTTTAAAAAAAAACTATGTTTTTGAATTTTGGAAGATTAAATGACTCAGTCATCTGCAAAATTGATATCTCCACGGTCTAACTCTTCTCCCAACTCAGGGAATGTTCTCCTCTCGCCTCTCCTCATCAACGATTTCACTCTTTCTCAACTAGTGGTTCACATTCTAATCAAAAGGGCATGTCATTGCACAAAACACAGAGGCATTGAGAAATAGTTTGAAGGGCCACCATAAGTGGAATTCGCACAAATAATCACAACTCAAAATCAAGTTTGACAACATAAGACATTTCACAAATGGTCACAACAAATTCTTTTGAAACTTAAGTAAATGCACACATAGTTCGATTGGAAACCAAAGAAGAACTCATATTTTATGAATACAAACAAATGTAAAACTTTCTTATCATTCTCCTCAGACATACATACGCGGAGGCAATAGAAGGGCTACTTCGCCTCCCATTCGATGCCCCTTTTATTCACAAACTTTAGTAAATGGTTCAATTCCTCTTCTCTCCCAAATGAGGGAAGTTGAAATGAAAAATATGGTGAGCTAATTATTGCAATGGGAAATAACTCCTACATTCTAACTCTTTGAATTACTCCAGTCCTACACTTAAAGTAAATATTCAGAGATCTAACAACAAATTATTTGTCAACTTAACATGTGGCCAGTCCACCACATTGTTAAGCTCTACTCCATTTCTTCATCTCGAGCTCAGTGTAATGCACCTCTATCAGACTCCCCAGGAAGGCAAAATTCATGCGCTCCTGCTCATAAGGTCCTCCACATAGAAACCTTCCTTCTGTAAACTACAACACTCATCCATGTAGAATCCTCCATTGAACGATCCTTCCACTTCAACAAAAACTCCATATACTCTTTCTCCCTGGTTCTTTGCAACTTTAGTGTCCAAAATTATTTCTACCTTTGGGCATTCTGTCATAGGCATCTACTTCATCTAACTCTATTCACCGACTTCTCCACTACTCTCATTTTGTTTAGATGCACATTTATCACTAGCTTGATAGGGATACAAATCAAGCACATTGAAAATATAAAAGATACCTGCATCTATATTTAACTCCAATTCATAAGAATTTGCATAAAATTTCTCGAGTATCCTACAAGGTCCTATTTTCTTCATCTTGAGTTTGTTTTATCCCCCTCTTGGGAATATCTCCTCTCTAAGGTGGGCTAATACCATGTCCCCTACCTCAAACTTTACCTCTCTTCTTCTTAAATCTAATCTTTGTTTGTACTTGTAGTTGTTGTCTTATAGCTTTTGTTTTATCTCCTCATGTAAGTCACTCATTGTTGCTGCAAAAGCTTCCCCATCAACACTCCTATGCCCAAATTTTTCCAAATCTCTAAGTTCACAAATTCCTCTAGGATGCATTCCATACAAGATCTAAAACAGACTCTTCCCCATGCTCCTATTTGGCGAGTCATTGTATGCAAACTCATCTTGATCTAACACACGATCCCACTACTTAGGATGCTCACCAATAAGGCTCCTCAATAAATTTCCAAGATTCTTATTGACCACTTTACTTTTCCCATCAGATTATGGATGATAGGTTGAGTTGAGTTTCAATTTTGTTACAAGATTCTTCCACAAGGTCCTCCAAAAATTACCTATGAACCTGGTGTCCCTATCAGAGATTATAGTCTTTGGCAAGTCATGCAATCTGACAATCTCATTGAAAATAAAATGAACCACATGTGTAGCATCAATAGTCTTGCAGCATGGGATAAAATGAGCCATCTTTTTAAATCTTTCCACAACTACAAGTATGGAGTCCTTACCTCATTATGTCCTTTTTAAACCCAAAACAAAATCCATACTCACCGAGTCCCATGGTCTATTGAGAATGGGAAAATGAGTATATATTCCAACATTTTGACTCCTCCCTTTCGCATGTTGACATACTCTGCATTTTCTCACATATTTCTACACATTTTCCCTCATATTTGGCCAGAAATAAAAATGTTCTAGCCGCCCAAGCATCTTGTCCACACCAAAATGCTCGACCAATCCTCCATTGTGCTTTTATTGTATTATATTATCTCTCAGTGAGAAACCAGGAATACATAATTTACTGTTCTTGAAAAAAAGCATCATGCAACATAAAATCCTTTGATGGGTTGTTATCTCTGCTCACGTGATTCTTCCATGCTTCAAAGGCCTCTCAAAAATCAACATCATCCTCACACATGTTATTCAAATAATCAAATCCCAAAATATATACATGGCACTCTTGCATGATCAAACTCCTCCTCCTCAAGGCATTGACCACCTTGTTCACTTTCCCACTCACATGCTTTAGAACAAATGTGAAACTTTGTAGGAATTCCACCCACTTGGCATGCTTATGGTTCAACTTGTGTTGTTGTATTATATACTATAATGCAAAATTATCAGAGAACAAAAAAAATTCCCTGGACATCAAATAGCGTCTCCAATGCTTCAATTATTGAACCACCACATAGAATTCCTTGTCATAAGAGGAGTATTAATGTTTTGAATCATTCAACTTCTCCCTGAAATATGAAACATGTCTACCTTCTTAACTCAATATTGCTCCAATGGTTGTTCCACTAGCATCACATCTGACTTGGAAAAGATGATTGAAGTCAAGTAGTTTCAACATTGGTTTCTCGGTGATCTTCCTCTTCAAGAGTTGGAAACATTCCTCTACTATTGTTTTCCAACAAAATGGTTGTTTATACTTCTTGATTGCTTCAACAATGGGTTCACAAATACCACTGAAGTTCTTTATGAAATTTTGATAGAATCTAGCTAAGCCATGAAATCTTCTAACTTCAAAATTGTTCTTGGGTGAAGGCCAACTTATAACCACCTCTATTTTATCTGGATCCATTTTCAGTCCATCCTTTGAAATGAAAAATCATAAATATACCAACTTAGACCTCTTGAAAGAAAATTTATTTAGGTTAATAAACCATTTCTCTTATTGTAACCTTTATAGAACATACCTTACATGCCTAAGGTGTTATTCCTTTGCTTGGCTGAAAATCAATATATCATCCAAATAAAAAATAACAAACTTACTGATGAGCTTCATCAAGGCTTCCTTCATCAACTGCATGAAAGTAATCGGTGCATTTGTTAGTCCAAACGGCATGACCAACCATTCATGTAGTTTGTTATATATCTTGAAAGTTTTCCTCCACTCGCACCATTATCTAATATGGATCTAATGGAAACCACTCTTTAGATAAACCTTTGAAAAGTAGGTTTCTCCATTCAAATAGTTCATCATGTCATCCATCAGTGGAAATGGAAATCTATACCTAATTGTGATTTTATTCATTGCTCTGGAATCTATGCACATCCTCCATTCTCCATCCTTCTCTGGACTAAATACTACAAGGAAAACACATGGACTCAAGCTCTCCCTTATCAACCCTTTGTCTAGTAGTACTTGAACCCATTTCCTTATTTCCTCATTCTCCTTTGGTGTCATTCAGAAAGCAACTTTATTCAGAAGGCTTGCTCATGGTATCATGTCTATGTGATGAATGATACTTCTCTTAGGTGGCATCTCACTTGGAAAATCATGTACTACAATATCATTAAACTCTTGCAACATCTCTTAAATCTCAACAGGAAAATACACAATTTCACTGTGTAGAAGTATTACCTTTGGTTTTCATACCACCACATAGATGACCCCTTCTTTCTCCATTTGTTGTAGAAATTCATTTCCTCTTAACAACAGTTCTTTTGATTTACTCATCCTAGCTATACTATCCTCCTTTAATTGTACAAATTTATGCTTGATACCATCCCTTTCAAACTTGTAAGTTTTGTTCTCTCCATCATGCACCACTTTTGTATCAAATTTCCAAGGTCGACCCAAAAGGAGGTGGAAGATATCCATTGGCATGATGTCACAAACTATATTTTCCTTATATATGTCAATATGGAACTCCACTTCACTATGCTCACTTACCAACAATTGATGACCTTTCTGTGTCCATGACAATTATATGTTGATGGGTGCTTTAGCCTATTCAATCCAAGTTTTTCCAACATTTCTATGGAAACTATATTATCAACGCTTCCATTATCAATCACCATTTTACAACACTTTCCTCCCACCTTACAAAGATCCTAAATAAGGCTCCTCCATGCGTTGGTTCAATAGTCTCCTTGGCTAGTTTTAACAAGGCTTTGTTCATCATTAAGGATTCTCTTGTCTCTGGTGCATTTTCTACCACATGTGCCTGTGCTTCTCTTGCTTTTGACTTAGCTACATATGCACCTTTCTGCCCTACTTTCTCATTCTCAAGACACTCAAAAGATCTGTGATCCAACTGCCCACATTTGTTGGCATTATGACTAATGTGTTGTCCTTGATGGAAACCTATTTGATGAGTTGTCTTTTGATGGCAATATACTTGTTGAAGATGTAAAAAAGAAGTGTCTAGAATTGTGAAAGAAAGATTGGAAAAAAGCATAACAATTCAAAGACAGAGGAATGATAAAGATGAAGTTTCAAGAAGTGTACACAAGTTCTATGAAGCAAAGTGACATACACACACGGGTATTAAGAAGGAAAGGCATGTACAATTTCCACACCGTAGTATTCTAAATACCAAGGGTCCTTACCCATGGTATTGAGCCCAACAACAAATATTTGATCCCATCTAAGAATACCATCAACATTAGTGTGGTTTTGACCTGTGGTATTGGATAAGGGCTAAGTTATATAAGGAGATGAAGATCAAAGTTGTTGTGTGTGAGAGTGATGAATATTTGATGAATAATCAGATCTAAAGCAAGTATACATGTAACGAACTATTAATGATTTTCCTGATCTGAAACTACATTTGCATTTGGGAATTTGATGATGGATTAGATCCAATAGATCTAAAATGACAATATTGATTACGGGTTGATATGTGATGATAATGTTTTGACGTGTGATTATTTTGTGTATGTTGAGATCTTGGTATTTATGAAGTTCTATTGTACAATGAAGAGTTTGTGTCAATAATTTCATATATGTACGCAGGTTTGATAACCTGAAAGGCACATACACACGTGAGTTTAATATAGGAAAGTTGTGTATCTGTTTAGATCTATATGTGGGTTTGATTCCTAAGAAGCGCATATACACATGGAAATGTTTTGAGGAAAACATATATATAAGCTAGGGTTTTGTTGGAAAAGATGTCTGGTCAGTTTAATCAATCTTGCTGTGTTTCTACTATCTGTCAATGAAGTCTTACTTGATGATCTGGGCTTAATAGTGATGTCTTGATTTAGGATTGATATATTGAAGAATGATAATGCCCTAGCTATTTGTGATTGAAAAATTAGTGATGGTTTTGTGATTATTTCATAATGATGTAGTGGATTTGTGTGTGATTTAGTGTTTATTTCAGAGTGACAGTGGTTCAGTTTCAGGGTACAATGTTTTGAGCTATGTAAAAAAGTATGCTTCACGGAATTCGCGTATACATGCGATTTTCTAAAGTAAAGTAACATATATATTCTAATATTTTATTGATCAGGGCATTTAGTTGATTCAATGAGTTTATGTAGTGTTTGGGTTCACTATTGGTATTTTGGTTACATTGATCTAACTACTCTAGTTGATTAAGAATAAATTGATTGATATGATTTTCAATTGATTCCGTTATTGAATATTTCAATTGATTCAGGGATTGGTTGATTCAGTTGGTTCATTGATTGGTTACTTTAATGATTGAGTTGCAGTAATCAGTTTTTAGTTTTGATATTTCGTTTTGGGCTTAAATGATGTTAGTGGGTCCAGTCCAAAAATTTGATGAAATGTGGCATATAGTTGTGATGTGTTGTATCAGGTGGATCCAGTATGAAAATTTATGAAACGTGGTCCATGGAAGTATTGAGGGTTGGTACCTTCAATGAGGAAGTCGAAGATTTCTTCCAGTGGTAGCTGGTAAATCAGATCAGGGGGTTAGATCTCCCTTCCAGTGGGTGTCGGTAAATAAGATCAGGGGGTTGAAGCTCCCTTCCAGTGGGTGCTAGAGAATGAGAGAAAGTTGTATCCTTTTTTAGGTTGGTACCTACGTAATGGTACGAGTCTGAACTAGTACAAGATTGTAAGAATTTTTTCTTTATAATAAAAGGGAGATAAATACGACAACAATAGTGATGTTTTTCCCACATTGGGTTTCCACCTAAAAATCATGGTGTTCATGTGTGTTGATGTGTTGCTTATGTATGATGGTTTATTTTGTTCTTCCTGCATATGGTTACCATTTAACTAATGTTTAGTGAGGTATTGATACACTGGTTCAAGTTAAACATATGATGAATTAATTGAAAAATAATTTTACTAGATATACGCTTGTTGTTAGCATAACAATTGCATACATATGTGGCTTCCTTTTAGTGAAGTCGTGTACATGAATATGGATATGAAATTTTAAAGTTTAGAGTTTTTAAAATACTTATTCCCCCCCCGTAGTGTTTTTCCCAATGACATTTGTAATACAAATAAAGAGTCTCTCTACTTCTTCCTCTACCTCTACTTCTCTCGTAAGGTATTCATCCTCTAGAGTCACCTTCTTTATGTTGTTGTGCTTGCTACCTTGGGTTACTTGCATCTTTATTTTGAGATGAAGTTTTCCTCCTTTTGGTTGTCTTTCCTTTTCCTCTAGAAAAACCACAACCTCTACCTGAATTTTTTTTCTTGTTATATTCTCTTCTACATTCAAGGAAAATTGATATGCTTCTTCAATCATCCTGGGAGAAATCATGTGGAATTAATCTTGAATCTCTAGCTTCAAGCCATTGATGAACCTTGATCTTTTCTACAAAGTATCTTCTACATAACCTGCCCTCAAATTCACCATGTGAAACTCCTCAATATACTCTCTGACTGTCAGTAACCTTTTCTTGCAGTTGTGCACCTGCATGTAGAGGGATAGCTAATAGTCTTTCGGAAAAAAAATTCCCTTCATCTTCACTAACATCCTGTCCCAACTCTTTATCAATGGTTTCCCATTATTTCTCCTTCCAGTTTGCACATTGTCCCACCACATTGCAGCATGACCTTTCAACCTAGTTACAACAAGTTTTACCCTATTGTTTTCTTCAATATCCTACTCAAAATAATTTTTTAATTCACTGATCCAATCCATCAAATTATCGGCTATTAGGCTACCATCATAGGTAGACAATTCAAGTTTTGGTCTTGAACTTGATCTTAACATTGACCTCAATAATTTAACTTTTGGAGCTTCATCCACATGTGCTTCTCTTTCTGCTCCAGCTTCCTCCTCCAATTAGTTGTCATCTTTGGCCTCAGGGTCTCGCTGCCTACTTACCTCCATGGCCTCTAAACAAGCCTACAACCTCTGTATCTCTTCCTAGATTTCTGCATTAGCTACGAATCTCCCTCCTCCACCTCCTTCTCTCCATGCTCGCATAGCCATCTCCCTATGTTGTAGACAGCAACCCAATTTCAGACATGGCTTTGATATTGCAAATGGTAGCAATGGGCGGAATAAAATGACCCTTAGACACCAAAACACAACACAAAAATTGCTTTGAAATAACACTCAACAGAAAACCTATAAGCGCTATGAAATTATTTCATAGTGCTTTTTAAAAAAAAACTATTTTTTCAATTTTTGGAAGGTGAAATGACTTGGTCCTCTTTAAAATTGATTTCTCCATGGTCTAACTCATCTCCCAACTCAGGGAATGTTCTCCTCCCACCTCTCCTCTTCAACCATTTCACTCTCAATCAACTAATAGTATGCATTCCAATCCAAATGGTGTGTCCTTGCCTACAAAAAACAGAGAGGTGATGCGAAATAGTTTGAAGGGTCACCGTAAGTGGAATACACACAAATAATCACAAATCAAAGTCAAGTTTGAGAGAATAATACATTTCACAAATGGTCACAACAAATTCTTTTGAAACTTAATTCAATGCACACACAGTTTGATTGAAAAGCAGAGAAGAAAAACACAGATTTCATGAATACACACAGATGAAAAATGTTCTTATCATTCTCCTCAGACATACACACTCAGAGGTAGGAGAAGAGCTACTCCTCCTCCCATTTGATGCCCCTTTTATTAAAAAACATCAGTAAATGTTTTGTTTCCTCTTCTCTCCCAATTTAGGGAAGTCGAAAAGACAACCATGGTGAGCTAATTATTACAATGGGAAATAAATCCTACATTCTAAGTCTTCGATTCACTCCAATCCTACACTTAAAGTAAATATTTAGAACTCTAATGACAAACCATTTACCAGCTTAACATGTAGCTAATCCACCCAATTATTAAGCTATGCTCCATTTCTTCATCTTGAGCTCATTCTAATTTACCTACATCAAAATTCATGAGTAGTGAATGAACCTATAGTAGTGATTGTGTTATCTATCATATTGTACTTTGGTGAAAAGAAACAATCCTAAGTGAATCTAATGAGCTTCCGGTGATCCTCCCGCTTTAAGTTGGAGAGTATCCCTCTCTAACCATAGGACGTATTCACTGTGTTTAATGTTATATATGAAGGAATCAAAATATTGCAATAATAATATCCTTTAATTAGTGACAGATCATATTATAGATAAAATAATGTTTTAAGGAAATATAGGTTGTAAGGCTTATAATATGTGCAACTTATTAAATAAATGAACCATTAATGACTAAAATATAAATTCCAAATATGCATGAGGATCCATACATAATGTGATCGTAAGCAATGAAATTAAAGCTAGAATATAAACAAAAGAGAAATAAGAAGGGTTAGAACATGTTGGGGTATACATATCCCATTAAAATGTGTACTAAGATAATACAATATCATGTATCTACATCATTTCAATCTACAACAAATAAATCAAAATTTTGACTTAAATATTTCTAAATAGAATATATTTAAGAAATATAAAATCAAATTATGTGTGAATGATTAACAATGTGATTGTGTCATATCATCTTTAATAGGTCATGTATGCCATTAAAAAATGATAAAGTAAAAGAACAACAAATTAAAATAAAAAGAAAAATAAAATAAAAGAGAACTAATATGCTTTAGTATTCAAATAAAATGCGTAGGGAAATCATAGATATCTTGTATGAGTATGATTCCTACCTATAACATGCCAATAAAATTTTGATTTAAACCCTCTAAATAGTATATATTTAAGAAGTATTAAATCAAATATGTATGAAAGATTTACTATATGAGCATGTCAAATCAGTAATCATTCATGTTTACTAATAAATACAAATATAAAATAAACAATAACACATCAAAGAAAACAATATGAATCGTAATAACATATATTAAAATATCATGGTCACAATGATGTAGACCAACACAACATGTGTCTCATGGCTTCAAAATAATAAGGTTTCACCTCCAAAGCCCACCATCCCCCTATCTGACTTTTTACATTCTTTTTATCTTTTCGAGAATTTGTTGCTATTCAGTTTCCATTCAAGAGTTTGTTGCTATTCACTTTCCATAACCTCCCATAACAAACCCTAATATTAATGTTAAAGGTTTCACCTCCAAAGCCCACCATCCCCCTATTTGACTTTTTACATTCTTTTTATCTTTTCCAGAGTTTGTTGCTATTCAGTTCCCATTGGAGAGTTTGTTGCTATTCAGTTTCCATAACCTCCCATAACAAAACCCTAATATTAATGTTAATTACATTGATGGCTTCACATAATTTAACGAAATAAATCATTATTTTGTAATTTTTTCCCATCAAAAGTATTTGTTTCCCCACATGTTTTAAAATCTTCTCTTATTATTTTCGTGCACCACAAAATGAAAATTAGAATGTTTTTTACCTAGTGATTAAAAAGTTAAATGAATAAATTCACTTAACTCATGAATATCTCCCCAAAATAATCATTTACATACAATATTTGATTTCATCTCCAGTAAACTGGGTAAAAAACTTCAAATTATAACAAAACTCATTTACGTACCTTGTATTTTGTATAAAATAATTAGATTATTTCTCATTTACGTACCTTGTATTTTCTATAAAATAATTAGATTATTTTTTTGATTTCATTTCTAGTAAACATAGTAAAACATTTCAAATTATAACAAAGCCCTAAAATATAAAATATAATTTACATGAATGAATTTTACATTTTACATTACAAAATGAATCCCCAACTAGAAAATTTAACAAAGTTGAATAAATCCAAATGGTCTTGGCTCACTAGCTAACTCTTTATTTTTATTTCCAAACCTGAGATGCTGTATAAGACCATTTTCTTCCCATCCGTTTTCTTCCTCTACATAACCTCCTTGTGCTCAAAATTTAAATTTTACTATTTGTCGTAATTATAAACATTATTTCATTGTTATTAATTATTAATTATCATGTGTTGTGCTCCGTATTTTTGGATTTCCCATTACTCAAATCCTGCATATAAAACTTTATGCCTGCATGTAAAACTTCATATAAGTTTCATCTATCGACTGCCAATCATGATCAAACTGAACAACAAAAATCATTGAAGGTTTGTGAGAAGACAAATCAAATCACATAAATTCAAGATGAAAAGTCAGGAAGACCACTCACTACTACCTCATTTCTAAATGAACTACGATAAAGTCACCATTAATGTACCGAATGGAGTTTCACAACTTTTAACAAGTGCAGCATGGGACTACCTAACAGGTAGTCCCTGCTGGTAATGTTGCTTTTTTTGAAATAGTGATTTCCGACCGTTATATTTTCTCTCGTGATAGTTTATTAACGAAGAAGAATGTAAGATCTCAAACAACGAAATGATCCATTAATTTTGCACATTTAGGTGTTTAGTTAAAAATAATTAAAATGAAACACTGAACACAACGGGACACAACGAGATCTGAAACTGCCAACTTTATTTATATTAATAATTGAATAAAAAGGTACATGCCCATATAATAAATTTCAAATCCCTTCAATGACATGCATGGGTGCTTATCAAAATGACAAGACAAATGCAGTTAAGAACAATTGTGGACCCTTGATGGATCCACGAGACAAAATAACACCCATGGGGTTTTCGTCCCTCAGATCAAACTGGAACTGGCCATGCCAAGTTCTCAAGAAGAACATAACAAGATAAATAAACTCGAATGCCCCAAATGCTTAGTTTTTATCCCCTTTTATAGGCTTGATGGACTCTCTCAAGACCCTATTTCATTATTTTACCTCGAAAACTAAAGGCAAATACCATGGGTTGATAACATGGGAAAATACCACGGTAAATACCATGGATAGATTCCGTACATTTTGACCAGATCAAGAAAGGGAATATTACAAATCCTCTTCCCCAAAGATTGCTTGCCTCAAGAAATTCACCGCTATCCACAACAAAAGCACTGATACCACTATCCATACAACCTAGTGTGTTATTCCATATCTCAATGCTACATGATCCTGAATGGATCATTCGATACCTGGATCCCAAATGATTCTTCGACCATTCCTTCCCTTAATAGATTCATTTGGATCCCAAACAATCCTATGACCATTCCTATCCAAAATGGATTCTCCTAGATCACAATGCCACCTAAAGGCTAAGTCCCAGGACCAGTGGCCCTCCATCATTACCAGTGCCAAAGGGCCTAAGCTGCAATATGCCCTTGGCTATGAGTGTCCTCCCAAGAATCAACCTATCAATAGAGTACAGACTCATAATTTCTCGCCAATCCACACCTTGGGAAGGTTGAATACCTACAAATCTACTATGTTTATGCTGCTCAATGCTCACTCATGTCGCTTCACTCGGTCACCCAACATGATGCATTTGGAGAACTCTTCCCTGCTCTCCCCAATGTATAAGGGCATTTGGTAGGGTTGCAAGCCTTATCTATGTACTACTGTAGAGGGTTTCTCTGGAACTCCCAATTGTACTCCTCTTGTTTCCTTGTGAAGGACTTGAGTTGTTCGTCAACTTTAGAGAGCTCGTTCGTTGATTTGGCACATACCCCTATGAGCTCCTCATTTTTTCTATTCTCCTGTAAGATAGTGTGTCGGACTATCCAAACTCTCTGCTTTAATATCATAAGATCTATCTTGAAATGCATGATCCTTTCCTGAAATTCCTTTACTAGAAATTCTAGTGCCCTACTAAATGACTTTGTATCTGTCTGCATCAAATACCCCACGACCACAACTTCAACTTGAAACTTTGACTGACACTCGAGAAATGGCTCATACTGCATAATATATTTGTCATGCTTCCCCACATGATCATGCTTATCATGTCGTATTATCACCACTGGCTCCTCATTTTATTCTCCTTAAATCCCTTCTTCCTGGCCTTCTCTGATTGTCACACATGGATGTATTGGTGGACTGTTATCCACACCTGATTGCCCATACTCTTTATGGATGTTCTCTTGGATATATATACACTCAACTACCACGTCATCAGAAGGAATTTCCTCCCTCCTTTCCCCATTTACTGTGTCAAGTGAACTGATTATCATCAGCTTGTCCTACAAGTTTCTCTGAAAAACATGGTGTTGTTGTTCACCATGTGAACTTGATTTCTTGGATCCTTCATAGGTTCTCCTCTAAACACTAGTGAGGCAAAATATGGATGAATCCCCATGATATTCCCTTGTTGCCTCCCTATCACCTGGACAAAAATGGTTAAGGGCCCAAGGTCCCTTGTGGATAAAGCATAGTCCTCTCCTCCTTAGTTCATTCTTGCCGTAGATTATGTTCTTGCTTCCTCCATCAGTCCTTCTCAACTCCTTCCTATTCAAAAACCTTTTGAGCAATTTTATCATCTGGGTGGGTATTGGTGGCCACCTGCCTATTCCACTTGGACCCCCACCATTTTTCTACCAGTTGTGTTTTTTTTTTTTGTCAGTTTCCTTAATTGTAGCATAGTTACTATTTTTGGCAGTTTTTCGGGTCTTGAACTTTCAGAGCCATTTTGAGGCCTTAAACAATGTTTTCTTAGCAATATTTTTCTAGGCAATTTCATTTAAATTGCATTTTTAGTTGTAGTCCTTGGAGAGATATTTTCAATGAGGTATCATGTGAATCAAACGAAGATAATATGATCAAGTTATGACCCCGAGAAGTTGGCTGCCCAACTAACCCCAACGGGGCCCATAAACTCTTGGTGTTACATCTCCTCGGGTTAGGGTTTTGGTTGTTTAGGGTTTTCTCTTATTGTTCAATAATAAAAGGCCCTTGAGCCTCATTGTAACTCAGTTCATAGGCATGTAGCTTCCACATCTCTTCTCATAGATAAGCTACCATCGTCCAAGCTAGTCTCATTTCCATTCTATTTGTAAGCATATTTCATTATTTGATATTAATGAAAGGAAGTGTTATTTCTACTACATCTCTATATTTATGGTTCATTAGGTGAATTTTGAGGTCTAAAATGGGCCTCCTAAGGAAATTATAAAATAATAGTGGAAATAATAAAATAAGATTAGGTTACATCATTAAATTTTTAAGAGAAAAAATAAAAAACTATTTTTTCAACTCGTATTTTCAAATTATCTCCCTATGGGTTTACTCAAATTTAGAGCGAAAAAACTCGTTGGATGCAAAATTTTATTCCTCATCCAAGGAGTACTCATGTTGCATATTTTCTATGGACCCCACTACATGAAAAATGAGAAATATATGAAAAACATGATTGCAATTATATTTTTTCATGTATTTTTTATTTTTCGTGTAGTTGGGTCCATCAAAAGTATACAACATGGATACTCATTGGATGAGGAATTAAATTTTGCATCCAATGAGTACTCCCAATCAAAATTTGAGTAAAGCCTTAGGGAGATAAGTTGAAAATACGAGTTGCAAAAGTACTTATTATTTTATTATTTTTTAATCTTTTTACTTTTTTACTCCAAAAATGTTGAATCACCCCCATGGTTGACATCATCATCTTGAATACTATTGGTTCTTATAAACTTTATTTTGGTTGTAAATTTTTCTTAGGAGGCTCATTTTAGACCTCAAAACTCCCATAATGTATATCTGTAATTTGTTGCAGTTATGTTTAAATTTAGATCAGTGGTATTAGAGCAGTTTGCTTTTTCTCTTTCTTTCTTTGCATGTCCCCAACGAGGTCGGGATATAAGGAGTTAGGGATTTAACTGGCGAACCTTTGCAAGACCAACCTCATAAATCCCGATGGACTCCAATGGGGGAAGAAAAGAAAGATGAGAGAGCAAGAGATCTTATCAAAATATTGCTCAAGGAGGCCCTCGAAAAACAAAGGAACATGATCATGGATAACTTTGCCCAGATCCTTCAATGGTTTCCCATCGGCAGTGCATCCACATCCAACAACCACTATGGAGGCTCCACACCTTTTAAGGTACAACTAAACTTTGACATTCCCGTATTTGAGGGCTAAATACATGCAGAAGTCGTAGATAAATGGTTGAATTTGCTAGAAGGATATTTTTGTATTCATGATGTTTCTAGCCAGGAAAATATTACTTTTTCTCTTCTCAAAGCCGCCCCCCATGTCAAGGACTGGTGGGAAACCTATTGTGAGTGTTACACAACATTTTGCCACTGTCCTTGTACTCCTTGTTCCTTGATCCTGGAGGGCCTCTACAATGACCCTCATGTGTTTCCCTGTCATGAAGAACATGTCCTTACATCCCTCTTCATTTGCAGAACATTTCCCTCTTACATTATTTCCCAAGAATATTCCTTCAAACTTAGTTTTCAAGACTAGCTCTATCACTCAGTTTCTTCCATGCACTGATTTACAGATTCTAACACTAGGCCTAGCGTCAAATGATGTTGGTAATCCATTCATGACCCGTGCCAACCCTCTTTTGGAAGGTTTTTAAAAATGGAGCCGAAGCTTCTAGGTCTAGAAGCTTCTTGAACAGAAGTCTAATAAATGGTTAGTCGAGATAGAGCCGAGAGAGATTGTTTGGGCTCTTTTTCCCTATTAAAATGGAACAAACCAAAAGAGATAAGACCTCTCCCATCATAATATGATGCATATCCCCTCTCTCAAGCTATATAAACTCCTCCTTTTCCAACCCCAGCTAGCTAGTGAAAGGGCTGCAATAATCTGCAAAATCTTGTTAGCCAAAACAACTCTTGAGAGCTTTAGCCTTCTAGTTTGTGCTTGTAAAGGGAGAATAAGTGTGCAGTTTGTTTGATTTGGAGCAAAGAGGAAGAAGTCTTGAGCTTCCATTGTTTGAGGGTGAATCATGAGATGCTAACAGTGGTGTTGGAACTCGGACACGTTGAAGGAAACCTGCAATGCTAAGGCGAAGGTTGTACTTTCCTTTTTGTCATAATAATACAACTGATATTTTGTTTCCTATATCAATTGCATATGTTAGTTGGTAGCTTAAGACTCCTTAGCCTCTTAAGTAGGTTGAATACATTGTATGTTATCATGTGTGCTTTGGTTGCTTGCCTATTTGTTTTAGGTGCTTGATTCACATTAAGGAGTTGATCGCTAGAGCAAAGACACGAGGACCTCATCAAACAAGGATTAGTGATACAAGAGGTAGGATCTTATACATTCTCAATCTAAGGGAACTTATATTAGATTGTCTTGTTTGTGGCTAGACCCTCTCCCCTGGGTTGGAGGGATTATCTATGTCCACAGAGAGAATCTTCCTACTCCACAAATTTGCAACCATATTGGGGACCCATTCCTCTCTTTGGATTGTTTTTCATTTCATGATTTTTGACAACTTTTCTTGTTTCATTCTTTCTCTTTTGTAGTTAGTACTTCAAGTCATCTACTGCTTTGATTCCTAAATTTAGAGTGACAGCCCTGGTTTTGGTTTGTGGAAATTTGTCTTTTTTATTTGAATCCCTCTATCAGCGTTGTTAATGTTCTAACAGTAGTGCCAACCAATGCGAGTTCCCCTGAACAGTCGCGTCAAAATCCCTTCTGGCGCTTGTTGCTAGTTAGACAGTCGCGCCGATGCTTATAGGTTAAAATCATGGTTTTTCTTAAATCATTGCCAGTGTTTCTTGTCCTCATAAATTTTGTTTCTTGGCTTGTTTGCCTTTATTCTCCCTAGCTAGAATTCTTTGTTATCTTGATTTGTTTGCTTGATTGGTTTGAGATTGCCTCACTTCATTTTTTGAGTTTTTGGATGGTTTGTGTTCTTAGGGCATCTATGTCATTGTCTGTTCATTTGTTTATTTGCTCATCAAGTCAAGTTGTTGGTTTGTTGCTTCGTGCATTTCGTTTTTTAGTCCTTGCATCTATCTTGCTTTGGTTTCAATTGAAC
This sequence comes from Pinus taeda, assembly GCA_000404065.3. Taxonomy (NCBI): domain Eukaryota; kingdom Viridiplantae; phylum Streptophyta; class Pinopsida; order Pinales; family Pinaceae; genus Pinus; species Pinus taeda. The sequence goes on from APFE030519275.1 coordinate 454,561, forward strand.
AAGTCAAAAAGTTTCGTTTACTCTTCTCTTGTTGAACATCTCTTTCCTGAGCATATATCACATTGCTTGGTCTATTTCGGTTGAATCTTTGAATTTGGTTTGAAATGGGTTCTTTTATCTTGCTTTGCATTTGATTTATGTTTAGGTGTTTGGAAATGTTCATTGAAATGTTTATGTGAAAGATCTATTTTAGCATTCCATTGAAGAAAATACATCATTCTAGTTTGTTTAATTGACATGTTGCATTAAGTAGCATCGTTGAAAACTAGAATTACATCATCATGAGCATTTGAAATGAACTTCTTTTATTGTTAAAAACACTAGTTGAAGTGCATCTGATAGGAAGAGTAGGAAGTGGAAATAATATATTTTTTTTTTTTGAGAAGCGAAGTAGTGAAGAGTCATCTTGCTTTTGATTGCTTGTATGTTGCATTGATTTTTTTCTCTTCTCTTAATTAGTGTAAGCATTCATCAAATTGAAAGGGTTTTGTCTCATATAGCCACACATAAGAGTTTTTCAGGTGACATCGATAGGGCCTAAAAACTGAGACTTAATTTCAAGATAAAACTTTAAAATATATTCAATTAACCTAAGACGAATTTTAAACTAAACACTCACATTTACAATTCTAGGCTAGAGACGTGTTTCAATGTCTTGAAACCTAATAGCTATCATTCGCTTTGGCATTAGACAACGCTATTATGGACTTGTGTTGCCCATACCATCGTGTATATAAAGGGAGACCCCACTACTTTTGCAATCCTTTATCCATAGGAAGCTAAGCCTCCCGCCTTGTAAACGTGATACACCGAACAAAACATTTGGGGAGATTGCTTGCCTGTACATCTCAGTTCGCCGGGAGGTGTTTTGTAGTTCATGATTACCTGGTAATCCCTTTTGCCTAGATTATCCTTAGCAGTCATTTTAGTCTTTTTGAATCGTTAAATTTAAAATATCATTAAGAACATTTCCTTTCGAGCTCGTTCAAGCCGAAAGTGACTAGAGTTATATTTGCCTTTTCTCAACACTTAAATCATGAAAAAGCATTAGTCTATTTCAGCATCTTGAAATTTATTTTTTCCCAGGATCACATCACATTCCTGGTAGTCTTATTTTGGACCACAATGTGAGTATATCCCTAATATATTTTAAAATCCTTGAAACCAATATATATTTTGTTTTTTTTTAGACAAAGTCACCGTGGTTGAACCATTAGGTTCGCCTCGTTCCTCTTCCTCCCCTTCATCTAGAAGGTCATCCGAAGAAGCTTTCCCTGAACTTCCACAATTTCTTGATGATCAAGCTGTTGAACTTGGAATTGTTCTAAGTGTTCAACTTTTGTCTTCTTGTCCGCCTCCTTAAGATACTGGGTCAGTTTACAAATTTGGTGCGGAATCCCCTGATAATCCTATCCAGACTTCTGAGAGTCCGCAGGATTTTGATAGTTCGCAAGGGTTGGTTATAGACCCTTTTGTGGTATCTCCACAACACCCTTATAGTACGTATGATTAGCCTAGTGTTCAGTGGGATTTGTCTCCTTGTTCATATTTAGCTCGCCACTGGTTGTTTTCTATGAAGTTAGAAGACAAAATTTTGGTCTCCTCTCTGAGTCAGTCGGAAGTTTCTGCTACTCACACTCCTGAAGTGGGTGATGAGTAGGCATATGAGTTCCCTCTATAAGGTTTTCCTTATACGAGAAGTATCTCGTCTATTTCTTATCCTGAGTTTAGTGAGCCCTTATTTTCTCATGGTTATACCTCTCTAGCTCAGTTGGTTTCAAGCACTCCTAGTGCCTCGTTGTTGTATCAGAATCCTATCTAGTCTTCTAGCACCATGCCTACATCAGGTCCATTAGTTCAAAAGATGAGTTCTTGACCCATTGTACAAACTACATTCACTTCAGTTTTGGTTCAACCTACCATTTTGTCTCAACTTGTTTCGTCGTTTCAACTGCCAGTCTCGGTAAGTAAGGTCTTGGTAAGTTCTTCTACCCCTCCAATGAGTGGGTAGACTGTGCCACCACTTGGGGGGCAAGATCCGAATATCTCCATGATGTCAGTCCAAACTGATGTGAGTGGATCACAAACTCACATGGTTGGAGCGAATCAACCTTTCTATGGCACTATTCTTAACCCTGTTGATTTGTCCGTGTCAAGTAACGTTTCATACCAGCAACCATATATGGCTTAGGTTCCGTTCCAATCGTCTTATGTTCCATATGGTTCATTAGCCTTGGTTGCCCCACCTTACATTCCTCAAGCTGGACCTTATGTTTAGCCTGGCCAATCGATTATTCCTGGTGGGTACAGCCAAATTCAATTCGGGAACTATGCAGGAACTGTCTAGCTACCTTTGTAGCAACAAGCACAACCTTCACTGCAGCAAGGGAAAACATTGCAGCAGCAAGGAAAACTACTACAACCACAAGTGAAACCTTTGCAATAGCCACAAAAACCTTTGTAGCTACAGACATAGTTTATTTAGCAATCCTCCCAACCTTCGACCTCGTAAGGACAACCTTTTACAGCAGCAGGGGTAACCTTTACAACAGCGAAAAGGTTAGCCTGTGTAGCAATGAAGCCAATCTTTTTAGAAACCACAAGGTTAGCCTTTGCAGCAGCAAGCCATATATGCATAACAGAAAGGTTAGCTCGTTCAGGGCTAAGGTTAGCCTTCACAAGGTCAAGGTCAACCCATGCAACAACAGGTTCAAAATATTTATGTCCAGGGGAAGTAGGTTCAAAACCCTTATGTCAAGGGGCAGTAAGTGTAGAATCATTACGTCCAAGTTCAACAGGCTCAACAACCTTTTAACCCATATGCCTATCAATAGCCTATGGCAGGACACTATCAAGTCTACCTAGGAAACAATCCTCCCTATGGGCAAGGTAACTTAAAATTAGGGTAAAATCAGATTCCATATGGACAAAATCTTCCACCGTGGGGGAAAACTCCTTACCAACAAGGATGGGTTCCACAATTTAGGTCTACTTAGAGACCCCAAATTACTTTTAATACGCAATTTCCGTTCTTGGTCACGTTGGAACTCCTGGATGTTTCAAGACTCACCAATGATCCTATCCTTCATTCGCCTTATTGGCCTCCAGTTCCAATGAAATTTCTGAGCGATTGCCCCAAATTTGAGGGAAAAGTGAAGGAGGATACACAAGCCCATGTGATGACATATCACCTCCGGTGCTCCTCCAATTTGTACGTTGATGATTCTATCCGCCTACAAATTTTTCAAAGAACTTTCACAGGGGCTACTACAAAGTGGTACATCGAATTGCCTCGGGGTACTTACAGTGACTTCAACACTCTTTCTATGGATTTCCTCACTCATTTCCAGCTACCATTTCACTATGAAACTAGCACCTATCTGCTTATGTCACTTAAGCAAGACACCGCGACCCATATCTTCAACCACATCCACAAATGGAGACGTTGGCATCACCTGATCAAGTTTGAAATTGCTAATCAGTTGCTGACAGAATGGTTCACAAAATCATTCGTTAGCCCAATTACTAGGGACATAGCTATGGGTGGGTGTGTTACTGAGGAGAAAGCCATCGCTTGTGCTCAGTATTTAGACCTAGTCTACTTGCAATCTGGAACATTATATGAGGTGTTACCCGATGCTCCAATACAATCATCTGATCTAACAACAACAAAGTCTTTGGCTACACCACCTATTGATGGAGCAATTGGTTCTATGACTCAGACTCTAGTGAAATCTTCTTCCAAGTAGAAATTGGTCGTGAGCAGTGGTTCCAATGACCCCTCTCAAAATTCATATGGTCCTAGTAAAACCTCTAAGGTTGACGGTGTCCAGTCTACCACAATGGAAAAAACCTCTAAATGTAAAAAGAAGGGCAAAGGCAAGGTCAAAGCCGATACCCCAAAATAGGGCCCTCCTAACTCTTTTGCTGGCGATGCATCTCAAAGAAAGCCAAAGTATCCATGCCTTATCTGTGAGGAGAATCATTACACTAAAGATTGTCCTCGATGATCTAAAGTTAGTCACTTGCTAAAAGGGATCCTGAATGTCTTAAAAGAACCCTTTCCATCCCAGCAGACCCAAATGGTAGACCAACCTCAGTCTTCCACTTTCACAGGTTCCCAAGTGTTTATGATGAATACACCTATAAATGTGGCTACTAGATCCAAAGATTATCAAACCTCGATAGGAGGGAAAGATAAAGAAAGTACCCCTTCCTCCTCTATCCTGTCTTTCTTTAGTCCTCTCCATATATAGCGACCTAGTCTTGATTTCGCTATCCGACCACCCTCTTGAGGTGTGCTACGAAAGTCCTCATATAATCCAAATGTTAGAGCTTCTCAGCACTACAATATTGTTGAGGATTTAGCTCGAGCACCATCAACTATGTCTACTCTCGAGGTCCTTCAAAGTTGTCCCTCTTAGCGGAACTCATTACTGCCGGCCATTAGAGGTGTTGATCCATTTGATTCGAACCTCATTTTCTTTGATCTATAAAACCATGTTCCGCTCTTAGCTCATTAGAATTCCTTTCTCATTCAGGTGATTATTAATGAAAAGACAATTCACAGGACCATCATTGATGAAGGTGCTTCTATCTGCATCATTGTTGTGTCATGTTGGAAGGAAATTGGTTCTCCTACCCCAAAACAATCACCTAACATGTTGGAAGCCTTTGATGGACGCAATTCTTGGCCCTTCGATGTCCTTCCTAACCTTGCCATTACTTTGGAAGGCAAGATAGTTAATGTCGAAGTAGAAATTGTTGATGCAAATCTGAACTATAATATTCTACTTGGGTGGTTTTGGACCCACGCTATGCATGCCATAGCTTCCTCTTTGTTCCACATGCTTCGTTTTCCTCATGAAGGGAAAATCATCACGGTCGACCAATTGTCTTTCTTTTCCTCTTCCTCCTCGAATAGCAATGTTCCTTACGTGAAGCATATTGGTGCTCCATATGAGAGTGTGGGGGCTAGAGTTTTCAAAGATCCTACCTTAATGGGTATTTTCCCTCTCCCACGTCCACATGTTGCCTCAGTCAACATGATCTCAGTTAGGTCTGATCCTTGGGTCATTCCCCCTCTTAATCAAGTTGATTCATGGGGTGATGTCACGTCGTTAAGCCCCGCCGAGATTAATTATGTGGAGATTGTTTTGCCTTCGACTTTGACATCTACTGATCACACTGCTTTGGGTACCTCTCTTGAAACATATTCTCAATCTCCTTGGCTTGGTTCTTCAGATTCTTCTGATCCCTTAATTGAGATGTTTCCTACTGACAAAAGTATGAAGGAAATTATGTCTATTGAGGAAGCACTTTGGAATGCTACTCATCATCGTTCCTCATTCTTACCTAGACAGGAAGTCATGTCTACCTATCTTGAGGAGTTCTCTTCTCATTTCCTAACCCTACCACTTCAGACGCCTATCATTAGCCATGAAGTTTGGTCAGAAGGGAACATGGGTAATATTACCCAAACGATGCCTATTGACATTTTTGTTAAACCAGGTATCGTTGAAAATGTTCATATTGGGGTAACTTGTTCCCCTAATGAGATCAAGCTTTATAATTGTCTTTTTCAAGAGTTTCTAGATGTTTTTGCATGGTCGTATGAAGAAATTCCCAGCATTTACCCAAGTATAGTCGTGCACAAAATTCCGAATTATCTTGACGCGAAGCCCGTTTGTCAATGGCTTCATCCTGTGCACCCTAGAAATGTGGCCTCCATCAAGGGAGAGGTTGAAAAACTTCTTAAAGTTGGATTTATTTATCCTATCCCTCTGACAAATTGGGTGTCCAACATCGTACCGGTGACTAAGAAACAAGGCACCATTTGGGTCTATGTTGATTACCGTGACATTAATCGTGCCTGTCCTAAGGACAATTATCCCACTCCTTTTATAGACCAGATCATAGATGAATGTGTCGGGAGTGAGATTTTCTCCTTTATGGATGGTTTTTCTAGTTATAACCAGATAAACATTGCACCAGCTGATCAACACAAGACCGCCTTTATCTATCCATGGGGGACTTTTGCATATAAAAATCTCCCTTTTGGCCTTAATAATGTTTGGGCTACTTTCTAGCGAGCGATGTCTTATGCTTTTCATGACATTAAAAACATCATTTAGCCTTATCTGGATGATCTCCCTGCTCATTCACATAAGCGCTGTGACCATCTCAATCACCTTCGAAAAATATTTCTTTGTTGTAGACACTATAACGTTTGGCTTAATCTGCATATGTGCGTCTTCTGCATTGAGTCCTGATGCCTTCTCGATTTTATTGTTTTGAATGATGGTATTCATCTTGATCCTCTCAAAGTCGAGGCTATTTTTAATCTACTCACCCCCTCTTCGTTGTATCAATTACAGAGTCTGTAAGGGAAAGTGAATTTCTTTCATCGCTTTGTGCCTAAGTATGTTGAGCTAGCTTCAAGATTGACCCGCTTACTTAAGCAAGGAGCTCCATTTCGTTGGGATGAGACTGCCCAAAAGTATTTTGATGATTTGAAAGTTGTTCTCATTAATGCTCCTTTATTGCACCCTCTGAACTATCATCGTGATTATTTCCTCTATCTAGCTGCAGCTTCTAGCACTATATCTATGGTATTGGTGCAAGACGATGACGAAGGTCATGAACATGTCATTTCTTACCTTAGCCACAATCTCCTCGATCCCGAGACCTGTTATACTCATGTCGAGAAATCGGCTTTGGTTGCAGTTTAGGCTGTTCAACGCTTTTGGAATTATATTCTCCTCCGCACTACAACCGTGATTTCTGATTACAACCCCATGACTTATATTATGACTCGTCCGTTACTTGGGGGGAAATATTCCAAGAGGATTGTCATCCTCCAGGAATTCGATTTGGTGTTCACTACTGCCAAATCGAAGAAATCACTTGTATTTGTTGAGTTGATTTTCTACTTTCCCTTTGCTTCTCTTCCTACTAGTGCTGATGAGCAGTTACCCGATGAGACTCTCTTTCTGATTAGCACTCTCGATCTTTGTTACAGTGATATCATCGTGTATCTCCAAACTTATACCTTCTGGTATGTGTTGTCCAAGGATGATCACAGATGCATTGGGCATCAATCCAAACTTTACCACATCATTGGGGATAGTTTATACCATGTTGGTGTTGATTCGATTCTTCACCAATACTTAACTCTCGATGAGACTGAAAGAGTCCTAAATGACTGCCATTCTAGTGCATGTGGTGATCATTTGTCTCGCTATGCTACTTCTCAAAAGATCCTCCGCATTGGCTATTTCTGGCCCTCTGTTTTTAAAGATTGCATTCTTACTGTCCACAAATGCCACCAATGCCAGATTTATCAGCGCAAAATGCGCATCCCACCCACTCGCCTTCACCCCGTTATTACAGTTGGTCCCTTTTCCAAATGGGGCATTAATTTTATGACATGTAATTGTCATTCAGCTGGGGGGCATGGTTATATTATCATTGTCGTGGATTACTTCACCAAATGGGCCGAAGCAATTCCTACATATTCAAATGAAGGTAAAATGGTGGCACAATTTCTCTTCAATCATGTAATTTCTAAGTTTGGTGTGCCTCAATCCATTGTCACTGACCATGGCTCCCATTTTCGCGATTATATGATGGCTAAGCTGACTTCTAAATTGGGCTTCCGTCATGACAGATCAAATCCGTATTACCCTTAGGCCAACGGCCAAGCTGAAGCAGTAAACAAAGTTTTAGTTACTATGCTTCAGTGCACCATTGGGATGCACAAATCCAATTGGAATATCATTCTTTTTTCAGCTCTGTAGGCCTACTGAACCTTGACTTAAGAGACAACTAGATTTACACCTTTTTAGCTTATCTATGGTCTAGAAGCTACCCTACTGATTGAATGTGAAATTCCCTCACTCAAATTGGCTGTCGAATTACTCCTTGAAACTTCACCTCAAGAAGAGCGTCTCCTATATTTGGAATGACTAGATGAAACCCACTCTCTCACTGCTTTAGTCATTGAAGCATAGAAAAAGCGAGTTAAATCCCATTTTGATTAGTCAGTTTCTCCTCGTGTTTTTTTCGAAGGTGATTTGGTCTTACTATATGACCAAGCTAACGATAAGCTTGGTGTTATAGCTCCAAATCTCACCATTATGGTTTGTGATGCTACACTCATGGCCTACGGCAATCCCTCCTTCCAGACCTGGTCCAAAATCTAAAAAACAGTGTTTTATTCCCTGTACACGACATTGCCCTGAGTTAAACGCGTGTATACGCGGGTTCATACATACCCAACCCGCGTATATGTATTAAAACACTTAAAAAAATATAAAACTCCTTATTTTCGGGCGGAGATCGCGGGTTTTACCCGCTGATCACCTGTTAGTGCCCGTGGCCTCAACTGTCCCCAACCAATTCCTAACTAAAAAACTACTCTGGAATTGGTATAAAAAGACACCAAAGGGAAGGCCTAAGGAGGAGAGAGTATAGAGAAAGGTTATTATACTGAGATTTCCCCCTGATCAGGTCTGAAGACCCTTGTGCCTTCTGCACTTCCCCCATTTTGTACAGGAAACCCTTGTTTCCTTGTGATTGGATGTTCATCCCTTAGTTATGACATCTTGGAGTGAGTATTGGAAGGAGACCTACTAGAGGCTTGAGGCAGGACGGATCCAGAAGGAGGCTGAGCTTTGAGCCTGCAGAAGTGGTTCAGGTGATATTGCTCTTTTTTGTACTATTCTATTTGTCTAATAAAGAAACACGTCTTGTTCCCGATATGCTTCTTTCTTTATGTTAATGATGTTCATATTTGAATTTCATGTATGGATGGATGTCTAAAAGTTTATAACTAACTCCTTTCTTATACAACATAAAGATGATTTTTATGTAAATCTTTGTCCATATACTGCTGCATTCCTTGGAATTGTTGTTTTTGCAGGGCAAAGGAGCGAAAGGGACGTGAAGAAGGGTTTGCACCCTTGAGTAACTACCCAAACGTAGGACCTCAGGTATGTCCTTCTCACCTTAGAAATAGTTTTTTCTAGCATAATGGCTGTGTGTGTGTATGTTTCTTGACTTAGACAACTTTCAGTCTGCTAGGGTTCCACCCAAGAGCCTTAGGGGATAAAATCCCGAAACAGAACTACCAACCCGCGTATACGTCGCAACGAAAATTTAGTCAATAATCTAACGATGAAACATCAATCAAAAGTCTTAAAATCAATCACAATGCATTGCAAGTCAAGGATAAGGGTTACCTGGTAGATTTTGTGGGATTTGAACGGTCGAAATCGACGTACGAAGAATTTGCTCCTTTTGCTCCAAATATTTGCTCTCCAACTCAAACGGTAACAATGGTGAGTCCAAAATCCTTTTTATAAGTTTTGAAAATGCAAAATTTTTTCAAAATTTCATTTTGTTTGGTTTCATGTGACTTTTAACTTGGGAGCCTGGAGTGTCGAGATTGGGTTGCTTTTCAGGACATTTTGGACATTTTTTCAACTTTTTTGAGACGGTTCCATGACTGCTGACCCGTCATGGCAGGGATTGTTTTTTTACTGGCATATAGGTT
>APFE030519275.1:465227-600174 GCA_000404065.3 Pinus taeda
ATTCGTGCTTAGTGTAAGGGCACAATAATAACAATAGTGGGCTTCTATGGGGCACAATAATAAAAATATGGGGACTCCATGGGCACAATAATATAATAAGGGAGTTATATTAATAACAATAATGGGTTACACTAGTAGTATAGCGACCTAACATGCTCCTCTCCTTGAAAACGTGTTGTCCTCAATGCTTGAGTAGTTCTTGATGCTCCTGTATAAAATTCTTGTCCTCCCATGTGGAATCTTCAGCTGGTAAGTTCTTCCACTTGATGAGATACTCTAAATTTGATTGATTTCATCGCTATCTAGTTCTTGTTTCTGTGACTGTTCTAGGCTCCAATATGATTTCCCCTTCCTCGTCAAGTTCTGGCAATATTGTTTGAACTGGGATCTTCTGTAACTTTTGAATGAGTGGCCACACATCTTCATCCTTATTCCCTTCATACCTTGTTTCATTTATCCAATCTGGTTGGATAATAGAAATGGTGCACAACAATGATTCCACATCCTCATCCTTTCTTGAGAGTGCATCTGCCACAACATTTTGCCTCCACTTTTTGTAGATGATTTCAAAGTTGTAACCCAACATATTTGTTGCTCTTCAAAGGATAATTTTTGCTCTAAAAGTATTTAATACTATCATGATCTGTTTTTACGTTGAAGTGTCTTCTCAGTAGGTGAGGTCACCATTTCTTAGGTGCGTGTAGTATTTCCAACATTTCCTTCTCATAAATAGATTTCTTGAGGGGCATTTGTCTGTATGTATGTAACCATAAAAATACCCAATCACGTATATCAAAACTTCTTTCATTGCGATGTTGATCTTACTATTGTTTCATTCGATTCTGCACCAAAGTGGCGTTATCCTTTAAAATTTGGAGAACTTGTTGTTGATGCTTGATGTGATCTTTCACTGCTTGAATATTTTTCTTCTTGATATGTCCTTCTATATTTAGAGTTTGAGGAGTGGTAATTTCTTCCAGTGCATTACAAGATATGGTCAGATTCATTTCTTGATGCTCTATGTGATCTTTCACTTCTTGAACATTTTTCTTCATGATGTCCTTCTACCTTGATAGTTTGAGTGGTAATTCCAGCCATTGCATTACAAGATACGTTCAGATTCATTTCTTCTTTCTTGATGTGTTCTTTCACTTCTTGAACCTTTTTCTTCTTGATATGTCCTTCTATCTTAAGAGATTGAGGAGTAGTAATTATTCCCAATGCTTTACAAAATGTGATTGGATTCATTTCTTCCTTCTCCGAGCTTGGTTCCTCATGTATACACCCTTCTTTTCATGTTTCTTGATCCTTTTCTTCCTCATCTCCACAATCAATGTAAAATAATTTGTACTCATCACATTTATGACCTTTAATGTATTTTTTATCACAATTGTAACAAAGCCCTTTTTCTCTTTCTTCTTTCAATTATTGTGGTGTAACCCATGTAGGTTGTGGAAGGCTAGGAGAAACAACACTTCTATCTTTATAGTTGTGAGGGGTAGACTTCCTTCTTTCCACTTTGTAACAAAGCCCTGTTTCTCTTTTTTCTTCCAATTTTTGTGGCGTTACTCTGAAGAAGGTGTTGCTTTTTGTATCCTCATAATGTGCTATAATTTCTTCCGTGAAAATTGACCACAAAACAAATGGTTTATGAGAACAAAGCCCTTTATACCATAAAAATTGATCTTGTTCTAAATATGAAGATGCAATACATACCTTTTGTAACATTGGTACACCATGTAAATCAAAATATTTCTCCATTTGTAGTACCCAATTCACGGGATCCTTGCCATCAAACTTCCTCATCTCGATTTTTCTTGATTTTAGCATGTCAATCTTGAAAGCACTGTGACTCTGTAATTTCAGATCTCCAAGTTTTGAAATTTCTTCTTGTGGTAGCTCTCAAAGTTCTCTTTCTAACCTCACAAGTCTGATTAGAATTTGATTATCCAAGAAAGAGTTATGCCAAATCTCCCACGGTGACCTGATTATAGACTAGTTCAGTAGAGCAAAATTGTACGACATTCCACGTATCATTGTTTCGACTTTAGTACGTAAAACTGATATACAACAAACTGCAAGAAGTCCTATTTATGAAACTACTTATGAAATTTCAATCTGATGCTCAGAAAAACAATTATGGCGATTTTCCCATGGTGACCTGTTTGAAATGTAATTCGGGGGTCTACAAAACCCTAACTTCCTAGGATTATATCTTTGAAAATATAGCGAGACAAGATCTAAAATTCAGAGCCAAGATTCAGGAAGATTTTTTTTCTCAAATGGGTTCTTTTTCCTAGATTCTAAGACTTCGTAGTGAAATAGTTATAGTGCAAATTCCATGATGACCTGTTTTAGATGAAATTTTGGAGCTTGCGAAAACCCTAATTCCTCAGATCATATCTCTGAACACATAGCGAGAAAAAATTTGAAATTTGGACCTGACATTCAGCACGTCGTTGTCTCAAATGGGTTTTTTTTAGCTTCTGAAACGTCTCAGAAAAATAGTTATAGAGAAAATTCCATAATGACTTGTTTGAAGCAGTGAAACCCTAGAATCCAAAGCTCTAATACCAAATGTTATAAACCCAGCTCACAAAAAAATATAAAAGTTAGATGAACGCCTTAGAAATAAGCCTCTTCGAATGGAAAACCTCCTTTACATTACAGAAATAAACAATTCTTGTATGATACAAATGAAAAGACTTCCTTTCTATATATAGGAGCTTAAGGGGTCATAATATAATGAGAGCCGACATAACAATAATAATGTATGGCCACAATAATCACAATATTGGACTTCTATGGGGCACAATAATAACAATATGGGGACTACATGGGCACAATAATATAATAAGGGGGTTGTACTAATAACAATAAGGGATTACATTAGTAGTATAGGGACCTAACAGTTTATGAGTAAAGTAGTTTCTTCCTATTATTTTGGAGTTGTTTAGATGATTCCTAGATTAGTATTTGGTTGAGAGATTTGCTCAACTAAGTGATTGTGTGATTAAGATAACACTGATATCTTCAACCAATAATTAATGTATTTTATATCTGTAATTAATCTAATATAGTGTGTGATTTTGGTGAGTAATTTGTCTTTTATTTTCTTAAAATTCAAAACCTTGGTCTTAATAAATGATAGAACATCATCATCATTATTTACTATTTTGAAAATAAACATTTTACATCTTTATCATAACCACTCATATAATATCATATATACTCACAATAAAATATACAATATTATGAAAATTTTGAAAAATAAATTAAATGTAATTACATGCTTCCAACCTATGAATCTTTATATGTGAATCTTAATAATCTGCACGCGGGGAAAAAAAATTATAGGGAAAAATGTTTAAATTCCTATCAGATTTAACTAATTACATTTAAAATTACCAAAGTAACTAGTACACAATTGGATAGTCCAATATTGATCACTTCTCGCTCCCCCTTGGCATCATGTAACAAATTTCGACTAAAAGATGCATCTAACCCTGGAGAAACCGACCCTGCATCTTCTGCACTAATAAAAACGCTTAACAATATTAAAACCCTAAAATAATTTATCAGTGTGTTGGGGTGGAATGGAATGGAATGGAATGGTGAATCAAAGTGAACGAGAATGAGAAGAAGAATGAATATATATATATATATATATATATATATATAATTTCTATAATAAATAATTAACTAGTACACTATTGGATAGTCCAATATGCTCCGTCAGCCTTATCATCATGTAACAATTTCGACTAGAAGAACAATTTCGACGAGAAGATGCATCTAACCCGAGACACGGCTGAGCCTGCACGCTTGACAATATTAAAACCCTATCCCAAGAAAGGTGTGCACAAAATCAAGAAGAGAGCATTGAACAAAGATTAAAATAATTTATCAGTGTTTGGGTGGAATGAAATGGTGAATCAAAGTGAAGGAGAATGCAAGTAAGAAACGCATGAATAAAATAATAGCATAAATTTGTTTGAGATAAATGTGAAGTCTTTATATTGTATAATATTTTTTTTAAACAAAGTTCTATTATTAAGATTAAACTATGTCAAACATTCATAGAGTAAACATATTACCCCATAAACAATATTAATATTTGTAAAAAATAAACGAAAAGAGTAAAAAATATTATTATATCTAACTATATATTGGTTTTTACAATTGTAATGATACAAATCAAAATCAATGATTGAATTATAATTATTTTCAACATCATCCAGTCATTCTCTATATATCATTTAAAGATTATATTCTGATTTTCTAATAAATAATAGTGAATTAAAATAGTTATTGGTTTGAATTAGATATAATTAATAAATTAATATTATCTAATTAGATGTATTTGTTACCATTAATAAATTAAACATTTGTTAAAAATAATAATAAACAATATAGTATTTAAAAAAAATTAAACCATACAATATCAAAATTGAAACAAAACCAAAACTTTTAAGTGAATAACAATATAGTATCTAAAAAAATTAAACTATAAAATATTAAAATTGAAACAAAACCAAAGCTTATAAACTCTGAATAGCAATATAGTATTTAAAAAAAATTAAACCATACAATATCAAAATTGAAACAAAACCAAAGCTTATAAACTTGATTGCTTATCTCACTTAGGAGCATCTGGACTTAGCCATCAATGTAATTGTATGTTCACATGTTGCACCTAACATGAAGTGAATTTCATTTACTTGAGTGGTCAAATCAAAATTGAAACAAAACCAAAGCTTATAAACTTGATTGCCTATCTCACTCAGGAGCATCCGGACTTAGCCAACAATGTAATTGTATGTTCACATGTTGCAGCTAGCATGAAGTGAATTTCATTTACTTGAGTGGTCAAATCAATTCTTAGTAGAGAGGGTTGGACCTCTTGAATTTATCTCTACTTCAATTATTGTAATCAATGTATTATTTTTAGAATAAGCAATAGGTGTTAGGATAGGTATGCATCAAAGCTTGAGAATAGGGATTTAATTGTTAAACTGATAGAAATAGAGATTGAGTTATCAATACAGTTAGGATAGGATTTGATTCATAAAAGAGGGAAAAATGTAATGATAAAAAGAGAGAGAATAGAGATAAGATTGGAGAGTAAAAAGAGAAACGGAAGTTAGAAAATTGATGTAATCGAGCAGAGAGGACTCTGTAACTCCTATTTGCTTGAATAAATTGATTTAAGTGTGGTGTTACGTGTTATTCTGGTGCAACAATTTGTATGTAATTTGTGTATTGGTGGTTTAGTCCCTAATTGGGTATTATCCTTTAGTTTATGTATTTTATGGATAATTGCAATTAATTAATACTAAGGGTTTTATTTCGAGATTAAGCGCTAAACCCTTTTCCATAATAAAAGTATTCATTCAATGTTCTGTATCATGAATGTGGGCAGTATTCGAAACAGGAAATGGTATATCGTGTGGGTAATAAATGGTAAGTGGTATTTTTATAAATCACACGATTAACCTAAGGTCTTGACATGTAGCACAGAGAAACAACTTATCTCATGCGCTTTCGACTTGGTATCGATCATGCTATAAATTGCATGACATGTTGCGATATTTCTTGGATCTGGGTAAGCAAGATTAAGGGTGGAGATTAAATATCTCGGAGGAAGAAAAAAAATTCAATGTGTGACCAATGGAGATTGGTCACGTAAGTGGGACCCTCAGTAAGAAATCCATGTGCATAATCTGATTAAAGTGTGATTCATTTTATTCAAGTCAAACACTATTTTAGTTGCGGATTGCCACATCATTTGTGAGAAGTCTACGTCATTTGGTATCAGAGCCCAAGGATTAAGTTCTGTTACAGCAACATGCCACCTAGGAGAGGAGATGGTATAGGTCAGGGAAGACCTATAGGTAATGTAATTTTGCTAGAAGAAATTCAAAACCTACGTACAAGGATGGAGACAATGGACACTGCTCAAAGGAAAGCACCTAATGAAGTAGATGAGAGTGCTACAAAGGAACCCTCTAAGGAGGAAGAAGAGGATGAAAGCGAAGCTACCAAAGTTCTCAAAATGTTGGCCAAAGCAAGTGGAAGTCCAAAGGTCGAAATACCTTTGTATAACGGGAACCTCAATGTATAAGAGTTGATGGAATCGATCAGTTCATTAGACAAGTATTTCGACTATGAGGAGCTTGATGATTAAAAGAAGGTGAAATTTGTAGTTACCAAATTGAAGGGTCATGCTGCTATTTAGTGGGATGACATAAAAACATCAAGAGAGAGAAAGGGGAAGCCCAAGATAAAATAGTGGGATAAAATGGTGAGTAGATTGAAAGGTAAATTCATGCCAAAACATTATCAGCTAAATCTTTTCAGACAGTTACAAAATTTGAGGCAAAAAGGAGTGACTGTCAAAGAATATATGGAAGAGTTTTATAAGCTAAGCATTAGAGCGGAACATACAAAGGATGATGTAGAAAAGCTAGCGAGATACATCAATTGCTTGAGATATCACATAGAGGATGAAATTAGTTTGTTGAGTCTAAAGACAATTGAAGATGCCTATCAAGTAGCTTTGAAAGTAGAGGATAAGATGTTGAGGAAGCAAAATCAGAGGAATAGAGGAAAAAGTCCAGCAAGAGGTAGAGGAACTACCAGATCAAGATTCCAGCACCCTCAAAGTGAAGCAGGACTTTCAAGTAGTAGACTACCACAAAAAGGAGACTTTGGGAGAGGGAGATTTGCACCCAGAGGAAGAGGCCGAGGAAGAGAAATTCAATATTACACATGTGGGGAATGGAGACATGGATCATGGGACTGTCCTTGTAATAAAGCAACAAATCAGTGGAATGTGAATGTGGCTGAGGCAAAGAAATAAAATCCGCAAATTGCGAATAAGGAAGAATCACCCGAAGTAGGAGAATCCTTGTTATTGAAAAGGATATTGCTTAAAGTAGAAAAAGAGACATGAGAACTAGCCCATAGAGAGAATCTATTCAGAACTACATGCAAGTCCAAAGGAAAATGTTGTAAAGTGATAATTGACAGTGGAAGTAATGATAACCTTTTTTTACAAAAATTGAGGACAAGTTAGGATTAGTGAAAATAGTATAGCTTACTCCTTACAAAGTATCATGGCTGCAAAAATGACATTAGCTTATTGTGATAGAACAATGCAAGGTAGAAATCCAAATTGGTACTTATAAGGATGTGATAGTATGTGATGTAATGCTGATGGATGTATGTCATATATTGCTAGGAAGACCTTGGAAGTTTGCTCATAAAGTTATACATGATGGGAGAAGAAACATTTACACTCTAGATAATGATGGAAATAAACACACACTGTTGCTATTGAAGGATTAAGTGGACAGAGAAGTGTTTGGAAACAATGTTATGCTGATAAATGGGAAATAATTGCCGCAATAAGTCAAGAAGGATGAAAAGATACATTTCGTTGTCATAAGGAGACCTAAGGTAATTTTGACTTCCACAAACTTAGATGATTTATCTGAAGAAATCAAAACTCTACTGAATGATTTTGCTAATATTATTGTGGATGAGTTGCCAAATGCATTACCACAAATCAGGAGTATTAGTCATCACATTGATCTAATACCTGGAGAAAGTTTACCAAATAAAGCAGCGTATAGATTAAATCCTCGAGAAAATGCAGAAGTAGGGAGACAAGTGCAGGTATTGATGGGTAAGGGATTAATGAGAGAAAGCCTTAGTCCATGTGTTGTACCAACAATACTCAGTCCAAAGAAAGGTGGTTAATGACGCATGTGTACTAATTCCATAGCCATAAACAAGATTACTAATAGGTATAGATTTCCTTTACCACACATGGATGATTTGATGGATTGTCTAAGTGGGTCAAAGTATTTTGCTAAAATAGATCTAGAGAGTGGATACCATCAAATAAGGATTAGAGAAGGAGATGAATGGAAGACTACATTTAAAACAAATAGTGGGTTGTATGAGTGGTTATTGATGCCTTTTAGACTCATTAATGCACCCAACACATTCATGAGACTGATGAATGATGTCTTGAAGGAATATGTAGGCAAGTTTGCCATTGTTTACCTTGATGATATTCTAGTTTACAGTCAAACAAAAAAGGAACATCTGGAGCATCTTAAGTTGGTTATGAGAAATTTACATTAGGAGAAACTATTAATAAATTTGAAGAAATGTAGTTTTATGAAATAAGAGTTAATCTATTTGGTATTTGTAGTATCTAAAGAAGGTTTGAAAATGGATCCAGAGAAGGTCCAAGAAATTTGGAACTGGCTAACTCCAAGAAACATATTTGGGGTAAGAAGCTTCCATGGTCTTGCAAGTTTCTGTCGAAAATTTATCAGAAGTTTTAGTCAAATTTGTGCACCAATTATTGAAATAATCAGAGAGACTAATCAACCACTCAAGTGGACAGAAGCAATAGATTGAAATTTTAAGCTGTTGATGAAGAAAATTATAGAAAAAAATAGTTTTAGCTTTGCCTGATTTTGGAAAAGTTTTCCAAGTTGAAACTGATGCTAGTGGAGTTGCAATTGGAGCAGTTTTAAGTCAGGAATAGAGACCAATATCATACTCTAGTGAGAAACTAAATGAAGCTAAGAAGAAATATTCCTCTTATGACAAAGAATTTTATGCTATTTTGCAAGCGTTAAAAAAATGGAGACATTACTTGCTACCAAAGAATTTTGTATTGTATTCTGAAAATCATGCATTACAGTTCATAAATAACCAACCAAAATTGAGCTAGAAGTGTGCCAAGTGGGTAGAGTTTTTGCAGAGTTTTACTTTTGTGATTTAAGTAAGTTGAAAAAAGTGGTTGATGCTTTCAGCAAAGTAAATTTCGTTTTCCAAGAATTAAAGGTTGGGATTGTAGGATTTGAATAAATGGTTGATATGTATGAAGATGATGCAGAATTCAAAGATATTTATGGAGTTGTACATAATCCAGTAGTTCATAATAGAAGCTAGTGGTTGGATTATCTTATCCAAGGAGGTTTACTTTTTAAAGGTAACAAACTATGTATTCCCAAATGTTCTATGAGGGAAAAAATAATCAAGGAGAAACACAGTGGAGGGTTATCTCGACACTTTGGAGAAGCCAAAATCTTTGCTCAAGTAAATGCTATTTACTACTGGCCAAAGATGCAAACTGATGTTAAGAGATTTGTTGAGAAGTGTAGGATTTGTGACCACGCTAAGGGGAGAAGCCAAAATACAGGATTGTACGAGCCATTACCAATACAAGACCAACCATGGGATGCAGTTAGTATGGATTTTGTTTTGGCACTACCTAAAACTCAAAAAGGAAATGATTACATTTATGTTGTGCTAGATCAATTTTCTAAAATGGCACATTTCATTGCATGTAAAAAACTAGTGATGCAACACATATTGCTAATCTGTTTTTTTCAGAAGCTGTAAGGTTACATGGATTGCCTATATGCATTGTCTTTGATAGGGATACAAATTTTGTTAGTCATTTTATAGAACTCTTTGGAAGAAACAAGGTGCCCAACTTAGTTTTAGTTCAGTATATCATCCTCAAACAGAGGGGCAGACTAAGGTAGTAAACAGAAGCCTGGGAAACATATTGAGGAGTTTAGTGTATAAAAATCCTAATCAGTGGGATTTAGCACTTGCTCAGGCTAATTTTTCTTACAATGATACTCCAAACTAGAGTATTGGGATGATTCCATTCCAAATTGTTTTTGGGATGAATCCTAGAGGGGTGTATGAGCTCAGAAATATGGGCAAATAGGAGACAAGAAGTGCAAAGGCTGAAGAGTTTTCAAAGAAGATGCAGAGACTACAAGAAGATGTCAAAGACCGATTGCAGGAAAGCAGTGGAAAATATAAATAGAGAGTCGATATGAAGAGGAGAGAAAAAGAATTCCAAGTAGATGATCTAGTGATGGTGTACTTAAGGAAGGAAAGATTTCCTATTAGGACTTACAATAAACTAACGATGAAAAATATAGAGCCATGTAGAATTGTGAGAAATTTTTCAACCAATCCCTATGAAATTGAATTGCTAGAAGGGGTTGGAATATCACCTATCTTCAATGTTGCATATGTGTATCCATATAAAGAGATAGAGACAAAACTACAAGATGAACCTGCAAAAGATGAAATTCAGAATCTAAATTGGGAAGAACAAATTCCAAAGACAATCAAGAGAGAGGTGGAAGCTGTTTTGGAGAAAAGAGTATCCAAAAGAACCAGAGGTCGGTTTTATTTTTGGTATCTAGTCAAATGGAAGGGACGGGCAATGGAGGATGCTAGTTGGTTAACGACAGTAGAATTTCAAAAGTATGGAGTAAATCTTGAAAGTTTGACGAATGACTCTTTTCTTCCTCGGGAGTCTGATGCAGGAGTATTAGTACTTAGCTAGCAATGTGATTGTATGTTTACATGTTGTGGCTAACATGAAGTGAATTTCATTGACCTAAGTGGTCAAATCAATTCTTAGTAGAGAGGGTTGGACCTTTCGAATTTATCTCTAATTCAATTATTGTAATCACCGTATTATTTTTAAAATAAGTGATAGGTGTTAGGATAGGTTTGTATCGAAGCTTGAGAATAATAATTTAATTGTTAAACTGATAAAAATAGAAATTGAGTTATCAATACAGTTAGGATATGATTTGATACATAAAGGAGGGAAAAAAATGTAATGATAATGAGAGAGAGAATAGAGATAGGATTGGAGAGTAAAAAAAGAAACGGAGGTCAAAAAATTGATGTAATCGAGCCGAGAGGGCCAAGACTCTATAACTCTTATTTGCTTGAATAAATTGATTTAAGTGTCGTGTTACTTGTTATTCTGGTGTAGCGATCCATATTTAATCTGTGTAGTGGTGGTTTAGACCCTAATCGGGTATTATCCTTTAGTTTATGCATTTTATTGATAATCATAGTTAATTAGTAGTAAGGGTTTTATTTCGAGATCAAGCGCTAAACCCTTTTCTTTTATAAAAGTATTCATTCAAAGTTCTGTATGAGGAATGTGGGCAGTATTCAAAACAAGAAATTGTATATGGCATGGATAATAAATGGTAAGTGGTACTTTTCCAAATCACGCGATTAGCCTAAGGTGTTGACATGTAGCATCGAGAAACCACTTATCTTGTGCGCTCTTGACTTGATATCGATCGTGCTAGAAATTGCGCAATATCCGTTGGATCTGGGTAAGTGAGATCAAGGGTGCATATTAAAAATCTAGGAGGAAAAAAGAAAGTCAACGTGTGATCGGCAGAAATTGGTCAGGTAAGTGGGACCCTCAGTAAGAAACCACGCGCATAATCTGATTAAAGTGCAATTCATTTTATTCAAGTCAAACACTATTTTAGTTGAGGGTTGCCACATCATTTGTTGGCAGTCTATGTCACTATCTGCCTAAATCATTATAATAACTTATCATTCTGAATGACTATAGTAAAAACTTCACTATAATAACTTATCATTCTGAATGACTATAGTAAAAACTAAAAAGTTTTCTTTAGTGAGATTTTTTGGACTTTCAGGAATTTTGAGGTGAAATCTTCATTTATGTTATTAAAACTGGTTTAGCATCCTGAGCTTAAGGCACTTCTATTATCTTCTATTGTGCTTGGTTTATCCATAACCTTGTAATTTCAATAAATTCATGCAGGATTTTAGCTTTATAATTTTAATAAATTTATACAAAATTTTAAATAAAATTAAACCAGGAAAAAAAACTTCAAAAAAATCACACTAAATACAATTCCATAAAAAAATAAACACTATTAAAATATTATGAATATCAGTATGTTATCCCTCTTCATGGAAAAGCAGTGCGGTTTGTTTGGTTGTGTTATATGGAAACAACAGAGAAGAAAAGCATGAAAAAGCAAACGCTTCGTACATTTGATTCAAATATTATGAATATCTATCTAGTAATGGAAAAGCAGTGCGGTTTGTTTGGTTGTGTTATATGGAAACGACAGAAAAGAAGAGCATGAAAAAGAAAACACTTTGTAGATTTGATTAAAATATTATGAATATCAGTATGTTCTCTATGTCTTAATGGAACAACAGTGCGGTTTGTTTGGTTGTGTTATATGGAAACGACGGAAAAGAGGAGCATGAAAAAACAAAAACTCTGTAGATTTGATTAATATATTATGAATATCAGTATGTTCTCTATTTCTTGATGGAACAGCAGTAAAGAAGAGCATATTGTCAGTATCTTAATATTAAATGTATTGTGGAAACGACAAAGAAACAAAAAACAGAATAGGCATCATGTGGCTAGATCAATATTACATGTGGAAGCCACTTGGATTAGAATCTTGAAGCCCTGTCGTTTACGGCCCGTAGCAGCTATTTATTTATGAGCTGGTAGCTGCTCCCTTTGTTTTTGTACACTGCTGTTCATCCCATTACTCTTCCATGGGTACCTCGTTTTTATTTCCAGTATTGGCCGCCATGGTGCTCATCGTCTCCCTGCAGCCTACTGCGCCTGAAAGTGAGATGAATATGGTGTTCTAAAGGCGTTTATAAGTCAATATTTTGACTTAGGATGATCTAATAATACATTATTTCTTGGTTTTTATTCATTTGTTATTATTATATTTTTTCATTATTATTATGTGTTATTAAGTAGGTTACCACTATTTAAAATAACGATAGAAGTATGAGAGGGTTGAAAAATAAAATAAAATATTTTTTTATGTTATGAAATTCTAAATCTTGAGTTTGGAGTATATTTTAAAATTGTTTTTCTTTCAGTAAAGATTTTTTTCCTCTGACCAGGTTAATGGCCCAATACTTTGAGACACTTCGTATGAGTGAAAAACCTATCCCTTACATATCACCAATGGATAGTTGACATGGTTTTCCTCAAATAACAACGATAAGTCAACTTGTATTAGTAGCTAATGATCACTGTCCCTACTATTAGTTTGACAACTAACTTATAATAGGTTTTCCTGTTGTTTAAAAAATAAAACCTTACACCTTATGGAAGTGGAACATTGGCCACCAAGTGGAAAATGCATGCCTACCCCATTCTTTTGAATATATATATATATATATATATAAATATATATAAATATATATATATATTCAAAAAAATAAGGAAAAAATAGATTTAGAGTTTTTATACATGATGAAGATTAGCATAGTAACATCATTAATAAACTAAAGGAAAAAATATTATGATTTGTTTTCAAATAATACATTCTCGACTTATAAGTCTCACTAGTACAACTAGCTGAGAATTGACCTCATTAGCAAGACGACCCAAGATCAAACTTCACTAGCGTTGGTTGTGCCCTATGCTAAGGGGAGGAGACATGCTAAAGAAATTAGTCAGCTTAGGGTTGGTGTGGCTCAAGCTGGGTGCAATCCCTGGATGATTAGATGCTCCTAGGGCGCGATCCCTAGATAATTAGATGCTCCTAGGAAAAGGCTCCTCAAAGCACATGTCAAGCCAAAATGATCATAGACAACTTACAAACAAAAAAATAAAGCAAGACTCCTCAAGCCACATGTCAAGCCAAAATGATCACACATAACTTACAAACAAAAAAAATATATTCTCTACGTATGATATATTGCAGTTGATGTTAAAAAATATCATATATGGCCGTCTTTAAGGATACATTCCATACTCATTACATAGTAGTTACACGTCATTAACCCTAAAATATAATTTATGGGGTTTATTAATTCTATTTTATATTTTTTTATTATATATATGTTGGAATTACAAATTTTATAACAGTTGGAGGTAATTAACTATAAAAAAAAATTTACGTGGTTCATAAATTCTATTATATATATGTTTTGGAATTACAAATTTAAATTTGTTACTTTCTAAAAAAATATTTTTTATTAAAGAAAATAATATTATTTCAATTTAATTGTATTTTTTTATTATTAATATGAATAATAAAATGAAATGTATCTTCATAATTTTCTCATGGAGAATTTTATTTTGTTATAAATAGAATAAAAATTTAGTATCATTATTATTTATTGAAATTTATATATATTTTTGTCACAAAGAGTTCACATTTTGATTTGATTTTTATAATTTAATTATAAGATTGTTTTTTATTTTATCTTCTTGATAGAATCTATATTTTCTCTATTGAAATCGTCTTATGTTTAGGCATTTGATGTATAAGAAGAACCTTTATGACATGGAATCTACAAGATTTCCCAAAATTGCATTTAGCTCTAGCCAAAACCCCTACCTCCATCTGAAGTTTGGATAGCATAAGGATGCCTAGTCTTGACTCAACCATTGGGGGATAAAGGAGGAGATCATCTTGGGGAATAAGGATGGTACTAAAAATATTATTACCTCCAGATTTAAGGATAATGTGTTGCATGATAAGGAGCTAGAGGGAAAAAGGTAGCTAAGGTATTATAAGGAGATGATCAACCCCACCATTTCTAACCAGACTTGTCTCTCTATCTTAACCAATGCTAATTATAAAATGAACATTACAAGGATAAGAACTAATTTTGATGAGCTTCGTAGCAAAAATGGAAGTTGTTCTATTCCCAAAACACCCTGGGAAGAAAGAATCTGCCACCTTTGCGATACTAAGAGGGTTGAAGATGAAAAACTCTTTCTCTTAGACTACCTAACTCTTACTCACATCCGTTCTCAGTTCCAAAACATTTGTCACACTTCCAACCTTCTTGACTTGTTAAGTCAGCAAAACTATAGTGATCGTGGAAGGCTTCTCTCCCTTCTATTTGATCATAGAAAATAAATATTAAAGAATCATAATTAATCTCTTACCTTCTTAAGGTTTGAAGAAGTAGTCTTATTGGATGATGATAACCATCATCATCATAATAATAATTTGGTATCTTAAGAATGTTTAGTTTTCCGAATATGAACCACAGTATCCATTTTACATCTTTATCATAACCACTTGTATCTTATCAATATACTCATAATAATAAAAAAATATATGAAAATTTTGAAAAAATAAATAAATTAAACTATATACTTTCAACCATATGAAGCTTTTATATGTGAATCTTAATAATCTACACCAATTCCTTTGTGGAAAGAAAAATATATAGTGAAAAATATTTAAATTTCTATAAGATTTAAATAATTACATTAAAAATACAAAAGGAACTACGATGTGATTGGATAGTCCAATATTGGTCACTTATTATGTAAAAAATTTGTAGCAGAAGATGAATCTAACCCTAGAGACATGATTGAGTCTACATCTGCAACACAAATAATTGGAAACTATAACTCCAACTTGTCTTAGTTGTGATGGTTTCTAGGTAAAGTAGTTTGTTCCTATTTTTTAGGAGTTGTTTAGAATTCTCAGAAAATATACATCCTACTTGTCTTAGTTGTGATGGTTTATAAGTAAAGTAGTTTGTTTCTATTCTTTAAGAGTTGTTTAGATGATTCCTAGATTAGTGTTTGGTTGAGAGATTTTCTCAGCTAAGTGATTGTGTGGTTAAGATAGAATTTATATCCTTAACCAATAATTGATGTATTTATATCTGTGACTAATCTAAGCTAATGTGTGATTTTGGTGTGAAGTTAGTTTCTCAAATTGGTATGAGAGTTGGTGGCTCTCAAGTAACTCTCTCAAGGGAGGGCCCATGAATATGAGAAAGATTTAGGATTAATTTATTTTATATAGTATGGGTGTGTGAGATTAGAGTATTTTGTCAATGTTACTTTTCTCAAAGTTGCATGGACATTCAAAACGTTGTTGAGCTGCATGTAGACCTATGTACATGAGCACATAATTTAGTTATGTTTAATATGACCTTCATAATGACGTGTTGCTCGTCTCACCTGTGAGCTACAAGTTTTAGTTTAATGTGCCTTCCCATTTTTATCTTGGTATTAGAGTGCAGAGAAGGAGCTCCGTGTGAGCTCAGCCTGTGGTGAGTTGAGCCTTTCTGGCTGAGAGCCCTAGTGGCTCATATTGGAGAGTAAGTAAGCCTCCTTTGCTAGTGAATGAAGGTGTGTAGATCAAGTTCACAGAATTGTGTAGCAATGAATCCCAGCGTGGATCAGAGGAAGGTACATCAAAGATCAGTGGAGCAACAGATTCACGGGACAATCCAAGTTGGGGATTTTTTTTCAAGTGAAATCTTATCTATGAAGTTGCAAGGTTTGCTACAGAGGGAAGAGAAGGAGACGACACAATTTTATTGAGAGAAAACTATGCAAAACTATGGATACAGGAAGAGGGAAAAATGCGTAGATGAAGGTGACTTAGAGAAACCTTACTTGTGCGTGTTGTGTCTGAGGTAAGACTGTATAGACGATTGTTTCTATGAATTTTTTTTTTATTTTTTGCAAAACCTTTGCCTGGATCGATTAAATTAATCCGTAGATTAGTTGTTGGATTAGTGGATTTACTTCTGGATTCGTAGATCTATTGATTGGATCAATGGATCTGTTGTTGGATCCATATATATGTTGTTGGATCACTCAATCTGTTGATTGGATCAGTGGATTTGTTATTGGAGTCATGGATCTACTGATCAGATGAGTTATTGGTGGTTCCCATGAGTTAAAAATTAGGGCGTTGTTGAAATTGCTTTTTCACAATGAATAATCTCATTGTAGAGACATACCTTAATGAGAGAAATAAGCTTGATGGGTCAAATTATGCCAACTAGAAGTTCAAGTTGAATACATTTCTTGAGGGTTCTAGTGCGTGGACAATTGCAAAATGGAGATGAAGCAAAGCCAATTGTAGCCGGAGGTGCCACAACAATGTCAATTTGAGGTTGGGAAAAGAGGAAAAATAAAGTGGAGGTGTTGTTGAAGATCTCAATAAAGGATAGCATAATCCCTCATATCCGATATTGCAAAACTTCCAATGATATTTGGGTGACACTCAAGGATTTTATGAAGCAAAAAATACAAATTGTGTATTTTTTTTGAAGAGCAAGATTCTCCCCATTAAGATGGAAGATAATGAATGTGTTACTACATTCATATCACAGATTAAAGAATTGAAAGACAAGTTAGGTGACATAGGGGAGGATCTTATCACGATTACCTTAAATGGCATGACAGAGGATTATCAAATGTTCATTGTAGGGCTTGCATCAAGGGAGAAAGCTCCATCCTTTGAAGAGTTGATAGAGATTTTGATGCAGGAAGAAGACAGACGTAATAATCTAAAGCCTCATAATGCAGATCTAGCATTGGTGGCAAAGAATAAGTTCCTCAAAGGCAAACCAAGTGGAGGACATAAAAGCAGTGGTCCATCTTAGAAAAATCCATTTCATGATATTTCATCCACCAAAATGGTTAGGAATTAAGTTTTTTGCTATGGAAGCACTAGTCATATTGCTAGATATTACTGTAAGAAAAAGAATGATGACAACATACATAGACACAAGAGGCATAAAGGGATTTTTTCTAGTGAAGATCTGAATCATGATCTTAAATTACTTGTGTCTGATGTTGCTCTTTCTGCTAAGAATGATAAGGCTAGAACTCAGTTTTTGGATTCTGAAGCATCCACTCATATGACATGTAAAAGAAACTAGTATGAAAATTTTAAGGATACCAACAATGGTGCTAAAATCTACCTGAGAGGTGAAACAACATATTAAATTACATGGTATGGAAATATTCTTGTGATATTGCATAATAGTAATATCAAGCACATCCAGAATGTAATGTATGTTCCTAGGATTAAAAATAATTTGATATCTGTATCCATGATTATAGATAAGAATTTAAAGGTAGAATTTTTCAAAACTTATTGTGTTGTAAAGGATTTGTTGGATCATCAGAAGTGTATACAAGTTGAATGTTACAATCATGCCAAACCAAGCTTTAACTTCAACGACTATGACAATAGAGAATATCTGGCATCAAAGGTTTGGTCACATCAACCTTCATGATTTATTGCTGCTGCAAAAACAAGGTATGGTTGATGGACTTCCTATTTTAAGAAATGAACATATTGATTGTGAAGGTTGTGCACTTGGAAAAATGCACATGGATGAATTTCCGTCTAACTTAAATATGAGAAAGAAATATGTACTTGAACTTGTGCATATTGATATTTGTGGAACTATGCAAACAAGATCCTTAGGTGGAGCTTACTATTTCTTTCTATTTATTGATTACTACACAAGGTATATCTGAGTATACTTTCTTTGAAGGAAGGTGATGTTTTTGAGTAATTTAAATAATTTAGAAATATGGTTGAAAAGAAGACAAGGAATTTCATTAAAATCCTCCGCTAAGATCAAGGTGGAGAATACAGGCATGGTAACTTCATCAAATTATTGGAGAGGTCATGGAATAGTACAACAATTTATAGTACCCCACACTCCATAAAAGAATGGGGTGCCAGAAAGAAAGAACAAAAATCGGGTGGAGTGTACATGTAGCATGATTAAAGGTAAGAACCTATCCAATGGTTTTTGGGCAGAAGCTATTAGTACTGTAGTTTACTTAAAAAATAGAAGTCCAACTAGGTGTCTTGACCTCAAGGCTCCATTTGAGGCTTTGTATGGTTTTAAACCTGTAGTCCATGACTTGAGAGTATTTGGTTCTAGAGATTTTACACACATTCCTAAGGAGAATAGAAAGAACTTAGATGTTAAAGCTATAAAATTCATATTTGTAGGGAATTTTTCTGATTTCAAAGCATATAATATGTTTAATCCATCTACTAACAAGGTGTTTGCGAATAGAGAACTTATCTTCCATGAACAAGTTGATGAAGGGAATAAGGATAGAAGTTATGAAGAGTGGCACATGCCTCTAGTGATTGATGACAGTAATAATGAAGCCAAAGACATTTGTTTATAACAACAACAATAGAAAGATAAATCTAGTTATGTGGACACATTCAACAGTCGAAGTCCACTCAAAGGTGAGCAAGAAATCACACAGAACAGAATTGAGGCAAGTCCGCTACCAAGGAGATTGGGATGGTAGACTCACTTACCAGGAAGGTAAACATATTATACTCTTATGACTAGTGTTTTAAATTTTGTTGGGCCCATGAATTATAATGAAGCAAATTAGTATGAAAAATGGAGGTCGGCTATGAAATAAGAGTATGAGTCTATAATTAAAAATAAAACATGGGAATTAATTGAACTTCCAAAAGGAAAAGAGCTCATAGGTTGTAAATGGCTATATAAACCCAAGTTAGAAGCAGATGGTAGTGTAGACAAGTATAAAGCTAAATTGGTGGCTAAAGGGTGATCAAAGAAAGAAGGAATTTATTATGAGGATACCTTTTCTCGTATAGCTAATTTAAATAGTATGAGGATGTTAATAGCTCTAGCTACAAAGTACCATTCGAGTTTACATCAGCTAGATTTAAAATATGCTTTTCTAAATGGAGATTTGAAGGAAGAAGTATATATAACACAACCTAGAGGGTTAATTAAAAAGGGGTAGGAACACATGGTCTGTAAATTAAAAAAAGGCATTTTATGGGTTGAAACAGGCTCCCAGATCTTGATATGACAAAATATACTCTTTCTTCTAATAGCATGCTAGTTATAAGAGAAGTAAAAATGATCCAAATATGTATACCACATTTGATTCAAAAGGTCAGATTGTGTTTATTTCCGTATATCTTGATGATTTATTTTTACTAGAAATTCTAATGAATTGGTTGAAGAAACTAAAGTTCATATGTTACAGGTATTTGAAATGAAAGACATTGGAGCACTGCATTATTGTTTCAGTCTTGAATTCTGGAGGGATGTTGGCCAGACTTCTATCACTGAAGGAAAGAATGTAAAATTTCAAAGTACCTATACAACAAAATGTTAAATTTCAAAGTGATGATGGTTCTAAACAGGTGGATGCTACATTGTACATACCACTAGTTGGAATTTTGATTTATTTAACTACAACCAGACCTAACTTATCATATTCAGTTAGTGTTTTGAGTCAGTTTATGACAAAACCTCTTCAAAATCATTGGATGGAAGAAAAAGGTGTCGTCTGGTATCTTAAAAAAACCAGAAATTCTGACATTAAATATACTGATTCTTTTGATGCTAAACTAACAAGCTACTCAGATTCATATTGGGCTTGAAATCTGGACAATAAAAGATCTATAATTGGGTATGCTTTTAATATATGGTCTGGGGTCATTTCTTGGAGTAGTAAAAAGTATAGTATTGTATCCTTGTCATCAGCAGAAGCAGACCATCAAGTTATATTTTTAGCCACTTGTGGATCAATGCGGTTGAGAATACTTCTTCAAGATGCAGGAGAAGAAGAAAATGATGCTACGATGATTAAATGTGGCAACCAAATTTCAATCAAGATGGAAAATAATATTGTTTTTCATGCAAAAACAAAACATGTAGATACTCAATTTCATTTTATTAGAGAAAAGGTTCAGTCCAAAGAGATTTTCCTTGAATATTGTAGCACCTATGAAAATGCAGCTGATATCTTCACCAAGCCTCTTGGGAAGATCAAATTTGAATTGTTTAGGGAGATGTTAGGTGTGTAGGTGAATCCTTTCTCCATTAAGTGGGAGACTTGAAATTGATGGAGAATTTATGTTTCACAATAATGTATGTCTTAGCTTAGATTTAGTTCCTATTTTCTAGGAAATAGTTTTTATCTTCCTAAATTGAATGTAATCTTATTTATTTTGGATTTGATGAACAATGAAATAGAGCAGTACTGCTTGGGTAGCCTCCATGTGCAGCTCATTTCACCTGTTAGTTGCAAGTTTTAGTTTACTGTGTCTTACCATTTTTATCTTAAAGCCTCGCAATGAAATCTTTCATTCTTCTCCTTTCATTTATTGTCGAAATTACAGAGGAGTTGGAAAATCGATGGAAATTGGAGGTCAATTTATTCTATTTCATTAGTGGAGGAAATATAACAAATTGAAGGAATTGTGAAGAAACTTCTAGTTTTCGAATGGTAATGTAGGTTTTAAGTAGTTTTTATGATGCCCACTCATCATGTTGTGTGTCGTGGGATCTGCTCACTATACTCAAACCAAGTCCTTGTACTTGACGTGGAGTGGCACTAAAGTTGAAAATATTTGGAAACTAGTTTCATCATTTTGACAAAGTAGTGGCAAAATATTTGCTTGCACGAGGTTTAGAACCTGAATGGGAACCAATCACAAGGGAAATCGTAAAGGCATTCGTTGACTACTATACTCGGTGTCTTTTAGTTGATCTCGAATGTTCTCAAGTTGAGAAATAACAACAGCAGTTGTTTTCTCATCAAATCACATAAGGAGAAGTGAAAGAGTGAAGTAATATGTTATGATAAGGGACCCACCTAGAGTGAATAATGGAATGTCGCTTTCGAGAAAGAGTGCATATTGGAATGGCCATTGGAATGTGGGCATATGGTGTGATCATATTACTTTAACTAAGAGATTTTTTTTGAATTATTGTCAATTTGGATTAGAATTATTTTGTTTGTAAAATAATTGATGGAACATAAATTTATAAATATGGTCTCATTTAAAGCACATGGCCCAAGGGACTTGTATCATCATGAAATCCAATGCAGGTTAAAGCTCAATATGGATGATTGTCTAGATTGGCAGTTGTGGATCTAGGGAAGGATCCCTCATTTCTTGAAGACATGAGAGTGGTCTTCTTGTGAGCTTATGTGATAGCTTGGGATACCTTTTAGTAATTGAATTTGGGAGGCATTCGAGAGTTGAACTCAGGAATCCAACTTTCCGACTACACCTTTACAAGGGTTATGAGATAGTTTGATGGAGCTAGTAGCCTCGAAGATTTCAAAATTGATAATGATAGAGAGTTATGTAGTTATAAAGGTTGACTGAACCATGTATGTGAAGGACATGCTAATAGACTGACAGTTGCAGTGGTTGGGCACCCATGCATTCTGGTGGATGGTTATTCCCTTATATGGATGTCGACATATTCTTCTTTATGCTTTTAAAAAATAGGACCACAACTAGAATGTATTGATTGAGATTGAGACAAGTATTCATTAAGTTGGGGACTTGGAAAATATAATTCCTACTTGTCTTTGTTGTGATGGTTTCTGTTATGAACCCAACTCACAAAAATATACAAAAGATACATGAATGCCTTAGAAATAATCCACTTCGAGGGGGAAACCTCCTTTACATTACACAAATGACCAATTCTGGGATGATACAAATGAAAAGACTTCCTTTCTATATACAAGAGTCTAAGGGGTCATAATATAATCAGAGTCGACATAACAATAATAGTGTAAGGGCATAATAATAACAATAGTGGGCTTCTATGGGGCATAATAATAACAATATGGGGACTCCATGGGCACAATAATATAATAAGGGAGTTGTATTAATAACAATAATGGGTTACACTAGTAGTATAGGGACCTAACATGCTCCTCTCCTTCAAAACGTGTTGCCCTCAACGCTTGAGTAGTTCTTGATGTTCCTATATAAAATTCTTGTCCTCCCATGTGGAATCTTCAACTGGTAAGTTCTTCCACTTGATGAGATACTCTAAAGTTGATTGATTTCGTAGCTATCTAGTTCTTGTTTCAGTGACTTTTCTAGGCTCCAATATGATGTCTCCTTCCTCGTCAAGTTCTAGCAATATTGTTTGAACTGGGATCTTCTGTACTTTTGAATGAGTGGCCACACATCTTCATCCTTATTCCATTCATACCTTGTTTCATTTATCCAATCTGGTTGGATAATAGAAATGGTGCACAACAATGATTCCACATCCTCATCCTTTCTTGAGAGTGCATCTGCCACAACATTTTGCTTCCATTTTTTTTAGATGATTTCAAAGTTGTAACCCAACATATTTGTTGCTCTTCAAAGGATAATTTTTGTTCTAAAAGTATTTAATACTATCATGATCTGTTTTTACATTGAAGTGTCTTCCCATTAGGTGAGGTCACGATTTCTTAAGTGCGTGTAGTATTGCCAAAATTTCCTTCTCATAAATAGCTTTCTTGAGGGGCATTTGTTTGTATGTATGTAACCATAAAAATACCCAATCGCCTATATCAAAACTTCTTTCATTGCGATGTTGATCTTCCTATTGTTTCATTCGATTCTGCACCAAAGTGGCGTTATCGTTTAAAAGTTGGATAACTTGTTGTTGATGCTCGATGTGATCTTTCACTACTTGAATCTTTTTCTTCTTGATATGTCCTTCTATATTTAGAGTTTGAGGACTGGTAATTTCTTCCAATGCATTAAAAGATATGGTTAGATTCATTTCTTGATGCTCTATGTGATCTTTCAATTCTTGAACATTTTTCTTCTTGATGTCCTTCTATCTTGATAGTTTGAGTGGTAATTCCAGCCATTACATTACAAGATACGGTTGGATTCATTTCTTCTTTCTTGATGTGTTCTTTCAATTCTTGAACCTTTTTCTTCTTGATATGTCCTTCTATATTAAGAGATTGAGGAGTAGTAATTATTCCCAATGCTTTACAAAATGTGGTTGGATTGATCTCTTCCTTCTCTAGGATTGGTTACTCGTGTATATACTCTTCTTTTCATGTTTCTTTATTATTTTCTTCCTCATCTCCACAATCAATGTAAAATAATTTCTTCTCATCACACTTATGACCTTTAATGTATTTTTATCACAATTGTAACAAAGCCCTTTTTCTCTTTTTTCTTTCAATTATTATGGTGTAACCCATGTAGGTTGTGAAAGGCTAGGAGAAACAACACTTCCATCTTTATAGTTGTGAGGGGTAGACTTCCTTCTTTCCACTTTGCAACAAAGCCATTTTTCTCTTTTTTCTTCCAATTGTTGTGGCGTTACTCTGAAGAAGGTGTGGCTTTTTGTATCCTCATAATGTGCTATAATTTCTTCCGTGAAAATTGACCACAAAACAAATGGTTTATGAGAACCAAGCCCTTTATACCATAAAAATTGATATTGTTCTAAATATGAAGATGCAATACATACATTTTGTAACATTGATACACCGTGTAAATCAAAATATTTCTCCATCTATAGTATCCAATTTACGGGATCCTTGCCATCAAACTTCCTCATCTCGATTTTTCTTGATTTTAGCAGGTCAATCTTGAAAGCACTGTGACTCTCTAGTTTCAGATCTCCAAGTTTTGAAATTTCTTCTTGCGGTAGCTCTCAAAGTTCTCTTTCTAACCTCACAAGTCTGATTAGAATTTGATTATCCAAGAAAGAGTTATGCCAAATCTCCCACGGTGACCTGATTATAGACTAGTTCAGTAGAGCAAAATTGTACAACATTCCACGTCTCATTGTTTCGACTTTAGTACCTAAAACTGATATACAACAAACTACAAGAAGTCCTATTTATGAAACTGCTTACGAAATTTCAATCTAATGCTCAGAAAAACAATTATGGTGATTTTCCCATGGTGACTTGTTTGGAATGTAATTTGGGGGTCTACAAAAACCCTAACTTCCTCGGATTATATCTTTGAAAATATAGCAAGACAAGATCTGAAATTCAGAGCCAAGATTTAGGAAGATTTTTTTTCTCAAATGGGTTCTTTTTTCTAGATTCTAAGACTTCGTAGTGAAATAGTTATAGTGAAAATTCCATGATGACCTATTTTAGATGAAATTTTGGAGCTTGCGAAAACCCTAACTTCCTGAGATCATATCTCTGAACATATAACGAGAAAAAATTTGAAATTTGGACCCGACATTGAGCGCGTCGTTGTCTCAAATGGGGTTTTTTTAGCTTCTGAAATGTCTCAGAAAAATAGTTATAGAGAAAATTCCACAATGACTTGTTTGAAGTAGTGAAACCCTAGAATCCAAAGTTATAATACCAAATGTTATAAACCCAGCTCACAAAAAGATATAAAAGTTAGATGAACGCCTTAGAAATAAGCCTTTTCGAATGGAAAACCTCCTTTACATTACATAAATAAACAATTCTTGGATGATACAAATGAAAAAACTTCATTTCTATATATAGGAGCTTAAGGGGTCATAATATAATCAGAGCCGACATAACAATAATAATGTATGGGCACAATAATCACAATAGTAGACTTCTATGGGGCACAATAATATAATAAGGGGGTTGTACTAATAACAATAAGGGATTACATTAGTAGTATAGGGACCTAACATTTTCTGAGTAAAGTAGTTTCTTCCTATTATTTGGGAGTTGTTTAGATGATTCCCAGATTAGTATTTGGTTGAGAGATTTGCTCAACTAAGTGATTGTGTAATTAAGATAGAACTGATATCTTCAACCAATAATTAATGTATTTGATATATGTGATTAATTTAATATAGTGTGTGATTTTGGTGAGTGATTTATCTTTTATTTTCTTAAAGTTCAAAACATTGGTCTAAGTGATGAACATCATCATCATTATTTACTATTTTGAAAATAAACATTTTACATCTTTATCATAACCACTCATATAATATCATATATACTCACAATAAAATATACAATATTATGGAATTTTTGAAAAATAAATTAAACGTAATTACATACTTCCAACCTATGAATCTTTATATGTGAATCTTAATAATCTGCACGCAGGGAAAAAAAATTATAAGAAAAATTGTTTAAATTCCTATTAGATTTAAATAATTACATTTAAAATTACCAAAGTAACTAGTACACGATTGGATAATCCAATATTGATCATTCTCACTCCCCCTTAGCATCATGTAACAAATTTCGACGAAAAGATGCATCTAACCCTGGAGAAACCGACCCTGCATCTTATGCACTAATAAAAACGCTTAACAATATTAAAACCCTAAAATAATTTATCAGTGTGTTGGGGTGGAATGGAATGGTGAATCAAAGTGAACGAGAATAAAAGGAAAAATATATATATATATATAAAAAGAGAAATAATTACATTTAAAAAACAAAAATAACTAGCACACTATTGGATAGTCCAATATGCTCCCTCAGCCTTAGCATCATGTAACAAATTTCGACCAGAAGAAACGGCCCACCCTGCATGTGCTGCGCGAGTAAACACGCTTAACAATATTAAAACCCTATCCCAACCCTGCATCTGCTGCGCGAATAAACACGCTTGACAATATTGAAACCCTATCCCAAGAAACGTGTGCACAAAATCAGGAAGATAGCATTGAACAAAGATTAAAATAATTTATCAGTGTTTGGGTGGAATCAAACGGTGAATCAAAGTGAAGGAGAATGCAAGTAAGAACCGCATGAATAAAATAATAGCATAAATTTGTTTGAGATAAATGTGAACTCTTTATATTGTATTATTATTTTTAAACAAAGTTCTATTATTTAAGTATTTTTTAATAAATTTAAACCTGTCAAACTAATTTCAATAGAGTTAACCTATTTACCCAACAATTAAAAATAATATTAATATTTGTTAAAAAAAATTAAACGAAATGAGTAAAAAATACTATATATATCCTATCTATATATTGGTTTTTACAATTGTAATGATTATCCATATCAAAATCAATGACTTTGGAATTATAATTTATTTTTCAATCCATCATTCCCAAGTCAATTGTCTATAATATCATTTTAAAGATTTTACTTTCTGGATTTTCTAATTAATAATTATTGAAATTAAAATATGTATTGGTTTTAAATGAGATATAATTAAATAAAATTATATATTTCTTAATTTGGTATTATTTGTTTACCATTAGATAAATTAAACATTTGTCTAAAATAATAATAAACAATATATATTTAAAAATTCAAACCATACAGTATTCAAAATTGAAACAAAACCAAACTTATAATGAATAACAATATAGTATCTAAAAAAATTAATCTATAAAATATTAAAATTGAAACAAAACCAAAGCTTATAAACTCTGAATGGCAATATAGTATTTAAAAAAAATTAAACCATACAATATCAAAATTGAAACAAAACCAAAGCTTATAAACTTGATTGGCTATCTCACTCAAGAGCATCCGGACTTAGCCAACAATGTAATTGTATGTTCACATGTTGTAGCTAACATGAAGTGAATTTCATTTACTTGAGTGGTCAAATCAATTCTTAGTAGAGAGGGTTGGACCTCTTGAATTTATCTCTACTTCAATTATTGTAATCACTGTATTATTTTTAGAATAAGCGATAGGTGTTAGGATAGGTTTGCATCAAAGCTTGAGAATAGGGATTTAATTGTTAAACTGATAGAAATAGAGATTGAGTTATCAATACAGTTAGGATAGGATTTGATTCATAAAAGAGGGAAAAATGTAATGATAAAAAGAGAGATAATAGAGATAAGATTGCAGAGTAAAAAGAGAAACGAAAGTTAGAAAATTGATGTAATCAAGGAGAGAGGACTCTGTAACTCCTATTTGCTTGAATAAATTGATTGAAGTGTGGTGTTACGTGTTATTCTGGTGCAACAATTTGTATGCAATTTGTGTATTGGTGGTTTAGTCCCTAATCGGGTATTATCCTTTAGTTTATGTATTTTATGGATAATTGCAATTAATTAATACTAAGGGTTTTATTTCGAGATTAAGCGCTAAACCCTTTTCCATTATAAAAGTATTCATTCAATGTTCTGTATCATGAATGTGGGCAGTATTCGAAACAGGAAATGGTATATCGTGTGGGTAATAAATGGTAAGTGGTATTTTTATAAATCACACGATTAACCCAAGGTCTTGACATGTAGCACAGAGAAACCACTTATCTCATGCGCTCTCGACTTGGTATTGATCATGCTATAAATTGCATGATATTGTGAGATGTTTGTTGGATCTGGGTAAGCAAGATTAAGGGTGGAGATTAAAGATCTTGGATGAAAAAAATAAATTCAATGTGTGACCAATGGAGATTGGTCAGGTAAGTGGGACCCTCAGTGAGAAATCCATTTGCATAATCTGATTAAAGTGTGATTCATTTTATTCAAGTCAAACACTATTTTAGTTGCGGATTGCCACATCATTTGTCAGAAGTCTACGTCATTTGGTATCAGAGCCCAAGGATTAAGTTCTGTTACAGCAACATGCCCCCTAGGAGAGGAGATGGTATAGGTCAGGGAAGACCTATAGGCAATGCAATTTTGCTAGAAGAAATTCAAAACCTACGTACAAGGATGGAGACAATGGACTCTGCTCAAAAGAAAGCACCTAATGAAGTAGATGCGAGTGCTACAGAGGAATCCTCTAAGGAGGAAGAAGAGGATGAAAGCGAAGCTACCAAAGTTCTCAAAAATGTTGGCCAAAGCAAGTGCAAGTCCAAAGGTGGAAATAACTTTGTATGACGCGAACCTCAATGTATAAGAGTTGATGGACTGGATCAGTTCATTAGACAAGTATTTCGACTATGAGGAGCTTGATAATTAAAAGAAGGTGAAATTCGGAGCTACCAAATTGAAGGGCCATGCTGCTATTTAGTGGGATGACCTAAAAACATCCAGAGAGAGAAAGGGGAAGCCCAAGATCAAATAGTGGGATAAAATGGTGAGTAGATTGAAAGGTAAATTCATGCCAAAATATTATCACCTAAATCTTTTCAGACAGTTACAAAATTTGAGGCAAAAAGGAGTGACTGTCAAAGAATATATGGAAGAGTTTTATAAGCTAAGCATTAGAGTGGAACGTACAAAGGATGATGTCGAAAAGGTAGTGAGATACATCAATTGCTTGAGATATGACGTACAGGATGAAATCAGTTTGTTGAGTCTAAAGAAAATTGAAGATGCCTATCAAGTAGCTTTGAAAGTAGAGGATAAGATGTTGAGGAAGCAAAATCAGAGGAATAGAGGAAAAATGCTAACAAGAGGTAGAGGAACTACCAGATCAAGATTTCAGCACCCTCACAGTGAAGCAGGACTTTCAAGTAGTAGACCACCACAGAAAGGAGACTTTGGGAGAGGGAGATTTGCACCCAGAGGAAGAGGTCGAGGAAGAGAAATTCAATATTACACATGTGGGGAATGGAGACATGGATCATGGGACTGTCCTCGTAATAAAGCAACAAATCAGTGGAATCTGAATGTGGCTGAGGCAAAGAAATAAAATCCTCAAATTGCGAGTAAGGAAGAATCACTCGAAGTAGGAGAATCCTTGTTATTGAAAAGGATATTGCTTAAAGTAGGAAAAGAGACATGAGAACCAACCCATAGAGAGAATCTATTCAGAACTACATACAAGTCCAAAGGAAAATGTTGTAAAGTGATAATTGACAGTGGAAGTAATGATAACCTTTTTTCTTCAAAAATTGTGGACAAGTTAGGATTAGTGAAAACAGTATAGCCTACTCCTTGCAAAGTATCATGGCTGCAAAAATGACATTAGCTTATTGTGATAGAACAATGCAAGGTAGAAATCCAGATTGGTACTTATAAGGATGTGATATTATGTGATGTAATGCTGATGGATGTATGTCATATATTGCTAGGAAGACCTTGGAAGTTTGATCATAAAGTTATACATGATGGGAGAAGAAACACTTACACTCTAGAGAATGATGGAAATAAACACGCATTGTTGCTATTGAAGGATGAAGCAGACAGAGAAGTGCCTGGAAACAATGTTATGCTGATAAATGGGAAATAATTGCTGCAATAAGTCAAGAAGGATGAAAAGATACATTTTGTTGTCATAAGGAGACCTAAGGTAATTTTGACTTCCACAAAATTAGATGATTTATCTGAGGAAATCAAAACTCTGTTGAATTATTTTGCTAATATTATTGTGGATGAGTTGCCAAATGCATTACCACAAATCAGGAGTATTAGTCATCACATTGATCTAGTACCTAGAGAAAGTTTAACAAATAAAGCAGCTTACAGATTAACTCCTCGAGAAAATGCAGAAGTTGGGAGACAAGTGCAGGTATTGATGGGTAAGGGATTAATGAGAGAAAGCCTTAGTCCATGTGTTGTACCAACAATACTCAGTCCAAAGAAAGGTGGTTAATGGTGCATGTGTACTGATTATATAGCCATAAACAAGATTACTAATAGGTATATATTTCCTTTACCACGCATGGATGATTTGATGGATTGTTTAAGTGGGTCAAAGTATTTTGCTAAAATAGATCTAGAGAGTGGATACCATCAAATAAGGATTAGAGAAGGAGATGAATGGAAGACTACATTTAAAACAAATAGTGGGTTGTATGAGTGGTTATTGATGCCTTTTAGACTCATTAATGCACCCATGACATTCATGAGACTGATGAATGAAGTCTTGAAGGAATATGTAGGCAAGTTTGTCATTGTTTACCTTGATGATATTCTAGTTTACAGTCAAACAAAAAAGGAACATCTAGAGCATCTTAAGTTGGTTATGAGAAATTTACAGAAGGAGAAAATATTAATAAATCTGAAGAAATGTAGTTTTATGAAATAAGAGTTAATCTATTTGGTATTTGTAGTATCTAAAGAAGGTTTGAAAATGGATCCAGAGAAGGTCCAAGAAATTTGGAACTGGCCAACTCCAAGAAACATATTTGGGGTAAGAAGCTTCCATGGTCTTGCAAGTTTCTATAGAAAATTTATCAGAAGTTTTAGTCAAATTTGTGCACCAATTATTGAAATAATCAGAGAGACTAATCAACCACTCAAGTGGACAGAAGCAATAGATTGAAATTTTAAGTTGCTGAAGAAGTAAATTATAGAAAAAAATAGTTTTAGCATTGCCTCATTTTGGAAAAGTTTTCCAAGTTGAAACTGATGCTAGTGGAGTTGCAATTGGAGCAGTTTTAAGTCAGGAATAGAGACCAATATCATACTCTAGTGAGAAACTAAATGAAGATAAGAAGAAATATTCCTCTTATGACAAAGAATTTTATGCTACTTTGCAAGCGTTAAAAAAATGGAGACATTATTTGCTACCAAATAATTTTGTATTGTATTCTGAAAATCATGCATTACAGTTCATAAATAACCAACCAAAATTGAACTAGAAGTGTGCCAAGTGGGTAGAGTTTTTGCAGAGTTTTACTTTTGTGATTTAAGTAAGTTGAACAAAGTCGTTGATGCGTTCAGCAAAGTAAATTTCATTTTCCAAGAATTAAAGGTTGGGGTTGTAGGATTTGAATAAATGGTTGATATGTATGAAGATGATGCAGAATTCAAAGATATTTATGGAGTTGTACATAATCCAGCAGTTCATAATAGAAGCCAGTGGTTGGATTATCTTATCCAAGGAGGTTTACTTTTTAAAGGTAACAAACTGTGTATTCCCAAATGTTCTATGAGGGAAAAAATAATCAAGGAGAAACACAGTGGAGGTTATCTGGACACTTTGGACAAGCCAAAATCTTTGCTCAGGTAAATGCTATTTACTACTGGCCAAAGATGCAAATTGATGTTAAGAGATTTGTTGAGAAGTGTAGGATTTGTGACCACGCTAAGGGGAGAAGCTAAAATACAGGATTGTACGAGCCATTGCCAATACCAGAACAACCATGAGATGCAGTTAGTATGGATTTTTTTTTGGGATTACCTAAAACTCAAAAAGGAAATGATTCCTTTTATGTTGTGCTAGATCGATTTTCTAAAATGGCACATTTCATTGCATGTAAAAAACTAGTGATGCAACACATATTGCTAATCCATTTTTTGTCAGAAGCTGTAAGGTTACATGGATTGCCTATATGAATTGTCTCTATTAGGGATACAAAGTTTGTGAGTCATTTCTAGAGAACTCTTTGGAAGAAACAAGGTGCCCACCTTAGTTTCAGTTCAGCATATCATCCTCAAACAGAGGGGCGGACTGAGGTAGTAAACAGAAGCCTGGGAAACATATTGAGGTGTTTACTGTATAAAAATCCTAAGCAGTGGGATTTAGCACTTGCTCAAGCTAATTTTTCTTACAATGATACTCCAAACTAGAGTATTGGGATGATTCCATTCCAAATTGTTTTTGGGATGAATCCTAGAGGGGTGTATGAGCTCAGAAATTTGGGCAAATAGGAGACAAGAAGTGCAAAGGCTGAAGAGTTTGTAAAGAAGATGCAGAGACTACAAGAAGATGTCAAAGACAGATTGCAGTAAAGCAATGGAAAATATAAAGAGAGAGCTGATATGAAGAGGAGAGAAAAATAATTCCAAGTAGGTGATCTAGTGATGGTGTACTTAAGGAAGGAAATATTTCCTATTAAGACTTACAATAAACTAACGATGAAAAATATAGAGCCATGCAGAATTGTGAGAAAGTTTTCAACCAATGCCTATGAAATTGAATTGCCAGAAGGGGTTGGAATATCACCTATCTTCAATGTTGCATATGTGTATCCATATAAAGAGATGGAGACAAAACTACAAGATGAACCTGCAAAAGATGAAATTCAGACTTTAAATTGGGAAGAACAAATGCCAAAGACAATCAAGAAAGAGGTGGAAGCTGTTCTGGGGAAAAGAGTATCCAAAAGAACCAGAGGTAAGGTTTATTTTTCGTATCTAGTCAAATGGAAGGGATAGGCAATGGAGGATGCTAGTTGGTTAACAACAGTAGAATTTCAAAAGTATGGAGTAAATCTTGAAAGTTTGACGAATGATTATTTTCTTCCCCGGGGGTCTGATGCAGGAGTATTAGTACTTAGCTAGCAATGTGATTGTATGTTTACATGTTGTGGCTATCATGAAGTGAATTTCATTGACCTAAGTGGTCAAATCAATTCTTAGTAGAGAGGGTTGGACCTTTCGAATTTATCTCTAATTCAATTATTGTAATCACTGTATTATTTTTAAAATAAGTGATAGGTGTTAGGATAGGTTTGTATCGAAGCTTGAGAATAATAATTTAATTGTTAAACTGATAAAAATAGAAATTGAGTTATCAATACAGTTAGGATATGATTTGATACATAAAGGAGGGAAAAAAATGTAATGATAATGAGAGAGAGAATAGAGATAGGATTGGAGAGTAAAAAAAGAAAAGGAGGTCAGAAAATTGATGTAATCAAGCCGAGAGGGCCAAGACTCTATAACTCTTATTTGCTTGAATAAATTGATTTAAGTGTGGTGTTACTTGTTATTTTGGTGTAGCGATCCATATTTAATCTGTGTATTGGTGGTTTAGACCCTAATCGTGTATTATCCTTTAGTTTATGCATTATATTGATAATCATAGTTAATTAGTAGTAAGGGTTTTATTTCGAGATCAAGCGCTAAACCCTTTTCTATTATAAAAGTATTCATTCAAAGTTCTGTATGAGGAATGTGGGCAGTATTCGAAACATGGAATTGTATATGGCATGGATAATAAATGGTAAGTGGTATTTTTCGAAATCACGTGATTAGCCTAAGGTGTTGACATGTAGCATCGAGAAACCACTTATGTTGTGCGCTCTTGACTTGATATCGATCGTGCTAGAAATCGCGCAATATCCGTTGGATCTGGGTAAGTGAGATCAAGGGTGGAGATTAAAGATCTAGGAGGAAAAAAGAAAGTCAACGTGTGATTAGCAGAAATTGGTCAGGTAAGTGGGACCCTCAGGCCAGGTAAGTGGGACCCTCAGTAAGAAACCATGTGCATAATCTGATTAAAGTGCAATTCATTTTATTCAAGTCAAACACTATTTTAGTTGAGGATTGCCACATCATTTGTTGGCAGTCTATGTCACTATCTGCCTAAATCACCATAATAACTTATCATTCTGAATGACTATAGTAAAAACTTCATTATAATAACTTATCATTCTCAATGACTATAGTAAAAACTAAAAAGTTTTCTTTAGTGAGATTTTTTGGACTTTCAGGAATTTTGAGGTGAAATCTTCATTTGTGTTATTTAAACTAGTTTAGCATCTTGAAAAACCCTTAAGGCACTTCTATTGTGCACAGTTTACCCATAACCTTGTAATTTCAATAAATTCATGCAAAATTTTAGCTTTATAATTTCAATAAATTTATGCAAAATTTTAAATAAAATTAAACCTGGAAAAAAAACATCAAAAAAATCACACTAAATACAATTCCATAAAAAAATAAACACTAATAAAATATTATGAATATCAGTATGTTATCTCTCTTCATGGAAAAGCAGTGCGGTTTGTTTGGTTGTGTTATATGGAAACAACAGAAAAGAAAAGCATGAAAAAGCAAACGCTTCGTAGATCTGATTCAAATATTATGAATATTTATCTAGTAATGGAAAAGCAGTGTGGTTTGTTTGGTTGTGTTATATGGAAACAACAGAAAAGAAGAGCATGAAAAAGAAAACACTTTGTAGATTTGATTAATATATTATAAATATCATGTTCTCTATGTCTTAATGGAATATCATGTTCTTTATGTCTTAATTTGAAGAATTATAATCTTAGATTTTATAATATTAATCTTACAATTTCTAATATTAGAGTTTAATTAATCTTCAAATTTATATTTGGTTTTATAATAGTAGGTTTATAAACAGCATTCAATGTATGAAGATAACATTTTATATGAATAATATTAGGTTTATAATAATTTTACACTTAGTGCTTGATAGATTAATC
Source organism: Pinus taeda (assembly GCA_000404065.3). Taxonomy (NCBI): domain Eukaryota; kingdom Viridiplantae; phylum Streptophyta; class Pinopsida; order Pinales; family Pinaceae; genus Pinus; species Pinus taeda. The sequence continues at coordinate 499,637 of APFE030519275.1, forward strand.
TTAGGGTTTAATTTTAGTAGTAAATTCATGCGACAAATTGGAAGGCATATGTTAGTTTTTTTTTTTTTTTATATAACGTTATAATAAACTAAAGTTCCATATTCTTTTAAATCATTTGGATGAATTATATATGTCATAGATGTTAATGTGTTACTATGAAAGTAAGGATTCCAATAAATTTTCTTCCGTCATAAATATGTGATGCCCCAACAGGGAGTATCATTAGATATAGAGGATGAGACACAGGGGTTGGAAACCCTTGTAGATATTTGTCTCTAATAATTGTTAACGTAGTTTTGATATTATTATAATGAATTATTTTTATTAAAATTCATATTATATAATATCATATAACTCCCTCATATCTATATATATTGTCAATGATCTTAACCTGATATGATTCAAAATATCATATATAATAAGTGTATTCATGGTTAGGAGTTCGATGTACTCGAATAAAATGATTAAACTTCTATTAAGTAGATCTAATTTTCATAAGATTGTTATCTACAATTTTCCTGCATACTTTCATGGATGAAGAATTGATGCCTACATTGTCAAATTATGTCATTCTGTTCTTACGTTTGTAATAGTTGAGTTTTAATATGTGAGATATTAACATTCAAGGATAAGTTTATCTCTCAAAGAATTATTCTAAATATGCACAACAATGTCGATTTTCCTCTAATACAACTACAAGATTGAGGTTTCTTCGAGAGTTTTAATGCATTATTAATCCATACAAACCTAATTTACAATCTTAAAATTGATGGATCGAAACATTATACCCATGTATAATTAGAAGGATCATTTTCATAAAACTGTATCAATAAGTTAGGAATCTAAAAACATGCGAGTCATGATTTCAATTATGTGTGCAAAAAATACACCTAGTTACGTCGATAATTAGGTTTATAATAATAATAATTCTAGGGTTTAATATATTAATTTTAGGGTTTCTAAAATTAATATTAGGCTTAGGTATATTAGTCTTACGGTTTAATATATTAATATTAGGGTTATTAATACTAGGATTTATAATATTAATTTAAGAATTAAAAACAGTTTAAAAAAATCTTGGGTTATTATTTCATCTTAGGGTTATAATAATCATAGGATTTTATATTTGGGTGATATTTTAGGGTGTTTATAACCCCAAACCATATGGATCAAATGACATTTTTATATATTATATTAGGTTATAATTAATTTAATCTTAGAACTGAATATATTACCTAAAGTTTTACAATTTTAGGGTTTATAATATTAATCTTAGGGTTTTTAGTACTAATCTTAGGCTTTAATTTTAATCTCAAGGTTTAATATACTATTTTTTTTGCAAGTCAAAATTTTCCATTAATTCATGCGAGATTTACGTCGTGAGGATCTCCAAAACAAAAGATTGCTTCTTGCAATTTTACCATATTTGTTGGCCTAAAGATAAAAACAAAACCACATTACAAAAATACATATCAAATGAGATAACTGTAGACAGATAGCCCGAAAATACCAAAAGGTGCCTAGAAATTGAAATAACCTATTATCATCCTTGGTCCTAAAGGAGAGCTCAAACCAAGATGGTTTTCCCATTTCCTAGTGCTATAGGTCTAAAAACATCGTGGACATGGGCTTCAATATTCTCAAGTCCACCTTCCATGCTCACCAACGTATTGTTTATTCTTCTTTTCCTGCAATGGTGGGAAGCCATATGATCTAGAGTTCTCAACTAATTTTGTTGTAGGCCATATAAAAAGTTCATCACCTCATTTCTACCATCATGTTAGGTTTGAACATAGTTGGTCCAAGACAGCTGAAATCTATTGAAGCCTATTCTCTAATAAGTCAAATGGAGGAGGCATCTGAACCATTCATGGAGACAATGCTTGTGGAGGGATAACTTCTTCTCCTAAATCTCCAAATTCTCCATGATGGCCTACCCCTTGGCCATAAGGCTCCAATCCCCTTCTCACATGACCTCGCTAACAAATCATGGGGTCGACATAAACAAAGAGGCTTGAAATGTTAGTAGAATGAATTTGCACCATAGTATTCCAGGTTATGCCACTAATCAATCTGCCTTCATCGTGAACACTAGGCACACAAAGGCCAAAGAAACTAATTTGAAAATTATTGTCAACACACGAAAATAAACTAAGTGCCCCAAAGAAATCAATTTTACTCTCTTCCATAGAAAATACCAATGGACTAGTCGCCCACCACAACTAATGCTTACACAAGGATCCACGATATTCACGACCCAGCTGCACTTTAACTAGGTAAATACATGTAGAATTCCTACACCGACCACCCAACTACCCAAGCACAAAATCATACCAATGAAAAAGGCTCGTAGAAACTAAAAATTCAACTGAATTAACAAGGGCTACTTGGGTCTACAATCTCGAAATATCTGCTGACTCGACATGTCTATCCTCTTCCATTCTTTAGTGTCTTCACAACCACACAAGTACAACACCCCCAGACAAAGAAGGTCGAAAACTTGAACCTGGATCCTACACTCTCATCCACCTAAATTTTTCATTGGCATATGCTCAATTCCACCTTGATCGCCATTGTTTTTCCTCACAACTTGGTTCACAATGGATGGTTGTAAGGGCTTCACTAGGGGAGAAATACCATACCACATGCATTCACATTGGGGGATCTATATTCATGGGAAAATGACATAATATATTGAACATATAATAGGGGTAAAAAGTTTTTATATTGGTAGGTATAAAAAATGGAGCTCAAATTTAACGAAAAAATATAAAGGGGTATAAAAAATGTTAATGAAAAAATTGATACCTACAATATCTAGTGAAAGTAGTGGTTTTTAAAATTAGAAATGTGCATTGGGTTCGTATTGGTAGGGGCTTAAATAATGTGATTTTTAGAGGTATATTCCAATATTTAGTCAAATTAAGGGTATTGTTTAGTATGCCATGAATGCACATGAAATAGCATAGGTTAATTGAGTGAAGCCCCCATAAGGATGGCATTGTTAAAGTGCCACTCTGCACACAAAAGCACCCAAATTCCTTCAATACCAACAGTCCCATAACCACTCACCAACCATAACATGGAAAACTCAACCCTTAAACCAATTTAAAAATCATCAATTATGGATGATTGGTGGTTAGTTTGTGAGGGGAGGTATGCCCAAGACACCCCATTTAAACTTGATGTCGCATGGGCGAGGGTGACAATGTCGTCACTATAATCACTTCATAGCCATTTGTCACCCCCATCGGGGACATGATTTAATATATTAATATTATGGCTTCTAATATTAATTTTAGGGTTTATAATATTAATCATATTGTCTAATATTAATCTTAGGGTTTAATATATTAATATCGGGGTTATAATCTTAAGCTTTATATTATTAGAGTTTATATTTCAGCTTATAATATTAGGGTTATAAATCAAGCCAATGTTTTGAAATTCAAACCCTAATATCAATATGATGTTTTATAATAATAATATTAGGTTTATAATGACATTAATCTTATGGCTTAATATATTAATCTTATGGTTTTATAATTTTAAGGTTTATAATATGAATCTTATGGTTTAATATATTAATCTTAGGTTTTATAATTTTAGGGTTTATAATATTATTCTTAAGGTTTATAACAATAATATAAGGGTTTAATATATTAATGTTAAGGTTCTATAATATAGTGTTTAATATATAAGGTCTATAATATATAAGTTTATAATTTGGGTTTAATATTAAGGTCTATAATTTGGGTGTAATATTAAGGTTTTTAATATTAGGGTTTATAATATTAGGTTTATATATGTTAGGGTTTATAATATAGGTTTTATATTATATTTACATTAGTTAGGCATAGTTAACCATTGTAAACATTAGTCAACCATAGTTAATGTTGGTCAATAATTGGTATCCCTCTCAATCTACAAAATCCCTTGCTCTACGCATTCCTAATAGCCAACTATGGTCAACCAAGTTTACAATGGCTACACATGGTCAACCAATGTTTCCATGATTGAACGTGGTCAACCATTGTCAAAATGGGGAACCATAATTTATCGTAGAAAAGTATAGTCAACCATCGCCAAATATGTGAAATGATAGGCATTCATGTTCAACCATGGGAAATGTAGGTCAACCATAGTCAATCATGATCAACTATAGCCAAACCATGGTCAACCATAGTCATCCAATTGTTAACCATAGCCAAAACATATTTAGTGATATTTAAACATGGTGAACATGGACAAATATAGCCAATTGTGGTCAACCATAGTCAAATAATTATTAAACATAGTCATTCATAGTCAAAACTTAGTCATTGATGTTTGAAAATGGGGAACATGGAAAGCCATAGTCAACTATGGTCAATCATTATCAAGTTTTTAAAATGTTTAATAATATCAATATTAATATTAATAAAGTTGAGTAATAATAATAATAAGATGATGTTGTAATGGTTATGAAATCTATCTAATGTCACAATTTTACATTATATTGTAGTTTATCCAACATCGTAATGCAACATTACAAAATTAGTCAAGGGCATTTGCTAATGTGGTCGATTATGCTTGAATATGTTTGACAGTCATCACTCTTCAATTTCATTGAAGCATAATCACTTATTATTATTATTGATGAATATTAGTAGTCAAACATAGTCAACCACACTAGTTAGAGATAGACAAATAAAGTCAACCTTTATAGTTAATGTTTAAATATTTGATGAAATTCTTCAATTCTGGTCCAACATAATCTCCTATTAATATTATGGATTAATATTCATAATCAAATCTGTTATGCCATTGGAATGGTAAAAAACATTATCCAATGTGGCATTGTGATAAATATTGTCGCAATGAGACAATTACTGTTGCAATCTTACATTATATTTGCAATTTATCAAACATCACATTACGACCTCACAAAAATAGTCAGCTACATTTATTAATGTGGTTGAATATGTTTGACTATGTTTGACATCCAACACTCTTAAGCGTCAGTCAAACATAATTTCCTACTATTATTATCAATTAATATTAATAATGATACATAGTCAAGCACATTAGTCAACAAAGTTAACAAAGTCAACCTTTATAGTCATTGTTTAAATTGTTGATCATGATCAAATTTGTCACAATGTGACTATTATTGTGACAATGTTGCATTACATTGCAATTTATCCAACATCACATTGCAAATTTACAAAACTATTCAACCACATTTAATATTGTGGTTGACTATGTTCGGTTACGTTTGACAAACATAGTCAAAGAAATTCAAACATAGTCAAATAAAGTCAACCATATTCAATGTTTAAATAGTTGATGACAATCTTTAATTTTGGTCAAGCATATTCTCCTATTAATATTATTGATTAATATTCATAATCAAAGATGTTGTGCCTTTGGAAGGATTTGATATATTAATCTTAGGATTTTATAATTTTAGGGTTTATAATCTTAGATTTTAATATAGACTTTAAAATATAGAGTTTATAATGTTAGGGTTTATAATTTGGCTTTATAATATTGGATTTAATATTAAGTTTTATAATATTGGGTCCAATATTGAATTTGTAACATATGGTTAAAATTAAAAGGGTTTGTAATAGTTAGTTTATAAGATTGATATATTAAGTTTAATAATGAATATTAATATATAGTTTAAAAATATTAGGTAAACCACCAGGTTATAATATTTTTTTATTTTATTTAAATTTATTTATTATTTATTTTTTATTTTTTTAATTTAATTTTTATTTTTTTATTTTTTTTTCTGAATCAGAGCTAAATCTATTAAAAAAAGTGGAAAATATTTACAATGAGGACAGCGCCTCAGAGGGCCAGTTTCCTGGCCCTTAGCTTAGAGACTCGAGAGCAGAATATGAGCACTGTGCTTGAAGAAAAAGAAGAGCAACCAGGCAGCAGGCGAGTGCTAGACATTACAGTGGACATTATAAAAAGGCTACGTGCTTGCTGGGGAAGCCAAGCAGAGGGAGCCAACCAGCAAAAATTCCCAGCCATACATAGAAGCGTGGATATAAGCTGAAGAAGAGTGGGGTTTGAGGTCGGCCTCAGCCCAGAATTAGAAGCAACCCGAAGCATGAGAAGAGCTTGCCAAGAGGGTGTTGAGCAAAATCTGCAAAAAAATTAAGACCAGGTGAACCAAAAGAACACTTACTTGCCCGAGCTTTGCGGGTCGGAGCGTCGGGCAGGTGTGGAAATTGGAGCAGCAGGCAGAGACTCTTCTTCTTCATCACGAATGCTTTCTTCCGTTTGTGTGAGCATATGCATGATACCAAAATTTCGCTGAATTGGACCACAGGCGATGATTTCCGTCTCGTCGATAGTCGGTATGCCAGACACCTCCACATTCCGCGGGGAGTCCTCTTGCATGTGCATGGCAGAGGGGGATGGATTAACATCAGCTTCCTGTGAAAGACTAGCTTCAGGGGAGGGAGTGGAAGAGCTGATGGGGTCAATTGGTTCCTCTGCATCCTCTGTTACCATGGTCGTAGTGAAAGTGATGATGGGTTGGTGGAGACGACTACGGAAGGTAAACCTTGAAGTCTGAAAGGAAGAATTGGGTGCAGGCATGGTGGGAGAGGGCGGAGGGGATGAAGGGGAGGCGGATGAGATGGGCATGACCAGAGGCGAGGCGGAGGGACCAGCGCGACCCCTGGAGGAAGAAGGACTGCCCCTGCGCGACACACCACGAGTGCGCATGATGGAATCCTTGGACGATTGGTTGGATGAACTTGGCAGGGAACTAAGAAACGACTGGGAGAGCTCGAGGGCCGAAGGGTCGGCCACGAGCTGAGCCGAGAGCGTAGCAGAATGGTGGAGTGTATTGCACAGAGAATGCCTGCATTTTGTTTTTGCGCGGCTCAATTTATCAATGGTGGACGCCAAATTCGAGCCCGGAGGTGACATTACTGCTTCTGCAGAGCATTGAAGGGGAATTAACAGTGGGTTGTCCTGTGCAGGGATTGGCGGCGAGGCATATTGAATGCCGTCCTCCGGGAGCTGCAGACAGTTATGGCGATCGCCTTCCGTCCAGCTGCCGCGTCGATGGTCATGTGCTGGGCACGTTGGATGCTGAGGTGTTGGCGCCTGGCGATCACCTGGATCCGGGGGAATTTCTTGCCCGGGAGGTTGGTCTTCCTTGACTAGCTAAAGAAAATGTCTGAGTTGCTCTTCTGTGCCAATGGTGAGAGTGGTGCCTGAGAAGATGTCCCTTTTGGAATCAACCCCAACATTTGCCAAAAAATCTGCGAGTTTGTTTCCTTCACGCAAGGTGTGCTGGAAGGAGACAGCCTGATACTGAATAAACCATTGATGGATGAGATCCAGTCGATGAGCAAATTCTCCAGCTTTGACTGACTTTGTGAACAGGAGTTCCCTGGGAGAGTTTTTTGCACATATTTATAATGATTTGTGAATCACCTTCAATTTTTAGCGGAAAGAGGCTGTGCTTTTGAGCCTGGAGAAGGCCTTGCCAGAGTCCTTCTAGTTCTGACGAATTATTTGTATCCCATCCATTAGAGCCTGAGTAGATGAGATGCGGGGTGCCTGTGTGATCTCTGAAAACCCCACCGAATCCAGAAGGCCCTAGGTTTCCTTTCGAAGCTCCATCAAAATTAAGCTGGAAGAGATTAGGAGGGGGGGGAGTCCAGCCTTTGTCTTTCTCTTGATGGTTGGGATTGGTACTCATGGACGAAATCTGGTGCGAAAGGGTGATTTGCCAATTGCTCCATATGGATTGTTCAGTAGGAGTCGAGGGGAGATCCTCAGCTGTCTAGCTATGAACTGAGAGCGTGTCTTTGAGGAACTTGAGGAGGATATGCCAGAGTTGATCAATTGATTGATGCTGATCTTTGAAGATACGACGATTTCTTTCTTTCCAGATATTCCATAGTAAGAATCCAGGAAGAAGTTGCCAAAGAGAGTTGAGGAGCTTGCTTTGATAGGGAGTATGAGGCCAATTGCGGAGAGTCGCCTTGAGGTCATCCTGGACTCTGTGATCCTTTTGGCATCTGAAGGTGGCTTTGTTCCAAAGTTGCTTGGCTAGTCTGCAATGAAAAAGAAGATGGATTGCAGTTTCTTCCTCTTGGTGGAAATTGGGACAGATGGATGGTCCAGAGAAATCTCGTTTGCGAAGATTATCCCATGTTATAATCCTGTTGTGGGATAGAAGCCATAGAAATGTAGAAACTTTAGGCCAGAGATGAGAGTCCCAGATTTGATTCCAAATTTTGTCCTTGATGATTTTGTCCCGGATGATGATGTTGTAGGCCTCTCTGGAAGAAAAGGTACCTTTTTCTTCATAGCCCCACCTCAGCAAATCCGGACCATTATGAGTGGTGATTTGCCTTTTTTGAAGTTCGGTGTCCAGAGCTTTAATGAGGCCCTCGTTGGCTGCTTCTCCCAAGATCTGGTCTGCCTTTTGCCATTGTCTGCGTTTTGGGTTGGCGGAGGGATTCCAGTGACTGTGAACAATGACAGAGTTGTGAAGCTGAGGATGGGTAGGCGGGAGATTTTGAATGAGATCCCGGAGCTTTGGGAGTTGCTGCCAGGAGTCATCCCAAAATCTAGCAGTCTGTCCATCCTTTATTTCCCAGAAACAGTGCTATTGGATTAAGTGTCTGTGTTGTATAACAGCGTTCCAAATAGTAGAGCCAGGACTTAGCTCTGACATTCTGATTCTGTCTTCTAGCGGTTTGTTATTGGCATATTTAGCTGTCCATAAGGAGGCCCACGGAGTGTTGGGGTGGGCAAGCCAGCGCCACCAAAGTTTGGCACCCATAACTATGTTGCTTAGAGCTGGGTCTCTGAGACCAATGCCACCTAAATTCTTAGGAAGGCAGACCTTATCCCATTTGACCAAGGCCCATTTGCGATTTTTGCCTGAACTGCCCCAGAGGAAGTTGCGTTGGAGGTTCTTTATGGCTTTGATCACCCATTTTGGAGCAGCTAAGAGAGTGAACAGATAAAGCGGTATGGATTGCAGAACTGCTTTAATGAGAATGATTCTGCTAGCCATATTCAGGGCTCGGTGAGTCCATAGAGAAAGCTTAGCTTCGAATTTGTCCAGAAGGTCAGTCCATGAAGCATGTTTAAGAGCAGAGGTTATCATGGGGGCCCCTAGGTATTTAGAGGGGAGCTTGGCAAGAGTAAAGCCTAAAATATGGGCAATCGAGGTTTGAGTGGCCGAAGGGGTGTTAAAAGAGAAGATTTGAGATTTTACTCGATTGATGAGAGCACCGGAGGCTTCAGAGAAGGTAGACAGGAGCTCTTTGAGGCGGCGAGCTTCTTGGACTGAGGGGTGGCCAAAGAGCATATTATCATCTACAAATTGATGGTGGGTGAAAGCAGGAGAGTTGTTAAAGGAAAGGCCTTTCAGCTTGTGGGAGAGAGCGGCGGATTTGATGGAGCGGCCAAGACCTTCAGCTATAATAACGAAGAGGAAGGGGGAGAGCGGGTCTCCTGCCTGATGCCTCTGGATGGGCGGAAGGTATCAGAGGGAATGCCATTGATTAATATGGAAAAGAAGGAAGAAGAAATTAGACTGAGAAGCCATCTAGTCCAGGAGGGATCAAAACCGAAGGCGTTTAAAATTTTTTGAATGTAAATCCAGCTAACACTGTCAAATGCCTTTGAGAGATCGATTTTAAGCAGCATACCTGGATTTTTGGATAGCTTCAGCGAGTGGAGAATTTCATGGGTGAGGAGAATGCCATCGGTGATTTGACGACCTTCAACGTATCCAGATTGCTCAGGAGAGATGAGGAGAGGGAGGAGAGGTTTCAGCCGGTTTGCAATGACTTTTGAAACTATTTTGTAAGTAATATTGCAGAGAGCAATAGGGCGATACTTTTCCAGCTTGTTGGCTTCCTCTGATTTGGGGATGAGAGCCAGAAAAGTGGCGTTCAATCCTGGGTACATCCATCGTAGAGCCCTTGATTCCTCAACCAGCTGCCAGACCTCAATTTGGATTAGATCCCAAAAATGATGGAAGAAATCCGAAGTGAACCCATCCGGGCCTGGAGCTTTCCCGGCTTTTAGATTTCTGACTACCATATCTACTTCATGTAGCTGGATTGGTTGGAGAAGAAGGTTATTATGCTCTGGGGAGATAAGGCGAGGGATGTGAGGGAGAATTTTCTCAATTGCTGGGAGCCGGTTGATATTTGGTTCTTGATGAACTTCCTTAAAGAAGTTAAGAAAATTTTCTTCAATCCCTTCGTGCAATTCTACTCGCTCCCCTTGCTCATTTTGGACATGGGAGATGAGATTGTGCATTCTGCGCCGAACAGTGGTGTTGTGGAAGAATCTAGTATTCCTTTCCCCCTCCTTCAACCATTTTATACGTGATTTCTGCTTCCAGAGAATTTCCTCTTGGAGGGCTCTGTTCTGAATTTGTTCTTCAATTTTCTGTTCCTGCTGGGTGAGTTCAATGGTGCGCCCTTCAACCATGATTCTACTTTGGATTTGCTTCATGCTCTGGTTGAGCACCGCTTGAGCTTCAAAGATGTTACCAAAAGTGTCCTGATTCCAATGTTTAATATCTTTTTTGAGGAGTTGGAGTTTCTTTTGAAATCGAGCCATTTTGGATGAGCCTGAAGGTTGATGGTTAAGCCAGGACTGTCTAACAAAATCCTTGAAGTGAGGATGAGTTAGCCAAAAAGATTCAAAGTGAAAGGGTCGCTTGGTGGTATTACCTGGTCTCTGCCATTGGAGTTCAATAGGCCAGTGGTCCGATCCTGATATAGGCAGAATTGAGGAGATGATATCACCACCTAGATGGGGGGCATTATCTGAGATGAGGAAGCAGTCGAGCCTGGAGGTTATTTGAAGAGCTCCCTCCCGTTTGTTGGTCCAAGTAAAGAGGCCATTGTTTGAAGGGAGATCGATTAGCCAGTTCGATCTCACAAAGTCTTTAAGCAGGTGGCCATCCCTGATACCAGTGTCTCTTCCTCCTTGCTTTTCTTCAGTTCTTGTTATCATATTGAAGTCCCCCCTGACAATCCAAAGAGGGTGCTGCCTGTTAGAGTTAAGAGCTGAAAGATGGTCCAAAACTTCTGCTTTTTGATGGGAGTCTTGAGGAAAGTACACATTAGTTATGTGTCCATGAATATTGGTACCGAGTAAGTGAAAAGTAGCTTGCATGAAGTGCTTGTTGGCATGAATATTACTGAGCTGAATGATTCTGGAATCCCAGAGGATTGCTAGGCCTCCTGAGGCACCTCTTGCATCAACTGCAGAGATTTGTCCTCCTGGACAAACTTTTATTGCAATTTTTTCCAAAAATTTCATGTTGCATTTGGTTTCTTGAACAGAGAGAATATTGGGTTTCTCTTGCATGAGCATGTTTTTAAGAAGTCTGCCTTTCTTGGGGCTGTTGAGCCCTCTTATGTTCCATGAGATGAGCTTCATTGAGATGGGTGGGGGTGTATGTTGTAGAACTTGGTCAGCTTCGGATATCGACCAGATTCTACCAGCACTTCTCCAATCTTGATGGTTTTTTCCAGGGTGGTTTTCCGACCTCGCTTTTTGCTGTCTTTTATGATGAATTTGCCGTCCCACTTGCTTCCAATCTGCACTCCAAGGGAGTGTTTCTTGTGCGCTTTTTGCAGGACCTCTTCTAGCTTATCCAACTGTCTTTCCAGAATCTTGTCGAAGTTCCCTGTTTTGCAGGCTAGCTCCAGGGTGAGAAGATCAAGATCTCCTATATCCACGGTTTCAGAGTCATCGTCCATGAGTTCTACTTCTGGAGGGGCAATTTCTGCTTTGTTTGTGTTCTTTTGACTGGATTCAGGGATTTCTGTTTCCATTGCTTGAAGGCCATTTGCATGAGGGTCTGAAAGGGGGGTGTTGTTTGTATCAACCATGAGATCTTGTTTCTGAGGGTTAGGTCCTTCCGGGAGCTCCCTAACAAGAGTTTTTAACTTTTGCATATCCGGATTCAGTTCTTGTTCTTCCAGATTGACAAGGGCATCAAAGCTATTGGTGCTGGGCTCTTTGGGCTTGCTGGTGGAGTCCGTTTTGGTAGAGGTTGAGGGTTTTTTGTTCCCTCGCCGGCGATTAACTACTTTGGTGAATCCATCTGCTTCTTTTTTATCTGTCTGGGTATTTTCAGCTGTGATTTTGTTGAGCGGACAGTCTCTGAACAAATGCCCTAATTTGTGGCATTTCCTGCATCTAAATGGAACGTGTTCATAGTCAATCATTTGAATCCATTCATAGTCTTCGTGACGAAGTCTTACCTTATCTGGCAGGGGCTGTTTGAGGTCCATGTAAACACAGATGCGCGCATAGGATGTGAATATGCAGTATTTGGTGTCCTCCGCTGCCTTGATGAACTCACCTAGCTTGTTCCCTATTTCCTTCAGGGATGATTCTTCCCAGTACTCCCATGGAAGCGAGTAGAGCCTAATCCAGACAGGCGCATAGCTTAGATCTTCATTTTCTGGGTTAAATCTTTCTACCCAGCCTCTTAAATACAAGCCTGCTGCGTTGAAAAAATATGGGCCGCCATCGATGACCTTTGTGCGATCTTCCAAGCAGTTAAAGACTACTGTAAAGAAGCCTTTTGGGCCAATATGCAGGGATATTTGGCCTTTGGGTGCCCATTTGGTGGTGATCCAGGTACTGAGAGCTCTTTCCGTAGGCCATATTCCAATAAACTTCCCAATGAGAGCATGGTCTCTCATGTACTGGATTCGGGTATTAATCCTGTGACTGGGAAAATCCACGGTGGGCATTATTGCTGCTACCGGTTTGCAGGTGGCTGATTTGACTGCAGATCCTTCTTCAGGATTAGAGGGCATCCTTTCTTCTGATTTATCATTTAGATTTGGTTCAGAGTTCGTCGCAGAGCCTTTCTGCCGGGAGTCGGCGGAATTTGGGGGAGGGTCAGAGTCCCCCCGCGTCACAGGCGCCATTGTAAGGGATGACAGGGCCACAGAGATGGTCAGATCTGACCAGAACTAGCAGAGGGCAGGGTTTGCAGACTCAGGTTTATAATATTGGGTTTAATATTAAGGATTATAATATTAGGATTTATATTAGGGTATATAATATATTAATCTTAGTTATCAATAGTTAACCATGGTAAACATTAGTTAATCATAGTCAATGTTGGTCAAGATTGGTATCCCTCTTAACCTACAAACCCCTGTGTTTAGCCATTCTTAATGGAAAACTATGGTCAAACAAGTTTAGAATAGTTGAACACGGTCAACCAATGTGTGTATGATTGAATGTTGTCAATGTTAGGTAGCTATACTACTAGTGTAAACCTTTATTATTATTAGTGCAACCCTCTTATTGTATTATTGTGCCCATATAGTCCTCAAGTTGCTATTATTGTACCCCATAGAAGCCCACTAAGGCTCTGATTGTATTGGGACTGCTTAGACTCCTATGTATAGAAAGGAGGTCTTGTCATTTGTATCATCCAAGAATTGTTCATTTGTGTAATGTAAAGGAGGTTCCACCCTCGAAGAGACTGATATCTCATTCGTTTATCTATCCTTTCTATATTTTTGTGAGCTGGTTTCATAACGTTTGGTATTAGAGCTTTGGATTCTAGGGTTTCGTTGCTCCAAAACAGGTCATGTGGAATTTTCGCTATAACTTTGTTTTTGCAACGTTTTAGAAAATAAGGAAAAAAATCCATTTGAGTCAAAATCATTATGATCCCCGGGATGGAATTCCAGATCTTGTATATCTATATTTTCGGTGATATTATCTGAGGAAGTTAGCATTTTTGCAAGCTCCATAATTCTATCTCAAAAAGGTCATCGTGGCATTTTCGCTTCAAGTTTTTCTACAAAGGTTGACACAATGAAATTAAAACCCATTTGAGCTGAAATCCTAGTTAAGCTTAGACCCAAATTTCAGATCTTGTGGAGATATGGTTCAAGACATTTAGGGTTTTTGCAAGCTCCCAAATTACATCCCAAACAGGTGATCTTGGGAAAATTGTCACAACTTTCACTTTGAGTATCATATTGAAATTCGGTAAGAAGTTACAGAAAGAACACGAACTGCAGTTGTTGGAGAATTGTTTCCAGGTCTCAAGGTTGAAAACATGACACGTGGGACATCGTACAAGTTTGCTCTACTAAAAAAGTGTATAATTAGGTCATCTTGGGAGATTTGGCATAACAATTTATTGGAGAATCGAATTTCAATCAGAGTGGTAGCATTGGAAATAAGTCCCAAAGAACTACCGTAACTCAAAATTATAGACCATGTAGATCTACAATTTTAGAGATACATCACATTCAATATCGAGCTCCTACAAAGTGAAAAAAGGTGTGTAGTTTGTATAAATTTTGCATAACTCTGGTTTGAAAAATTAGTTTGAATGAATTCAAAGGGTGTAGTGAATAATAATTATCATTAATTGATGCCCTAATGAAATAAAATGGAAACAACTAGTAAGAAACCTGAAGGCTTTAGGATGACTCATGAAGAGGAGGAAGAAATGAGACATGATATATCAAAATTACGAGACCTAGTGCCACAAATTTCACTCTCACAAAATGTAATAGAAAATGAGATGGATGGTTTAAAGAAAAGCATGGAAGATAAGATGGATGGTATGAAAGACAACATTTAAGATTGGAAGAAGGACATGGAAAGTTGGAAGGAAGGATCAACAAAGTTGCTACAAGAAAGGTTTGCTAATGGCGAAAAAGTAGTAGAGAGAACTCATAATGAGAAAAAAAAAATTTAATCATGGTTCAAATAATGACAACATTGAAGATTTGAAGAATGACGTGGAAGGTTTGCAGGAACGTTTGATAAAGTTTCTACAAGAAAGGCTTCCTAATGGCGAAAAGGTAGTAGAGAAAACTCATGATGAGTAAAAAATAAATGTTAATCATGATTTCATAGACTCTAATGTTGGAGTAAAGACCCACCACATTCCAAATATTGATATGAGGAGGCTTGATGGAAAGGATCTCATAACATGGATACTAGAAATGGAACAATATTTCAATCTCCATAATGTGAAAAACACATAAAAGGTATGCATTGCAACTTTATATTTGGAACCCAATTAGTTTGTATGTTATCGATGGCTTTTCTCCTCTAAACAAATCACTTGGTCAATTTTTACGGATGAGATGACTTTCATTATGAGGATACAAAGAAAAAAACCTTATTTAGCCAATTGAAAAATCTCAAACAAAAGGGCTCAATGGTAGAGCACATTAAGGACTTCCAAATATTGAAGATAAGGGTACATGATATTCCAGAGAAGTAGAGGATTGATGTATTCCTAGGGACTTTAAAGGATAACATTCAACATGAGGTTCATCTTTGGGAACTTTATTCATTGGAGAAGGCATTCATGTTAGCATGAAAAATGGAAGGAAAAATTATGGCAACAAGGAAGCCTACCACTCACAACTATAAAGATGGAAGTGTTGCTTCCTCTAGCCTTCCACAACCTACAAGGTTGACACCACAAAAATTGGAAGAAAAAATAGCAAAAGGGCTTTGTTATAGTTGTGATAGAAAATACACTAAACGTCATAAGTGTGTTGAGAATAAATTATTTTACATAGATTGTGAAGAGGAGGAAAAAAAGGAACATGAAATGTCAAGAGAAGACGATATACACTAGGAAAAAACCCTAGAGAAAGAAGAAATTAATCTGACCATATCTTGTAATGCATTGGTCAGAATTACCACTCCTCAAACTATTATGATAGAAGGACATATCAAGAAGAAAAAGGTAATAGTGTTGATTGATTCGGGCAATACCCATAATTTTATTCATTGTAAGATAGCCAAGGAATCAAATTGCTTCCTATATCCAACACCAGACTGTCAAGTGACGGTTGCAAGTGGAGGAAGCTTAAATTGCTCTGGAAAGTTCCATAATATCAAGCTATCCAATGGGAGAATATGTATTGAATAGCCCAATTATTTCCATTCAAATAGGTGGTGTTGATGTTGTACTAGGAGTCTAATGAAGAAATTTTTTGGGTACAATAGCTTTTAATTTTCAATAACTTTTCATGAAAATAAATTTGGAAGGAAAGAAAGTTGAACTAAGGGGTATCACATGGAATCTTGGAAACATAATCATCTCTAAGAGAATGACAAATCTTCTAAAGAAAGAAAAACAAAGAGTAATTGCAGAATTATGTTCACTAGAGGGTCCCACATCAAAATCATCTATTTCTCTGAATCTCCAAAATGTCTTGGACAATCATTCCAAGGTATTTGAGACTCCCAAAGGCCTCCAACCTATTTGTGGTCATGATCATGCTATTCATTTGATTCTAGGAAGTGTTCCTTCGAGCATCAGACTTTACCTAATGGGAAGACACTGCAAGGTAAAAATGGATCATGATAATCTTAAATACTTTTTAGAAGAAAGATTATCTTCAGTAGAAAAATAAAAGTGGGTCACAAAGATGTTGGGTTATGACATTGAAATCATCTATAAAAAAGGGAAGAAAAATGTTGTTGCAGATGCACTCTCAAGAAAGGATGAGGATGTGGAAGCATTGTTTTGTGCCATTTCTATTATCAAACTAGATTAGATAAATGAAGCAAAAAATGAATGGAACAATGACGAAGAAGTGTGGGCACTCATTCAAAAGTTGTAGAAGATCCCAGTTCAAACAATATTGCCAAAACTTGACGAAGAAAGAAAAATCAGATATGGGAACCTGAAGCAATGACAAAAACAGGAAATCGACAACTATGAAATCGATCAATTTCAGAGTATTTCATCAAGCGTTGAGGACAACACTTTTTGAAGGAGAGGGGCATGTTAGGTCCCTATACTACTAGTGTAAACCCTTATTGTTATTAGTGCAGCCCGATGATTGTATTATTGTGCCCATATAGTCTCTATGTTGTTATTATTGTACCCCCATGTTGTTATTATTGTACCCCATAGGATCCCACTATTATTATTGTTGTGACCCTACTATATAGGCTCTGATTGTAATGGGACCACTTAGACTCCTACATATAGAAAGGAGGACTTGTCATTTGTATGATCCAAGAATTGCCCATTTGCGTAATGTAAAGGAGGTTGCCCCCTTGAAGAGGATGATTTCTAAGTTGTTGATCTACCTTTTCTATATTTCTTGTGAGTTGGTTTGATAACAGTCAACTATTATCAAAATGGGTAACCATAATTTATCATAGAAAAGTATGGTCAATGATTCCTAGTGTGATGAAGGAAAGTGTTCCCTCTACGGACTGGGGCAACTCCTCTAGCCCTAGAGTGGGTCTAGTCACAGCAAGGATAGATCAACAATAGATTTCCCTAAACAATCATAGTTGAAGGCCTACCTCAACTGGTGGTCGATGAAGTTCTGTTGCACTGCTCCAGCTTTTGATTCCTTCTCCTCAATGAGTGATCAACTTGAAATAATGTAAAGGAAATACAACAAAGCACATAATTGGAAAACAACAATGATCTATTTACTCACAAAGTCAAGAAGTCATGAGATATCAAGTAAATTACATACAAGACATAGGAAAACATCATTTATTGTATTAATAATGAAATAAGTGCAAGCTTACAACCAATGTCTTGACGTCGCAAGCCTTCTCAGAGGGTCCAACCAGTATGTTTCTCAAGCATTCACTCTTTGAAGATGGATCGACCAACATACAAAGTCTCTCTCTCAAACATAAGTTTTAACACAAAGTTAAGGGCACTTCACAACCTTCCACAAGCTATCAACAATCCCACACTTGTCACACCCACACCAGCTATCTATCAAACTCAAAAGAACTAAAAACATTGCTCAATAAAAGAAATTACCAACTCCTGATCATATCAAAGGTGAGTGTTTAAATAGGAGAGGGAGTCTCCATGAAAGGTGGAAGAGAGAGCTTATCCCCAAGGAAGGTAGCACAAATGATGGAACTACCATACCAGAAGAGGAAGGGCGGCAAAAACTATGCCAACAACCAGGTTTGGAGACATCCATAAGGCTGACTGTTGGAACAAATTCACCCAATCTGGATCATCACTAGTAGGTAATGTAGCCAGTCAAACCGTCGCTAAAGAAAGCAGATAGCCTCGCACCAGAGCATGAAATCTGACCATTGCAGGAAATAGATGTACTTCCACACTGGAAGCACGACTGGAATATTTACGACCATTGTCTGTTTCATATATTAAGTCGATTATTGCGATGAGGTAGAAAACTTAGGAAAGGTGGATCAATTGATAGAATAAGAGAGAATTTGTTCAATATGAGCATGTTTCACCTGGACACATGACACAACAGAAGGACTGGGGTGATGGTAGTGTCAAATTACTGTGTAATAGATGCCACCTAAAGTATGAAGCCCAAGAGAGTGGGAGGGGTGAAATGCTTTACGAAACTGACTAAACTAGAACACCGTCTGGAAGAACCTACAAGTGCAAGTACATCTGATATATCTGATAGTGAAATACATGTAGTCTAGGCATGGGTGCAACCATCCAAAAGACATACGAACTAGGTCTGAGGTATGGATGGAGCCACCCAGCTAATAATACCATAATGATAAAGGTATGGTCACAGGCATCAATGAAGACTCTATGTATGGTCGCGGCGATCCATCAAAGATTCATGTAATCACAAACCAATCCACGCAGCCTGAACATGTGTAATCTGAGTTTGTGGTCTTCAAACCTAACCGATCATAGTTCAAATTCCATCATGTGAATAGATGTGCTGAAGTCGAGCATGATATAAATTCGCTTGATTACGGTCAATGAGTAAAGCTGTTAACAAGTGTGAGAGAAACCACCAATAATGCCAATGGTTCTCAAGTTACTGTCCAGTACAGTCCACGAAGTGTGAAGAATAAGCCGAAGTTGAACACTCGTGAAATCACCTAATCAACGACCAATGATGAAAGTCGATCATCAGGTGTGAAGAACTTGCCATTAAGGCATGCAAGCTCTAAGTTACCAAAGGGGATCTCTAGATCAATCTCCTAGATAATGAGCTGATGTCGACAGGAGATGATCTGTCGCAGGAGGGCCATAATGTTTCCCCCATCAATAACACAACATAAGGAATAAGCGGTAGATGGCGAAACAGAGTATCATAGGAGGAGGTAAGGATGTAAACTACAGAAGGATTATACTCTTGAACATGTCGGCAACATGACTCTGGACGGTGGCAGCATTCAAGTACCAAAGGATCAGAAGCAGCATGGATCAGATGGAATGAGGCTAAATGACAACCCAAAACCGCGGAAGGCCAAATGACAATGTATGGATATCCCAACTCGACAACAAGAAAGGGTGTCAATGTTCAAGAGTGACTAGCTACCATAGATAATCAATGATGATTTCCAAATTTTCCCCCACCATTGCTAGCGAGTAACCCATTTATTTTTGAAAGCAAGCTTGAAGGGGATAGCATGTGCTTGTAATATAAGTTCGACCTTTGGTCGAATCCAGCCTAGTAATAGTTTAACGAGCCGTAGGGAGGAGAAGCTCGAGTCTCATCATGGTGACGAGTCCAATGTTGTTAGTGTTTAACGAGTCCAACATAGGTAAAACTTGGAGTCTTTTTCATGTTTAGGGAGCTTGAAAAAGACACGGAAAATAAAACTCCAAGGGGGTCCTTTTCCATAGATTTGTGTCTCTCGAGCCGGAAAAAGTATAAAACAATACTCGAAGGAACCGCCTGACCATTACGATCAAGGAGTACTTTTCATGATTAGTGACCTCGACTCGAAAAAGTAGAAAAGTGATCGAAACCACGTCATTTCATAACCAATAACGAGCCCGAAACAATAAAATCTCAGCAATCTTTTCACGTTTATATGGTTAGAAAAGAGCTTAAAGCAGACTACCTCTTATTTCGTTTAACGAGTCAAAAGGGATAACTTGACTATCTCTTCGTCTTTTAAGTTATAAAAGAGCGTTAAAGAAGACTTTATGGATTAAGTGAACATGAAGTACGACATAACTCCACTACATGTAGTTCTACACAAAACATGTCAAACGTAAAACCCATTCAACATAAATTATTAATATATGCAAAAGCACAGTTAAAAACAAAAAACTCCAATTAACCAAGCAATAAAAATGAAAAAACCCACATTCTAAAGTAAAAATTTTTAATGCTTCAAACAATCACTATAAAAAGGGTGGGGTAAGTCATTTGTTTTTACCATTTTCACTGTTCATTTTACCTTGGAGTGTTTCAAGCACCAACCTAAGAAAATTTCTCAAGCTAATTCCAAACTCATCTGTCCACAGTTCATCCTGAAACCTCCACTAAGTAAGTACATTTCTCTTTGCGCTGCATTTTAGTAGCTTTTTTATGCAATTTAGCATTAGGTAGGTGAATTTAGGTAGATTTTCAAATCCGAGTCCGCCTCTCGGTTGTCGCGGGAAAGCCATGTGGGTCTGCGACAACCTAGCGTGATTTACATGTACCACCTTTATGATAGTCACGAGAATATGATATATTCTCGCGATGATAATGAGAAAAATGAACTACGGCCTCAGCGTCGTCGCCAATGTTTTAGAAATAGTCGCGACATCGATGTTAAATTGAATTTTTGTGTTAATTATGAATGTAAATTTATAAAAGGAGTTCTAATTCATTTTTTCCTATCATGCAGGGCATCATTGCATTTCTTTGGTAGGAACGAACTCACGATGTCAACGATGAGGAAGCCTTCACTTATGCCAGATGTTGAAATGCTTTACATGCGTGCGGGTTACTAAAATTATTTCTCACTTCACACCTTCAGGCCCAACCTGATTTGTTAGAGCTGCTAATTCGTGCCTGGAACCCAACAAATGAAAAATTCATTATCTGGGGTAGAGACATTGAGTTCGATGCTATAAATATATATTTCTTGACTGGATTGTCTTGTCACGGCAAGAGGTTAATTCTAGAGGGCCAATGAACCAGGGGTGAATCTCTCGACATGCTGATAGCACGAGTGTGCCCACAGGCATGCAAATAAAAAAGCACGAAGGTAGCAATTCAAATGGTGGAAGACTTGGTACTTCGTGCAGTCCTATTTATGGTGATGATGGAAGCAGGCTCCGAAGCCCAGCATGAGACAACAAAGACCCAACTTTGGTTGGCTCTTGAATGCCTCAACCCGAGCATGTTCAACTGGGTGAAAATAGTGACGGCCAACATGAAGAGACAACACACCAACTGTTGTCGCAGGGAAGCAAAACAATTTGGCTACGAGTCTATCTTGATCCCGCTCATGCTGGAGCAGGTGCTGGCACTTCAGTAATAGGATATGGACTTGGACAAGCACAGACTGTGGGACACCAGGATCACACGGTGGGCGCATGTTACGCCACGAGGGGGTGGCGGACGACCAGTGTCATGGCAGACACTATTCCGTGAGTGGCTGGAGCCAAACGATCTTTGTCAAGGACTGGCCATTCGCTGGTATGGACTTTCGTGGAGAACCTGACATGTAGATGTCCGCGGGAAAGCAGTGGGATGATGGTAGTAAAACACTTGATCACACTATTTTTGTATTTTATCTTTTATGATGGTTTCTAGATCATTTTCATGTATATGTCCTAATTATGTACTCTATGGTATTTGTAGAGCAGGAACAGTGAGGCCTGTGGGACTACCTCTAGAGGCACGAAGGGATCCACAGGGCATCAGAGAGCTGGCCTTGGCTCCCCCAGCTGGAAGTTCAGTGGAGACAGTGGCCCAAAATCTTGAGGGCCTTGTG
Organism: Pinus taeda; assembly: GCA_000404065.3. NCBI lineage: Eukaryota > Viridiplantae > Streptophyta > Pinopsida > Pinales > Pinaceae > Pinus > Pinus taeda. The sequence continues at coordinate 521,363 of APFE030519275.1, forward strand.
GAGGAGATCCCTGATTACATGGGGATCGAGGAGGTCCCCATAGAGTTCCATATACATACAGTAGGGGTGATACCCAGGGTGCACTGAATGTTGAGGCGAGTTGCACAAGCGGTGTTGTGCTATAGGGAGCATAACCCACCACAGTAGATGGCTAGGTTTTATTTCCTGCTAATTTTTTCAGAGACATGTGTCTTGGATGTACGGAGAACATAGACTCTATTTGGACATATACACTTATTTTTTGAGCGCCTTGGTGTGCCCCACGACACACACACACACACACACACACACACATACACACATATATATATGTATGTATGTATATATATATATATACATATTCCTATGGTTCATTATTGTGCTTTGAATGCTTCTATATGCTGTTTTGATTACATGTTACGCAAATGTTCATCTAATACATGGTTTGCTAATGCATCAGTTAACGTGTTTAATCTTCTTGGAATGTGTTGATATGTAATAAAATCAAAATTCCTTTCTAACAATTTAACACGTAAATACAACCTTAAAATCCGATGATCTCTTACGAAATAATGCCCATTAAGTTGGTGGAAAACAAGTTGAGAATCCACATTCATAACCAATGAATGAATGCTGAGGTTAATAGCCTTGGTTAGTAATCCAATAACAACACTATATTCAGTGACATTGTTTGTGGTACAACACAAACAAACACCTTGGAGGTCTACTAACTCACCGTGAGGATCGTAGATCACCCATGCCACAGAAGAAAGGTTCCAGGTACTACGGCAGGTACCATCAGCGAAACCAACGTAAGGTGTACTAGACATCTACACAAGAAGCAAAATGACACAATAAGTGCCAATTATGCCTACACACCAAGCTAGATATGAAAACACAACACACTTGCTGAGAACACACGTATGTACAAGTCATAATGCATGGGGTTCATGCATAATATTTTTTCAGATAAAGCCCATTTCGAGGCTTATCTAGAGGGTTCCCTTCATAATCAATCAGCTCATAGGCCCCTTTTTGGAAAACTCGCTTTACAATATAAGGCCCATGCCACATAGGCTCGAATTTTCCTTCCCCCAGCTTATCATTTGCTTGATCATAAAGCAAGACTAAATCTCCTTCAACGAGAGAATGAGGATGGACAATATGATCGAAGCGATTTTTCACTCTCTTCTTTTGTGCTTCAATGGCTAGAGAGGCTAGTTGAGAGGTCTCGTCTAGTCGCTCTAGATAGAGAAGACGTTCTTCTACCAGAGTAGTGTTGGGGAGTAATTTGACAGCTAATTTCAGAGAAGGGATCTCACACTTAATCGGAAGGGTAGCCTCTAGACCGTAAACCAATTGGAAAGGAGTGAAACTGGTGGCATCCTTCACTGAATTTCGGTAGGCCCATAAGGCAGAGAACAACATCAAATTCTAGTTGGACTTGTGCATGCCAATGGTGCATTGAAGCATTGTAACTAGAACTTTGTTGACAGCTGCAACTTGGCCATTGGCCTGAGGATAGTATGGTGTCGATCTATCATGCTGCAAGCCCAGCTGGGTTGTTAACTCAGTCATCATATGATTACAGAAGTGTTTGCCATGATCAGTGACGATAGCCTAAGGGACTTCGAATCGTGAAATAACATGATTGAATAAAAATTGCGCCACTGTGTGACCATCCTCAGATAGTGTAAGCATCGCTTCAGCCCATTTTTTGAAATATCAATGGCAATGGCCCCCTGGCTGAGCAAGGGTTACAGGTCATATAATCAATGCCCATTTGGAAAAAGGGCCAACGGTAACAACAGGGTGCAATGGAGTGGGAGGCTTGTGCATCTTCCGTTGGTAGATTTGGCACTCATGATAAGAACGGATAGCAAGAATGCAATCCTTGAATATGGAGGGCCAAAAATAACCAGCACCAGAGGATCTTCTGAGCAATAGCATACCTGGACATGTGACCATCATAGGCGCTAGAATGGCAGTCATTTAGAACTCGTTCGGCTTCCTCGAATGTTAAGCATTGGCGGAGAACAGAGTCAACACTGAGATGGTACAGGGTGTCCCCAATAATGCGATAAGGTTGAGAATGATGGTGAATCCATCGCCAAGCATCCTTGGACAAATCAGGATGAAAAGAGGACATCTAAGCAATAATATCCCCATACCAAGGATCGAGGGTACTAATCAAGAACAAAGTTTCATCCAGAATATGGTCCTCTAACCGAGAGGCCGTAGTAATAGATGGAAGAGAGAAAAGCAACTCAGTGAAGATGAGGGACTTCTTGGACTTGGCAGTGGTGAACTCCAAGTCGAACTCTTGAAGGATGACAATACACTTTGAGTATTTGCTCCGTAGTAACTGACATGACAAGATGTACGTTATTGGGTTGCAATCAGGAATCACCATTGTGGTGCACAATAATATATAATGGTGGAAACGTTGGATGGCACAAATGGCGGCCAATGCCAACTTTTTGACATAGGCATAGTGAGTTTCTGTATCAAGCAGATTGCGGCTGAGATAATAAATGACATATTCAGTACCATCATCATTGTCTTGAACTAGGACCATGCCAACGGTGGTATCAACAATGGCTAAATAAAGTGTGTAGTCCTGGTGATAATCAAGGGGATGTAACAATGGAGCACAAACAAGGAGGGCCTTGAGGTGCTCGAATGATTCTTGTGCAATGGTATCCCAAAAAAAAGGGGTGTCACATTTTAATAACTGCGTATAGCCTTTAGCCACTTCGGCATAATTCAGAATAAATCGGCGTAAAAATTTTGCTTTACCCTACAAACTTTGCAATTGTTGCAAAGAAGCCAGGGGAGGAAGATTCAAGATGGCTCTAACTTTAAGGGGATCCAGACGGATACCCACTCGGGAGATGATGAACCCGAGAGGTCTGCCTCACTCAACACAAAAGACACCCTTATGTGGATTAAGCCGGATATGATAATGTCTATAATGGAGGAAAATTTCACGAAGGTGGGTCGGATGGTCTTGGCATTTTGCTGAATGAGTTGGAAGGACATCCAAGTAAGGTTTCACAATGTGTCGAATATCATGAAACACGTAAGACATCACCCATTGGAAGGTGGCACTGGCATTTTTTAAATCGAAGGGGAGATTTTTATAAGCGAAAGTGACCCACAGACAAATAAAGGCAGTGTTGTGTTGATCTGCAGGTGAAATATTAATCTGGTTATAGTCAACACATACCCTAATAGTGCCCTATTTTTTAGTCATAGGGACAATATTAGAGACCCAATCTGTGAGTGGGATGGGGTAAATAAAACCAACCTTAAGAATATTTTCAACTTCCTCTTTAATAGTCGTAGCCTTTCAGGGGTGCACGAGGTGTAGACGCTATCGAATAGGCTTAGCACCCGGATAGGTAGGTATTTCATGCACCATGATGCTAGGACTGATGCCAGGCATCTCTTCATAAAACCAAGCAAACACATCACGGAATTCGCAAAAGGGACCAGTATAAAGCTGAATCTCCTATGGAGTATAGGTTACTCCAACTTGGGTGTGCTCGACAGTCCCTAGTTTAACATAGATGTCTAAGGGCTGATTTTGTGTGATGTTCCCCATATTCCCTTCAGAAGACACTTGATGGATCTGGATAGGTGTTTGAAGGAGTTGGGAGGGGAGACAAGAAGCAATCCGCTTGAGACAAGTAAGCATTTCCCGATGGGTAGGGAGAAACGAGGAACGATGGTGATGATTAGGCCAAGGGGGTTCCTCGAAAGACATGGTCTCAATAATCACTTCATCCAAAGGAAAAATTTCTTTTAAAGGGTCTGAAGAGGCACCATCTCCAAGCCAATGGGATTGAACATATGAGTCGAGAGCTCTGCTCGAAGGAGCAGATTCAGAGGATGGAGCAGATGCAGAAACAATTATGACGTAGTTGAGCTCCACAGGACTCAATGGCATCTTATCACCCCAAGAATCTATCTGATCAATGGGAGGAAGAACCCAAGGATCAGAGCGAACATAAATCATATTAATGGGAGCGATGTTGGGAGGTGGGTGTGAAAAAACACCCATAGGGAAAGATCTTTAAAGAGTTTAGCACCCACACTCTCACATGGAACAGAGGCATGCTCCATGAAAGGCACGTTGCCATTGGAGGAGGAGGCGAAGAAGGACAACTGGTCTACTGTGACGATCTTCCCCTGATGAGGGAAAGAAATGACATAGAATAGAGATGAAGCCATGGCTCACATGGCATATATCTAACTTCATCCTAAGATAAGGTTGTAAGTTAAATTTGCATCGACAACTTCGACCTCCACTTCGACCATCTTCCCTTCCAGAGTAATAGGCAAGCGTTGGAGTATACCATAAGGATGAGACTCTCTCCCATCAATGGCTTCCAAGGTCATAGGAGACGGCTCAAAGTCGGAGAATCAATTACCTTCCAACAAGCAACAGACATTATGCAAGTAGAAGCACCTTCATCAATGACAGTACGATGAATTGTTTTAGAATTGATGATGACCTGAATAAGGAAGGAAATTTGGTGAGGTAGTCTCGGTATATGACTGTCTATGTCAAAAGTGATCAAATCCAAATTGGCTGGGTCAATGCCACCGATGGTCGATAGCAAGGACTTCCTCTAAGAGGGGCAGCTCTGGAGAAATTCTAATGCAGACATAGCTGATGGAGCCTGGGCTAAGTCCTCAATGATGCTATAGTGCTGAGCAGCACGAGCATTAGGGTTGTACGAAGATTTCCGGAGCACGACTTTAGGAGGAGGTCGGATGACCACTTCAGTGCTAGGTTGCTCATATGAAGGGGACCAGAACTGGATGGAGGAGCACTAGAGGGGAACTCAAGCTCCTTCCCATCAGGTGACGGATACTCTTTTCCTGAGTACTAATGTGGACAGGAATCGTCCCAACCATAAATACCTAAGAACCAAAGGGAGAAGAGGATTGAGATGGATTAGCCACCATTTGAGTTTGCCGAAAAGGCTCTTTAAGTATGTCAAGAGTACCGGGGGCACATTTCAACAAACAACTAACTTCAGACTGCCTCAGGCAGACTTTGGTATAGTGATCCTCGTCACAAATAAGGCAACGATACTTAGTCTTGCATTTCGTACCTTCCTTAGGTGGAGGTTTAGGGGAGTCCTTCTTTGGTTGATCAGCATTATTCTTTCCTTTTCTCTTCTTTTTTCCTTTCAAAGCTTTTTCCGCTATGGTGGACTGAACATCATTAACCTTGGAAGTGTTACTAGAATTTGATACAGCCTGAGAATTATTTTCATTTGAAGCATTCGACTTTTGCTTCCCAGGGTTCGCGGAAGATTTATTAGAGGACGCATTGACAAAACCAATGCTGCCATCAATAGATGGTGTTGGTGGGCTTTGGAAGTTCTGGGCCTCAGAGCATCAGGCAAATAATCATATAGCTTACCAGACTTGGAGTAAACCAAGTCAAGTTACTGAGCACGTGCAATAGCTTGCTCTTCAGTTACACATGCACCCATAGCGATGTCCCATGCTATCGTACCGACAAATGAAGTTGTGAACCAGTCAATTAAAAGCTGATCAGGAATCCAAAAATTAATCAAATAATGATGGAGTCAACATTCATGAATATGATTGGATATATGCATGGCCGTGGTCTATTTCAATGATGTCAGGAGATGTGTGCCCATTTCATATCGAATTGGCAACTGAAAATGAGTAAAAAATGCCATAGCTAACGAGTTAAAGTCCTGAAAAGATTCGCGAGCTAACTCAATATACCATTTAGCAGCAGAGCCCATGAGAGTCTGTTGAAAATGGTGGAGCTAGATTGAATCATCAAGCCATGAGTTTGACGAGCACCATAGATGATAAGTCATGACATGAGCTTAGGGATCTTCTCGAGCTTTACCATAAAACTTGGGACAATCACCTGGAATTTTAGTTGGAACCGACAGCCAATACGGATTATGAAGAATGGGATCATTTGTTAGTTTGGACACATCTGGTAATTCCAACATTTCTAAAAAGGTAATTGTGGGTTAAAGGACATCTGAGGTCGTGGGTAGGAGATAGCACCAGAGTTCCACCCAGCTGCTTGTTGCGACCATTGGTTTTGTCTGCACGAATTCAGCCAGTAAGGGTTTTGTCCATAGGGATTTTTCCCATAGGAGTTATATTTGTAACTGGACAATTGACCCTAGATTTCCCCCCCAACATTCCACTGATTACCAACCTAGCCTGCAAGAGCAAAATATGGTTTTTGGAAATTCTGGTAAGGATTTACTTACAATTGTTGATAATTTTGATATGGGGTAAATTGGGTTTGCCCTTGGGATTGCTGAAAACCATAAGGTGGCTGGGCTCCAAAATGAGCCTGGGAGCCAGGCTGCATTTGCTAAGTAGGTTGAGATTGGGATCCAACCTGAATTTGAGGACCAGATTGGGTCTAGAGCCCATACTAGGGCTGAAAATTGGGTGGAGCTTGAGAAGCAACAATCATTTGAGTGCCGAGTTGAGCAGGCCCAAACGGATGTCCTTGAGAGAACTGAGGCTGAGCCATCTAGCTTGAAGGTTGACCTAGTTGAGATTGAGGTTGACCCATTTTCCCAAAAGGTTGAGCTTGCTGGGTATTGGGTTGTCCTTGCACAACCGAGAGTTGTCCTGATTGGCTGGATGGCTGAGTAGACTTGACAGTTGGTTGGCCCGATTGATTTTGAGGCTAACCAAATTGTCCAGATGGTTGATTAGGCTGGACAGTGGGTTGGCCTTACTGAATGTAAGGCTAACCAACTTGCCCAGAAGAGTAGCCTTGTTGGACACTAGGTTGGCCTTGTTGTATGTAAGGTTGTCCCGGACTACGAGAGGGTTGCCCGAAATAGGTAAAGGAGGAATCACCAAAGGCCAAAGGTTGTCCCTGGAAGGGTTGTCCTTGTGGGCCTCTAGGTTTCCCTGGATAAGGTTTTCTATAAGACAGCTGACCTTGATAGGGTGGCCCTTGAAAATTTGTGGGCGGTGCTTGGCCACCATGATTAGTGTTGGTACCCCAAATAACGGACAACAGAACCGTGACCTCAATTGCAGGTTGAGATGGCATAGGTCCAGGGTAATAGATATGAGCTCTGCGAGAATCATAATAATGAAACAGATTTTGAGGATCCGGATTCTGAAGAGCTTGTACGTATTGATCATAGGCCCCCCCTACTGGAATGGAACCAGAAGAAGGTGGGGCACTTAGTGTAGGATTAATGACTCCTGTTGTTGGGCCACTATTGGTAGGACCAGCAGAAGGCCTGTTAATAGTAGTCCCCATTGAAGAAACAGTGGAGGCACTGACAATAGGGGTTGAATAAGCCACACAAATGGTTGGAATGGTTGAAACAGATGTGACGGACACATTGTGAATATGGGGTGTAAAAGGATCCAAAGTCGGAGGGATAGTATAAGACCATATGGAACTCAATAGGGGAGATCTGGAATCGATGATGTCCACCCAAGCATTATATCTTAAAGGAAACGTGACACCAAGGGAAGTAACATGGAAAGGAAAAGTTTCCATAGGCATAGGTATTTCACGTTCTGTCACAAATGATTCCTCACTGGAGATGGGAGTCATCTCATCCATGTCGGAGGAAGACATCAGGACCGAAACACTAGTTGGGGTAATGGGAAAGTCTTCCTCGAAAGGCTCCCAAACGGGGTTCCAATGAATATCGTAAGAATCATCCTCTGGAGCATGAGAGTTAAGCAGTTGGATACTCGGGATGATAGGGAGAAGAGCCAGTACCTCGGAAGCTACAGAGGATGGAGACCCTTGGTCATAGAGGATGGAGATGGGATCGGTGATTCTGCCAAGATGATTCAATTCAACATCCTAGGAAAAGTAACGAGAAAGAACCCTACACAAACTAAAATGAAAACAAGATCTAACAAGGTAAATGTGAGCATGGCCAAATAAATTTTAAGGCACGGGAACAAAACTTGACCTTTTCATCATTAAAGAGTCGAGAAAAGGATGAAAATATGTCTTTAGTCGCCTTCGAATATTTAATGAGCCTGAAGTCATAAGTGCTTAGATGGACCTTTTTTTTTAGGGAGTCTGAAAAGGAACTACTCTAGAGAACTAGGAAAAAGGTTTACCAAACAACCCGTAAAACTGCATATACACCTTGGCTGTCATATGAAAACCAAGGACTTTCCATACATCAATCAATCTTCTCGAATGCTTTGTTCGGTACGTTACAATTTGCAAGGTGGCAGACACAGCTTCCTAAGGATATAGGATGATAACCTAGTGGAGTCTCCCAACATATACTCGATGGTACTTGAGAGCACAATTCCGTACTAGACCACTATTGAGTCACAGAAGGAGGAATCACCCAACCCTGAGTGAAAGAAGCAATGACTAGGTTTAACGACGCCGGAGCACATCTCTAGCCTAGACATCTAAGTAATGAGCGTTATGTTCCAATGCGTTGTTAGGTTTATTTAGCTCATTTTAAAGTTGATCTTGAATTATGTTTTGGTTGTCAAGCCTTACCATATGTGTACAACAAAACCTAGGATGCAGCTAGAATGAACGAAATATCCTTTTACTTCAATGAACACCTACCTATAGAAGGGTAGAGAGATCATTCCTAAACCAAGAGAACCAAGATAAGCAAATGCAGTCACTCAATGCATACAAACATCAATCCCTACAGTGCATGGATACTACTAATGAGATATTTTATCATTTGTTTCCCAATATGCAACCTTGAAATTCAAATTCACTTTTAGTTTCGTATACTAAATGAATGCAGTATTTTGATTTTGATGTTTTAAATTTAAAAGAAACAAACAAGCAAGCATGAAAAAACCAGTTGATCCAAACAATCGTGATCTATGTTTGGTAGTGAAAAGAAATCAAATCAATAACAAAGATTGGTTCAATAATTGTCACTAAAATTCAACTAGAAACAAGCAATGGAGAAGGCTCAAACAAACAACAAGAAAGTTGCAAACGAACCTTGAGCAAACCAACAACCCAGCCAATTGATTCAAAAACTTGAAAGAATGAACTAGGTCACGCAGGAAAAAATGCAAGATTCATTCAACAAAGCCAAAGAAAGAGTGCCTAAACCATAAATAGTGAAAAGCAAGCTACTGAGCAAGAGAAAAAGAGCAAGGGATCAACGGGATGGGCAAATTCAGGAGGCAGAATTGAAAAAATAATTCTACAGGAATCATCGCAGGGACTACACAGGCAACTAGTGCTAATCAACAACTAGCTATAGCAACAGGGCGACGTCATCGTGGAAGTACACATCGTTTCTGTGACGTATCGATTTCAGATTCGTCGTGACTGTGAGACATTATTTAGAAATGCACAGGAATTTACAAAAGAGTGAGTGTGATGTCGGCGCGACTGTTAAAATATTTTCCATGATGATATTAAAAACAATAAGAAGTGAACAAAAAACTCCCAAACAAAAACTAGTCAATCCTACAGACAATAGAGGGATTCCCTAGATCGATCTAGGTGACCCAAAAGACTGATAGTTAATCCCCAAAATTCAATAGAGACCAAATCAAAATCGAAACAAGAGCAAACAAGAGAAGAACATAGGACAAACTCCCTAGTGGAGTTGCCAACTTGTGATGTAGGAAAGCGTTCCCTCTATGGACATAGGCAACCCCTCTAGCCATAGAGTGGGTCTAGTCATAGCAAGGACAGATCAACAATAGATTTCCCTAAACAAACATAGTTGCAGGCCTACCTCAAGTAGTGGTCGATGAAGTTCTGTTGCACTGCTCTAGCTTTCACTTCCTTCTCCTCAATGAGTGATCAACCCGAAACAATGCAAAGGAAATAAAACAAAGCATGTAGCCGGAAAACAACAATGATCTATTTACTCACAAATTCAAGATGTCATGAGCTATCAAGTAAATTACATACAAGACATAGGAGAACATCATTGATTGTATTAATAATGAAATAAGAGCAAGCTTACAATCAATGTCTTGACATCGCAAGCCTTCTTAGAGTGTCCAACCAGTATGTTTCTCAAGCATTCACTCTTTGAAGATGGATCTCCCAACATACAAAGTCTCTCTCTCACTCATAAGTTTTAACACAAAGTTAAGGGCACTTCACAACCTTCGACAAGCTATCAACAATCCCACACTTGTCACACCCACACCAACTATCTATCAAACTCAAAAGCACTAACAACACTGCTCAATCCAAGAAATTACCAATTCCCGATCATATCAAAGGTGAGTGTTTAAATAGGAGAAGGAGTCTCCATGAAAGGTGGAAGAGAGAGCTTATCCCCAAGGAAGGTAGCACAAATGACAAAACTTCCATACCAGAAGAGGAAGGACGACACAAGCTTTGCCAACAACTAGGCCTAGAGACATCCAGAAGGCCGACTGTTGGAACGAATTTGCCCAATCTGGATCATCGCTAGTTTATAACTAAGCTTTAGGGCTGACATCACTAGTAGGTAATGTAGCCAGTCAAACCATCCCTAAAGATAGCAGATAGCCTTGCGCCACAGCATGAAATCTGACCGTCGCGGGAAACAGATGTACTTCCACGTTGGAAGTGTGGCTGGACTATTTACGACTGTTGTCTGTCACATATATTAAGTCCATTATCACAATGAGGCAAAAAACTTAGGAAAAGTGGGTCAATTGGTAGCATAAGAGAGCATTTGTTCAATATGAGCATGTTTCACTTAGACACATGATCCAGACTTAAACAGGAACACAACAAATTACAGAGGTAACCATATACACAAAGATGCAGCGGAAATAATACTTCATTTCATTAATGGAAAATACTGAAATATGCTTACAACCGGAAATGGAAATAAACCAGCTAGGGCGATGGTAGCTTATCTCAAAGAAGAATGTGTGGCTACATACTCTGAACTCCTGTTACAATGAGGCTCGAAGGCCTATTTATTATTGAGAAACAATGGAAAAACCCTTCACATTCCAAAACCTAACCCTGGAAGATGAAACGCCAAATTGTGGGCCCCGTTTTTGGGTAAGTTGGTACATCAACTTCCCGAGGTCACAAATTGGTCGTCTTATCTCTGTTTGATGCGCATGATAGCCCATTGGAAAGATCTCTCCGAGGACTATGACAAAAAAGACAAAATTTAAACAAAAAAATCGCTGGTGGTAAATTTCGCAAAAAACGTCGTTTAGGGCCTCAAAACGGCTCCGGAAGTTTAGGACCCGAAAAATTGCTAAAAATAGTAAACTGTGCTATAATTAAGGAAACTGAAAGAACTGAAAGAAGAACTAGAGGGGATCCACGTGGAATTAGCGGGTGGCCACCAATATCCACCTGGATCAACACAGGACACAGTAGAAGGACTAGGGTGAAGGAAATGAAAAACTACTGTGTAACACCTAGATATCTGAAATGATGGGCATTCATGCTCAAACAATGAAAAATTTCGTCAACCATAATCAATCATTGATCCAAATGGATTATAGAAAACCCTCTAGGTCTTCAAATACTTCTAAAGATAAAAACTGTCACAAAATAAGAACTCTTAGAAATAGCGGATAACATTATTGGGAGTGGAAAAACATGAAGAGATAGTGGAAAAAAAGAGTATCGGCGGTTTAAACAACTTTGCACAGGAGCTGTTAGATCTGGCCGATCAACGGTCCAGATCTGATCAGCATATCACAATCAGTGAAGGCAGGTGGAGGCTATTGAAGGTGACCATATAAATGTTTCGATAACGATCAGCGGGGTCAACGAGAGTTGTCAATCAAGAGCGCAGATCGATGGCCCAGATTAACCCACCATATCGCATCGGTCAATTACAAGGGAGCACTTACAGTGGCCCGTGGACTATGTGATGTGCGATTGTGATATACATCGCATCGCAATATCACGTCAGAGCATTACAAAGGAGCGAGGCCAATAACAAATGCGACTTATGATAGATGGACTTGATAAGGTTACAAATGATATTTTATATATTTTGAGATCTAGAAAACAACATTTTCCTGTGTATTTCACATTTCTGCTAAAATGAATGAAATACAACGTAAATGCATCGATGTGATGAAACCTGACTCGAAAGGGTTTATTAATGCAGTTGTATATTATTTCAAGTCTAATATGAGCCATTTCGTGGGATTTTCAATCTTTTAATATATTTTTCAAATACAAAGGGAAACCATAGAATGAGCGAGATTTCAGGCGGGCCGTAGGCTATAAGCGGTTTTGGCTAGACTCCACCCACGCCCATACACGGGTTGCCACGTGGTTAGGTGTTAGAGAGATAAAACCACCCTTTTCGAGCAGTTAACCCTCGTATGCATGAGCCGCCCGAAATGAACCTCAGCCATTGGATCAAGATCTCTAAGATCAATGGTGGATATAAGATGGAGTTATAAAGGCAGATCCGATAGGAGTTATAAGGTAGAATTTATAATATTTCAAATCCGATAAATGGCAGATTGGCAGTTTTTCATAGTTTTTAGTGTATTTCTCTATGTAAATAGAGAACATTATTTTTCGAGATTTCAAAGGCTCGATGGTCCCTTCCATTGCAGAACAGGTGGCCACCTTCCTCGAAGACGTTATGCCATGATTTCTAACGCTCAGAAGGGGATTCGAGCTAACAAAGGCCAGGAGCTAGAGAGCCCGAGAAGGGGAAACAAATAGACAACATCGATTGGATTTAAAGCCACAGACTAATAGAGACAGAGATAGGTAGTGCTAAGACAAAGAGAAGACAGAGACAGAGAGCGATAGAAAGAGTTTGTGTACTCAAAGAGGCTTGAGGGATTCAAGTAAAACTCCTATTGTTGTATCTGTTGTGTTGAGACTCAATTTGAGCTCACACTTTGTAAAACTCTGCTCTTGAAGATGTAATAGAGAGGCCACCACTGACGGCTGGACCAGGAGATGTAGCCCAAGAGTTTTGGGTGAACTCCGGATTAAACTTCCTATGTTATGCACGTTGTCTATTATGTTTCTTTAACTGCTTCATTTTCTATGTTACTCACAATCTTATCGATCCATTGTACTAAGTAATATCGGCAAATCCATGCACATGAATCTGTAAGACCTTAATAATTGTCCAATATCTCATTTTCAAATCAATCATGATCAACCATTGTCAAACCATGGTCAACCATAGTCATGTATAATTGTTAACCATAGTCAAAACATAGCTAGTGGTATTTATGCATGGTGACCATGGACAACTAAAGTCAATTGCGGTCAACCCTAGTCAAACGCTTGTTAAACATAGCCGGTCATAGTAGAAAAAATCCAATGATTTTTAAAAAGGGTGAACATGGAAAACCATAGTCAATCATAGTGAGTCACTATCAAGATTTTAAAATGCTTAATAATATCAATATCAATATTATTAAAGTTGAGTAGTAGTAGTAATAATAATAATAATAATAACAACAATAAAAATAATAATAATAATAATATTTTGTAATGGTTGTGAAATATATCCAACATTACAATGTGACAAACATTACCGCAATGTTACATTGCATTGTAGTTTATTCAATGTCGCAATGCAAGATTACAAAATTAAGCACGAACATTTGCTAATGTGGTCGATTATGTTTGACTATATTTGACAGTCAACATTCTTCAATTTTGGTCAAACATAATCACCTGTTATTATAATTAATGAATATCAATAGTTAAAGATAGTCAACCACATTAGTCGGAGATAGTAAAAGATACTCAACCTTTATAGTCAATGTTTAAATATTTGACGATAATCTTCAACTTTGTTCAAACATAATATCCTATTAATATTATTCATTAATATTCATAGTCAAATATGTTGTGACATTGGAATGGTATAGAATTTATCCAACGTCTCATTATGACAAACATTGTCATAGTGTGACAATAATTGTCACAATCTTACATTACATTGCAATTTATCCAATGTCGCATTGGAACATTGAAAAATTAATTGATCGAGAAGGATTCCATTGATTCATTGTAGAGGTGTTCAAGTGTCGTTGTCAATTCAGTTCAACTTCGACAGTGTTGGTTATGGATCAGGTTATACATGTAATTTTATGGTTTCATACCATTTAATTGATATGGGTTTAGCGTCTGGATATCAACATGAGTTCATTGATAATTTTGCTAGGATTGGTCGACGACATGTGTCGTGTTGTTCTCTCGTAGGATTTAGTGAAGACATGGGTGTCATTTATTGTAGAGGTTTGATATGGATTTTTGACAAAGGGTGTTGTTGCAAACATCGCTTGTATCGATGATATGCATGTGGTTTTATGTCGCTTTGTGACAATGATTGAAAAAGGTGTTTTTACACCTAATGTAAAATCTAAAACCCTAAAATCCTAAAACCTAAGACCTAAACCCTAAACCATGTATTAAAGCATAATTCTATATGAACCATATCACCTAAATTCCTAAGACCTAATCCAAATATCGCATTGTTAAAACCTAAGCCTAAAATGTAAAAACCTAACTCTCAGACTATTCACATATCGAAAACATTACAAAACAGTGCATTAACAATACATTGTTACATAACCACCACCTCTGGCCATGCGGGGTTCTAAACCATGGTGAATACATGTGAATAGAGGATGGATTGACCATCGGGTTAGTGTTGACCATATTCATAAGCCATTAATTGTAACCACTTTTAGAAACCACGTCAGGATAGTTGGCATGTGAGCGGGAGTTGTTAACCACCAAGTTAGCAGTTAGCCGTGACATCAACTGCATCCGAGCCACAGTGGAAATGGTCATGTGAACAGTCTAGTGTTAACTATGGAGTTCATGTGACAATGGGGTAGCAGTAATCGTCGGTCTTCAAACTGCGCAGAGTCAGCAGACATGTGAGCAACTTTTAGTTATGTTGATTGCAACTGTCGATAACTAACCAACAAGATGGCGGGTTATGGTTAGACCACTAGTCACATGTAACAGACTTATCCTCCTTTTGGTTAACCTAACCACCAATGGCTTTTTTGATAACCAAGTATATTTTTGGGTTTTGTTATGTTTTAGCTCTAAATTAAATGAAACCACCATGTAACCAACACCTAAGGTGTTCAACCATAATATGACCGAGTATCAACTTACTCTAAAAAAGTAAATTCATGCTATGTTAGGCCAAAAGAGGTTATCATGTACCTGCAGGCCTTTTTAAGGCCAATTTCCTTCATTTAGTAGGGGAGAGTAGTTTTCTAACTTTTGCTTGCAGATTCTGGAGGTCATAGGCAGTTTTGTTTTCAATGTTACAGGAGCATCCAGAGTTGGTTTTGGAACGTGTAAGAAGAGTTGGAAAGTTGTTTTAGAGGGCTGTCTGATGGAAGTGATCACAAGTACCTATGTGCACATTAAGACTAATCAATTCTCTATGTAATAAACACCTTCTTTTAATTCCCAATAAAAATGGTCGCCATCTTGAAAGTGGACCTAGAGACATAGTCCATCAGGGATGAACTTTGTCATCAATCTTGTTGTCTGGTATCACTGTGTTTTTACTATTTTCACTTTTGTTATGCATAATTTTTATGTTTAATCAACTGTTGTAAAGTCTTCTTCTCAAGCAGTTTTCCTCGATTTCTGCAGTGTCTGTTAACATTCAATTCAGTAATGGTTAATCAATTCTACATCAGTTTTAGTTTATAGTCATTTCAGATCATATAATCTAGTATAAGAATAGGCCGTGTTTGTAAAATTTGCCATTGAATGTTAACCAGGTCAAATTCACAATGAGGAGAAGGAATCCTTGAGCAGATCAATCCAGAGATTGGAAAGAGATGAGTCATTTAGAAATTGACCATGTCAGGATCTGATGCAGGTGAAAATATTGAAACTAAGATGAGTGAAGAACAGTTTCAGTAAGCATTCTGGACTATGTAGCAGATGTTGGGAGAACTGTACGAAGACAAGAAGGCAAGAGATATAGCTTCTTCTTCAAAGACATCGAAGAAGGACAAAGGTAAAGGCAAGGCTGATAAAAATCCTTCACCTCCATTATCTCCATCATCATCTTCTTTGTCTTCTTCTTCTTCCAGTGCAGAATCTAAAACGGAAAAGAAACCTAAGAAAACATATCTTTTGAAACTTGATATTAAATTTGAGTGACCTGTTTATGATGGCGAAATGAATCTTGAAAAGCGAGATAATTGGATTAAACAGTTAGAAGTGTATTGTCACATTCAGAACATTTCTACCGATAAAACTAAAATTCACTTAGCTACACTTAGAATGGGGGAAATGGATTTAATCTGGTGGGAAAGTAAAACTCAAATAGATGTAAATCATAAAGGAAAAGTCATCTCTTCATGGTCTAAGTTTTTAAAAGCTCTTAGGAAACAATTTTATCCTTTAGGATACATGCAAAAAGTTGTTATTGATTGGAAGCATCTGAGGCAAGGTAAAGGGAAGAGTGTTTAGGAATTTATTCAAGAGTTCAGAAATAAAGCATTGACACTTGGTATTTCATTGGATACACATGAAACTTTGTTAAAATACATCGACAATTTACATTCATATTTGCAGCATACTTTATTGATGTTTAATCCTAATGATTTTGATGAGGTGTGTGTTCAGGCCATACATATTGAATCAGGTGGCATACCATCCAAGTTTCCATCATAGTCATCCAAAGAGGTGGAAACCAAATCTTCTAGTGATAGCAAGGGGAAGAACAATTCAAACAGAAAGAAATCAGTGATCATTCAGAAGGAAATACCTACTTGTTCTCATTGCTAGAGAAGCGGTCATGATGGATCGAAGTGCTGGAAACTTCATCTAGAACTTAAGCCCAAAAATTTCTTAAGGAGAAGGATGAAAAGAAGCCCATTGTAGTAGTCTAGCAGGATCTATGTTCAGATTCAGGAGATGAAAGGAGGATAACCACCATGGTTACCACATGAAAAAGTTTTGATACTAGTTCAAGTTCGAAAACTATTACATCTTCATCAAACATAAATCCTTCACATGAGGATAAAAGAGTTGAATGATTTAACATAAGGATAACTTCTAAGCATATAATGATAGACACAATTTTTGATAGTGGATCATAGGTGAATTTAATCTTTTAATATTTAGTTAAAAGTTTGGGTTTGGAAATATAAAATCATCCAAGACCTTACCCATTAGGGTGGCTAAATAAACCAACTCAGATAAAAGTCACCAAATAGTGTCGATTAAGATTCGCCATTACAGTTAATTACATTGATGAAGTAGAATTAGATGTAGTTCTAGTAGACATATGTGGAGTTGTCTTAGGAATTCCTTGTCTTTATGATCATGATGCAGTATTTTACAGGAGAGAACTTAAATACAACCTTAAGAAAGATTCAGTTGAATTTATTGTCAGGGCACATCAAAGTAAAAATCACTTGAATTCAGTTAATGTTAATCATATGAAGCAATTAATAAGTTCAAACAAGAAGTTTTTAATCATGTGTGTAAAGGATCAACATAACAATCAACATGATTCTTGTTTAAGTTATGCAACTCAACTTAAAGATGGTTTGTTTAAAAAGACAGAAAATTGTTTAGTTCTATGTAAAACCAAACATCTTATTCATAAGCAGGGATTGCAACATGAATTATAGTTTGTGCCTAAATATCCTCTTCCTAATGTTAGAATGAATCAACTCAGTTTAAGTTTGGAACTTAATAGTTGCAGGGATATAGGTCAGTATTTACGAAAATTAGTTTTCAATTTCTCTTGTAGTGTGTCACCATGTCATGTCTCGAATAGTTTGGAAACCTCTTTTCAAGTGGAGAGGAGACTGATTTGTTTGCATATCAAAGAATTTTCTAGAGTAGTGTCAAAGTGTCTAACGTGAACTTATGCATCAGAGGAAAGTGATAATCAATGGAAACATCATTTAATAAATGAAGGAAAAGTGATTCAAACAAATCAGAAATTAATTCAATACTTTTAGAATCAAACTAAGTTGCAGTAGATTTCACCTTACAGTTGGATAGGTTCATTGTAGCAAGTTCACTCAGTGATCAGGAAGCAGGAAAGTATGATTAATCAAGTAGCTGGTTTGATGTGAAAATTATCTTTGATTATCTCTGTAATTTCACAAAATATATTGTTTATACATGTTGATGGTAATAAACAACATCTAGTAGATAATTTTTTCAATGATAATGAATCACTAACTCATGGTACTTCATGGAAAGAAATCAATTTCCATGTTGACAATAGGTTGTTTGCCCATCATCGCAAGTTGTTGATACTACAAATGGATGAAACAGGTCGCCAAATCAAAAGGTACCATGGTCAACATCATCAGGGTCATCGCTTGCATGTGATTGATCGAATGTATTTGGACATCGTTAGGTGAAGGTGGAAGGAGAGGGATATCTACTCTCATCGACTATTTTTTTAGTCAAAAGTTTTGTGGTCCAAAATCTTTCAAGTGGACAAGAATAATCCAGGAGGATTCCGTTGATTCATTACACAGGTGTTCAAGTGTCATTGTCAGTATTAAGTGTTGTTGTCAATTTAGTTCAGCTTTGATAGTGTTGGTTATGGATCAAGTTGTACAGGTAATGTTATGGTTTCATGGCGTGTAGTTGATATGGGTTTAACACCTGAATGTTGACATGATTTCATTAGTAGTTCCACCACGATTAGTCGAAGACATGTGTCGTGTCATTGTCTCGTAGGATTTAGTGAAGACATGGGTGTTGTTCATTGTAGATGTTCGATATGGATTTTTGACAAAGGGTGTCATCACAAACATCGCTTGTATTGATGATATGCATGTGGTTTTATGTCGCTTTGTGACAATGAGTGAAAAAGGTGTTTTTACACCTAATGTAAAATCTAAAACCCTAAAATCCTAAGACCTAACACCTAATCCCTAAACCATGTATCAAGGCCTAATTCTATATGAACCATATAACCTAAAGTTCTAAGACCTAATCCAAACATCGTATTGTTAAAAACTAAGCCTAAAACCTAAAAACCTAACTCTCGAACTATTCAGATATCCAAAACATTACAAAAAAATGCAATTAACAATACATTGTCACATAACTGCAACGTATGTTCTCACGGGGTTCTAAAACATGGTGAATACATGTGAATAGAGGATGGACTGATCATCAAGTTAGTGTTGACTATAGTCATAAGCCATTAACCGTAACTGCTTTCAAAAACCACGTTGGGATAGTTGCCATGTGAGTGATAGTTGTTAACCACCTGGTTAGCAGTTAGTCGTGACATCAACCACTTCGGACCCATAGCAGAACTAGTCATGTGAACAGTCCAGTGTTAACCACATAGTTCAGGTGACAGCGGGATAACAATAACCATCAGTCTTCAAACCTCACGGAGTCAGCGGACATGTGAGCAACTTTCAATTATGTCAACCACAACCATTGGCAACTAACTTGCAAGATGGAGGGTTATGGTTAGACTACTAGTCACATGTAATAGAGTTATCCTCCATCCGGTTAACCTGACTACTGATGGGTTTTGTGATAACAAAATTATATTTTTGGGTTTTGTTGTGTTTTAGTTCTAAACTAAATGAAACCACCATGTAACCAACATCTAAGGTGTTCAACCATAACAAGGTCGAGTATCAACTTACCCTAAGAACGTAAATTCATACTATGTTTAGGCCAGAATAGGTTATCATGTACTTGCAGGCCTTTTTAAGGTGAATTTCCTTCATTAAGAAAGGCAGAGTGGTTTTCTAACTTTTTCTTGCAGATTCTGGAGGTCATAGGAAGTTTTGTTTTTAGTGCTACGGGAACATCCAAAGTCGATTTTGGAAACCATAAGAAACGTTGGAAAGCAGGTTCAGAGGGCTATTTGATGACAATGATTAGAAGTTCCTACACACACATTTAGACTAATCTATTCTCTGTGTGATCAACACCTTATTTTTATTCTTAATAAAAACAGTTGCCCATCTTGAAAGAGGACCCGAAGACATAGTCCACCAGGGACGAACTTCGTCATCAATCTCGTTGTTTGGTACCACTGTGTTTTTATTGTTTTCACTTCTATTATGCATCATTTTTATGTTTAATTAGCTATCTTAAAGTCTTCTTATCAAGTAGTTTTCCTCAATTTCCACATTGTCAAGTAACATTCAATTCAGTAATGGTTAATCAATTCTACATCAATTTTAGTTTATGATCATTCTAGATCATATGTTCAACTACATTTTTTGACTATGTTTGACAACCAAAACTCTTCAACTTCATTCCAATGTAATTTCCTATTATTAGTATTGATTAATATTAATAATGAAATGTAGTCAACCATATTAGTCAACAAAGTCAAACAAATTCAACCTATATAGTCAAGATTTAAATTGTTGAGCACGATCAAACTTTGTAGCAATGTCACAATCATTTTTGCAATGTTAAATTACATTGCAATTTATCCAACATCACATTGCAACTTTACAAAATTAGTTAAGCACATTTACTATTGTGCTTGACTATGTTTGATTATGTTTGACAAACATAGTCACAAAAATTCAAACATTTTCAAAGAAAGTCAACCATAGTCAATGTTTAAACATTTGACAACAATATTCAATTTCGGTCAAACATAATATCTTATTAATATTCATAATCAAACATTTTTTGACATTGGAATGCTACATAAATATGTCCAAGGTTGCATTGTGACAAACATTATCGCAATCTTACATTACATTGCAATTTATTCAATGTTGCGTTGCGACATTACAAAATGAGACAACCACGTTTACTGATGTGGGCGACTATGTTTGTT
This sequence comes from Pinus taeda, assembly GCA_000404065.3. NCBI lineage: Eukaryota > Viridiplantae > Streptophyta > Pinopsida > Pinales > Pinaceae > Pinus > Pinus taeda. The sequence goes on from APFE030519275.1 coordinate 542,110, forward strand.
GACTATCTTTGAAAACCAAAAATCTTAAACTTCAACCAGACACAATTTCCTATTATTATTATTGATTCATATCAATATTGTAACATAGTCAATGACATTAGTCAAAAAGGTTAAACAAAGTCATCCTTTATAGTCATTGTTTAAATTGTTGACCATGATCAAACATCGCCACAATGTGACAATCATTGTTACAACATTACATTACATTGCAATTTATCTAACATCGTATTGCAACTTTACAAAATTAGTCGATCACATTTACCAATTTGGTTGACTATGATTGATTATGTTTAGTAGTCAAGACTTTTCAACTTCATTCAAATATAATCAACTATTAATTTATTAATTGATATTAATAATCAAATATGTTCAACTACATTAGTTAAAAAATGTCACCCTCTATAGTTAATGTTAGAAAAGTTGGCCACGATGACACTTTTTCAGCCCTTATTACATTTAATAATAATCAACCTCATTCACCATATTTAACATTTAGGTTTGTAATATTGGGTTTGTAATGTAGGGTTTATACCATTAGGTTTTTTAATATTGGATTTAATATTAGGCTTTATAATATTAGTTTTAATATTAATGTTTATAATATAGGGTGTTTAATATATAGGGTTTAGACTTATGAGTATGGATGAAAGAATGCGGGAGAGCCGAAGCAACAAACTAGGGTTATCGAAAATTGCAAGGATCATTTCTAATGGAGGGCGACAGAGGAGGGAGCTCGGCTCCCTCCTACAAAGACATTGTTTCCAATAGAGATAAAACACCGATGGTGAACAACAAAGGTTTTGCAGATGAAAGGAACAAGGATAATGAAAAGGAGACAGGTGGGACCAAGAACAAGGAAAATAGCAGCACAAAGGACAAAGAGGAAAAAGATAAAAGTCATGGTTCAAGAGACAAAAAACAAAAAGGACATTGCAAACGAAAAGTAGAAATCACTCCTAGAGTAATATTAAATGATCCTCCTCTGCAGGTGGATAGGGAGCACATGGGGACCTATGCCATTATCTGTAAATTCATGGGACTGTGGCCCATTGAAAAAGCTTTACAGACATGGATCAAGTATCACTGGAAACCCGAAGGAAGCATTGACCTACATCTTGGGTCAAAGGGATTATTCACAGTGGTGTTCTCAAACATCGAAGATAAAGATAGAATATTCGAAGGAGGATGCTACTTTTTTGCAGTAGCCAGTCTCTATATGAGGCCTTGGAAGATGAACTTTGTCCCAGAGTGGGAAACTTTCTCTTTGGTTCCAGTTTGGGTAAGGCTCTATTCTCTACCTCTTGATTAATGGCAAACTAAATCACTAGTTGCCATTGGGAATAAACTAGGATGTTTCGTCAAAGCTTCTGAAGCCACAAGAAGAGGAAAATATATCTTCTTTGCAAGGATATGTGTGGAAATGGATCTATCAGAAGTGCTTCTAGATGAAGTTACCTTGGAAGTTTTTGATGAGGACTGGGTGCAGACAATGGACTACGAGCATATCCCATTCAGATGCCATAGATTCCATGAGCATGGACATCTATTCAGAGACTGCCCTCTCAGTAAAGCAGACAACAAAGGTAGACTTAATACAATGAAGGACACAGAAAGCTTTCAAAAAGTGGCAAGTAGAGGAAAAGGATAAAAAAAGGGGCTAAAGAAACAACATAATGAGGGGCAGAAGGTCAGTCAAAACAAGTTTCAAGTGCTAGAAGAGAATGAAGAAATCACAATACAAAACAAATATCAGGAGGAAGGTCCTAATGAAAAAGAGAAAGAAGAGGAAAACACATAATCTCAAGATATTGGTTGTAAAAAAGAGGTGATGATAAGTGAAACAAAAATGGAGATGGACTAGAAAATGACCCAAAGTGAAACATATCTGAAAGATCATGAACTACAAGAAATTCTCAATAAGGAAAACCTGGATCAGGAAGGATTATTGATGCAGGGAACCAAAGGAGGAATAAATTCACTGCCTCAAGAAGAATTCAACATAATACATCAGTTGTTTTTGTGGAAAACTTAGGAAAGAGGGCTGGATAAAGGTAAAAACATTCACAAACAGGAGCAGAGAGGGGTGAAAACAATGAAATCAACTCTAGGATTAGCTACTAGAAATTCAGGAAAGAAAAGGGGCAGGAAAAAGCAAAATGAGCTCTTGATGGAATGTGGAAAGCTAATGATAGATTTGGGTAAGATGAAATATCTAACCAGTGGCTCCTTTACAAATCTTTAATTATGAAGTTCATATCTTGGAATAAGGTCTAGGTAGTAAAAGAAAACAAAGAATGCTAAGTAACAAAATGAAACTAGCAACACTGGAGATAATCTTCATTCAGGAAAGAAAATGCTCGATTCAGAAATTAAACAAATCCATAGAAAATGGCTTAATGGATTTGAGTTTCTAGAAGTTAAAGAAGAGAACACAGCTGGGGGCATTCTCACTCTATGGAACCCCAAAAAGTCAGCATAATAGATGTGGAGGCATCAAGAAATTATTTATTAGTAATCATTCAACCAGTGGGGGTTTCAGACACATTCCTGGTTACTAATGTTTATGGTCCTCAAAGAATGGATGAGAAACTTAGATTTCTTGACTCCCTGGTAGATCCTAGAAGCATACATGGAGAAATACCTTGGGTGATGGGAGGAGATTCTAACATGATTAAATCTCTTTCGGAAAAAAAAGGAGGTACTAGTATGCTAAGTAAATATTCCATAGCGTTCCAACCCTCCACAGAAGATATGAAATTGGTTGACTCTGAAATGCACAATGGCCTTTTTACTTGTAATAACAAAAGAGGAGATGAGGCCTAGGTCACCTCAAAGTTAATTAGAATTTTGATCTCAGAGGAGCTGATGCTTACTAATAGAGAAATAACTGCTAGAGTACTCCCCTTTGGAGGCTCTGATCACTGGATGATTCAATTAGCAATCAAGGGGATCGATTCTCCCAGAAATAGACCCTTCATATTTGAGAATATATGGCTCTCCCACCCAAATTTCATCAGCAACATTGAAAAATGGTGGGCCGAAGATCTGCAGATCTAGGGCACTAAAATGTTCCTCCTTCATAAAAGACTAAAGCACATGAAACTCAGACTCAAAGAATGGAACAAGAAGTACTTTGGTAATATTTTTGTAGACAAAAAACCAGTGGAAATTAAACTACAAGAACTAAATCATGCATTGATCAGAGATGGTTTTCATAAAGTCAAAAGTGAGCAAGTTGATAAACACAACCAAGAATGGGAGAATTTATGCAAACAAGAGGAAATATTATGGAGACAAAAGTCTCGAGTTCAATGCCTCAAAGAAAGTGAACGAAATACAAAATTCCATAGATCCACCATGGCCAATAGAGCTCACAATAGAATCTCTTCGATATTGAATGAGAATGGGGAGCTTCAGACCTCTCATAAGAATATCGAAGTTCTGTTGGTTCAGCATTTCAGAGGCATCACTAAGGAAAATAATCTTGACAGAGATCGATGCATTAAGGAAATTACAAAAAATATCCCTAAACTGGTGTCTAGAGAGGACAATTTTAACCTAAATAAACTAGTAACTGAAGAGGAAGTCAGTGAGGTTATCAAAGAAATGCAGAATGGCATAGCTCTAGGACTAGATGGTTTCATTGTAGACTTTTTTAAGGCCTGCTGGAATGTTGTCAAACAGGATATTCTAAATGTTGTAGAAAATTCCAGAAGAAACATAACTATTTTGAAAGCCCTCAACACCTCCTTCATCTCCCTGATCCCTAAACAGGATTCAACGCTAACTGCTGATAAGTACAGACCCATTGCTTTATGCAATGTGGTATACAAAATTATATCCAAGGTTTTGGCTACTAGACTCAAACCTCTTCTTCCTTCTTTAATTTCAGGGGAACAATTTGGTTATGTGGAAGGAAGACAAATCCTAATAAAATTATTCAAGCCAACGAGGTAGTTCATATGCTAACCAACAATAGGTAGGCTAGCATGATCATGTAATTAGATATTGCCAAAGCGTATGACAAGGTGAACTGGATCTATATCAAGAAGGTCCTTATTGCTTTTGGGTTTGATCACAACTGGGTCAGATGGGTTATGGCTCTGGTAACTTCTTCCAGCTTTTCAATTTTGGTAAATAGCTCACCCTCAGAGATCTTCACTCCTTCCATAGGCCTCAGGAAGGGAGACCCACTCTCTCCCTTTCTCTTTATCCTCATGATGGAAGGATTGGGCAGATCCATTAAACAAGCCAAATCCTTGGGAAAGATTAAGGGCCTCCAATTAACAGAGAATGGTTAGGCAATGACTCAGCAACAATTTGTGGATGACACCATGCTGCAAGGTATTCCCATATTTAAAGAAGATTTAACATACAAACAAATCCTAAATGACTTTTCCTTGGCTACAGGTATGGAAGTTAATCTCTCCAAATCAAAAATGTTTTTCTTAAATACTAACATTGCAATTCAGAGAAAGATCTCCAGAATTCTGGGCTTTCAACAGGATTCCCTCCCTTCAAAGTATTTGGGAATTCCCCTTACAGACAGACCATTCCAAAAAATTATTTGGGAACCGGTGCTCAACAAGTTGCAAGACAAAGTCAAAAAATGGACTTTCAGATCGTTGAACCTAGCTAGTAGGTTGATTCTAACAAAGGTTGTTTTGCAATCTATCCCTGTTTTCTTTTTATCAGCCCTCCCAGCTCCCAAAGGGGTCTTACAGCAATTCAGGAATATCTAGAGAGACTTCCTTTGGGGAAAAGAGGAAACAAGGAAGAAATGGGCCCTTGTTTCTTGGGATAAAATCTGTAAACGCAAAAGTCACAGAGGTCTAGGCTTAAATGATCAAGAGATTCTGAGTAACGTTTTAGGAGCCAAGCTTTGGTGGAGATGGGTTAAAGAAACAGAAGCTCAATGGGCTAAAACCTGGAAAGAAAAATATACAAGCTCCTGGAAAACAAGTGATCTTATAATAATGTCTGGAAACATCAAAGGCTCTTACATCTGGAATAAAGCCTGGGAAAACAGAAGCCTAGTAGAAAGCAACAGTTTCTAGGAAATCAGAGCAGGAAATCTAGCTCTCTTCTGGGAAGACAAATGGCAACAAGAACCAACATTGATAAGAGAGGAATTTATGAGCCTCAAGCACGAAATAGACTCCCAAGGATTAATCAAAGTTAAAGATTTCTGGAATCTTCCTCATAACTCCAGAAAGTGGAGAAACTGGAGAAGCATAGTCTGCAGAGATGACAACCCTATAAAAATAAGAGCAGAGGAGCTCATGAGCATGTTAAAACAAAGGCAGATCATGGTGACGGATGGGTAGGTTAGTTAATATGGGGCCTCAATAAAGAAGGCACCTTTAATTTTAAGGAAGCAAAAAGAATTATCCTGAACCTAGATCCTTGTTTTGGGAAAGTCCTCGCAAGAACTATGGAGCCACCATGTTATGTACCTAGGGGGGTAATATGGGGTACCGAGGGAGGTACCCAAGGTAATATTGTAATAATGGGATGGGCCATAGTAATAAATAAGGTGGTTAACCCATGTCATGTAAGGGACCACAAGTAGTTAATAATAATGTAAGGGGCCCATGGTATTAGTTGATGGTATGAGGAAACCATGGTAATGATGCATGGTATTGTATGTATGAGGCCTATATAGAGGCTAGAGACTCCACATGGAGAGATATGAAGAGAAGTATTCTTGTATGAATGGCTTGTGGAGTGTTCTCCTTCCTTAAGGAGTGAATGTATGGTGTTGCCCTACCTTAAGGGTTTTGATAATAAAGAAGATTTCTATCTATTCAGATCTTGTTATTTATTGGGTTATTTCTGTTATCATATATTTTTTGGGTTAGATTTACAACAAGTGGTATCAGAGCTACAACAAGTGGTATCAGAGCACTTTCTTGGGCATACCGTGGAGAATTTTTTTTTTATTTTTTGCAGGGATTTTTTTTTGGGTGGCGAGTTTGCAGATCATATCTGTACATTTTGGTTCAAGATCAGAAAAATCTGATTGTAGATATATATTCCTTGTGAAAAAATAGCCGATTTCAAAAAAAAAATCAGTCAAATCGGAGTTCGGATGAAGGAAATATCGCTGATCTAAAAATCAGTAGGGTTGGAGACAACTTTTCGGGGCAGCGAATTTGCGGCGCAGATCTAGAAGTCCAGGTGCCCGATCTGCAAGATCTAATTGTATATCGGGAATCTTTGTGAAAAAACACATGATTTCAAAAAAAAAATCAGTTGAATTGGAGTCCGGATGAGGGAGATATCGCTGAATTAAAATCAGCTCTTTTTGCAGAAATTTTGGGTGACGGCGGGAGAGTAGCAGCGCAGATCTGAAATTTCAAGTGTCTGGATCAAGATTTATACTACATGGGCAGATGCAGAGTGGTTGTTCCATTTCTAAAAACAGGTTATAATAGATATTCTGAGCAATATTGACAGATTTGTGACCATTTCAATTTTTCACCAATATTTTTGTAATGGCAAGCCTAGATCGGAATTCGAGGGACTTGTATAAATTTGACGGTTCTCACACGTCAACATGGCTAGCACAAATGGAGCAGTATTTCAGATTGAATCATATCCTAGATGATTGGACTAAGCTTAGGGAGGGGACCCGGTACTTTGACAATGAACGATGGCAATGGGCGTTATGGCATCAGCGTCGCAATGCACCTTTTGCGAGTTGGGCCCAATTTGCCAAAGATCTTATAGAGTGCTTTGACCGTAAATCAAATATTGTGGATAAGCACACACAGATAGACACACAGCCTAGCAAAGCTGTTATTTTTACAGGAAAGAAGGAAACCAAGGAACCAAAAGGGTTATTTTTGGCTGGTATCTCGGTATTGCAGGTTCATGGATTGATTCAGAAGGAGAAAATCATTGTGTCTATCAATCCGAGTTGCAAACAAAATCTTATAAATGTCAACTTGGCAAAGAAATTGCAAGTCCAAGCAAAACAAATTGAACATACACAGGTTGATAATGAGGATGTTCAAGTGTATAAGGATTTGAAACTTTCTATGGATAAATATGTGTTTCATGGTGATTTTTTTGTCTCAGATATGGATAACATGGATGTTGTTTTGGGATATCCTTGGATGGAATCCGTGGGTACTATCAATATTAATGTGCAGAAGAAATTCCTGAAGCTATGGTATAAAAAGAAGAAAATTACATTACAGGATATTTCCATCCATAAACAGATAGAGCACATGGAGGCTGAAGCACAAAATGTTCAAGGGTCTGACATATCAGATGATGAGCAGTTGATGGTCGACAATCAGACACAAACAGAGGCTGAAGCAGAAAAGGTTACAGGTGCTGATACATCAGAGGAGGAATCAGTGGCTGAAGTTACATTGAAAAAGAAGACACCACAGCAGGGTGAAGTCAAGCAAAAGCCATCGTGGGTTAAAACTTCAACATATCATCACCCACATCACCCCGCAAGACAACTGTCAAGATGGCAACCAAAGAGTCACATGACGGATACAAAGGAGAGACGATCCACATACTACACCTCAACACAGAAGAGTTGCCACGGTCAACATCCTTCTCAAGCGAGCGAGGCACCAGCGAGATCGAGGGTTCACCTTTCTCTTGGATGGCTAGATGCACGTGCTTGGTATCAGTGGACTACTCTTTTGAGTAGATCTTATTATGTGTGTTCTTCTCATGTTTCGGGGACGAAACATGTTAAGGGGGGTGGAATGTTATGTACCTAGGGGGGGTAATATGGGGTACCGAGGGAGGTACCCAAGGTAATAATGTAATAATGGGATGGGCCATAGTAATAAATAAGGTGGTTAACCCATGTCATGTAAGGGACCACAAGTAGTTAATAATAATGTAAGGGGCCCATGGTATTAGTTGATGGTATGAGGAAACCATGGTAATGATGCATGGTATTGTATGTATGAGGCCTATATAGAGGCTAGAGACTCCACATGGAGAGATATGAAGAGAAGTATTCTTGTATGAATGGCTTGTGGAGTGTTCTCCTTCCTTAAGGAGTGAATGTATGGTGTTGCCCTACCTTAAGGGTTTTGATAATAAAGAAGATTTCTATCTATTCAGATCTTGTTATTTATTGGGTTATTTCTGTTATCATATATTTTTTGGGTTAGATTTACAACAAGTGGTATCAGAGCTACAACACACCAAGGGTGGATGAACATCAAGCTTTTCATGTGGTTAGTTCATCATAAGAAAATCTTAACTTGGGACAATATTCAGAAAAGGGGTGTTATTGGGCCTTCTAGATGTCAGTTATGTGAAGCTCAAGAGGAGACAATGGAGCATACTCTCAGCAGTTGCACCTACACCACATGGCTATGGGATTCTTTTGAAACCATTTTTCAACAGATAGACAGAGATAAGGGAAGTATCATTAATACCCTAAACAAGTGGAGAAAAAACTTTTCAGAGAATGAGATCCTTAATTTGGCCTGGACCTTTACGCCAAGCTTCATTATCTGCAATGTTTGGAAAGAAAGGAATAAAAGAATTTTCAAGGAACAAAAAACTAGTCCTCCTCGCCTAAAGAATTTGATTTGAAACAGATTAAGGAAATAGTTTCCACCACTATTTGAAATTATCCCAAGAATCCTCCCACAACGAATGAATTGAGAACTCTCAAGCATCTGGGACTGCAAGAGATCATTCACCATGGTCTAAGCAGAAAGGAAAGAGATTTGGAAATGGAAAAGGAGTTCTAGCATCCTCCACCGAAAGGTTATCTGAAATGCGATATTGATGGTGCTTCAAAAAGCAACCTTTGAACAATAGGTTGTGGGGGGTGTTAAGAGATGAAGAAGGAAACATAACCTTTACATTCCACTGCCATTTAGGTAAAGCCACCAACAATATGGCTGAATTAATTGCATTCGAACAATGTCTAGAGCTTCTAAAACTAAATCACAGCTCAAATGTCATTATAGAAGCAGACTCAGAGATCTCTATAAATGTGGTTAAGAGAATCAGTTGTGGAATAGCACCAGAGAGTCTCTCAAAACATTGGAGACTAATACAATTGTTCCAAAGAATTCAAAAACATCTCCTAAGTCTTCGAACTATTAGCTTCAACCATGTTCGACAAAAAGTGAATAAACTAGTGGATATACTGGCCAACCAAGTAGTGATTAATTTAGAATGCAAGATTGAGATGAAGTGGCAGGAGATGCCTTAGAGTAGATTAAAAGCTCTCTGAAATGAACAAGTGGTAGAGGACAGAGAAATTTTTAGACTTTGGGCCACAGGGAAAGGCACAGAATGAAGCTTTATAAGCAATTTCAAACACAGTACTTCAGTTGTTACCTTGATGGAGGGCAAGCTCAAAGCGGTTACATAATCCCCTGGTGTAAGTTAACCATTCTCATTTTTCCTTCAAATTGAAACACATGGATCAATGTACTATCAGCGACAGTATCCAATGTGAGTTCCAAAGCAATATTTCATGGGAAGGGTAGCTGGACCTTTCCAGCAGTGAATATTCTCCAACAATCCTCTTTCGGAGTGGAAAACCGGGCATAAAGCAGTTTGCTGGTGATTGCTTGGTGTTTGAATGGTAAGTGGTATTGGAATTGTGGGAGTGATTCCGCTAGACTCTCAACATGTGGCAAGGATGTGGTAAGGATTACCACTGTCCATCATGCTTTAAGGCTCGAGCATCTTTGCAATGCAATTTTTCTCTGAGCCGTTCATTTTTGTAGAGGGAATTGATGGTCAGATTTGGTCGTGCGGTTTTGTGGGGTCACTGGTCCTATCAAGCTATTCAAGATAGTCACATGAGGGTTAGCGGAGTTTTACTTTGGGTTAAAAGAATCATAAAGGTCTATCGAAGGTATTATTTGAGCGGTTAGCTTAATTCTTTGTAGAATGGAGGGTCATATCTATGGCAGAATGCCCTTGATATTTCCGGAGTCCATGAGGAAGTCAAGTTTTTTGTATATGCTGTAACATTACTTTTGGTTTATTGGAACAGAAGGCTCGTCTCTTGCTTTATATATATATATATATATATATATATATATTATATATACACAATAGTTTACTATTAAATTTATAAAATATAAGAGGATTTTAATATTAATGAAATTAAACTATGAGTCGGGTATATAATATTTGTTTAATTTTAGGGTTTGCAATATTGGATTTAATATTAGGGTTTGTAATATTTAGTTTCTAATATTATGATTTAATATTTAGTTTAAAATACTTCGTTTTGGTATTAAATTTTATAATATTACAATCTATAATATTAACCACATGCCCAACCACATTACATTTTATCCAATTATGCATTGTGACATTACAAGATTAGTCAACCAAATTTACTAATGTGGTTGACTATGTTCATTATGCTTGACAATTAACACTCTTCAACTTTGGTCGACATAATTAGCGATTGATATTATTGATTAATATTATTAATCAAACATAATCAACCATATTAGTCAAACAATGTCACCATCTATAGTCAATGTTTAAATAGTTGACCGTGATGAAACCCAATCAACACTATGTTTACCATATTTAACAATAGTCAACGTCATTCACCATATTTAACATTTGGGTTTATAATATTGCGGTGTAATATTTGACTTTATAAAATTGGGTTCAAAGTGTTAGGCATTATGATATTGGCTTCAATATTAGAGTTTATAATATAGGGTGCTTAATATATAAGGGTTTCTAATATTACAATTTAATATTCTAGTTTATAATATATAGGGGTTTCTAATATTGAGTTTTATGTTGGTTATAATAATTAGGATTTATAATATTGGGTTCATATTACAGTTTAATAATATTACGATTTATATTAGTGTTTATATATATAATATTATGATTTTAATATAAGGATTAATATTAGGTTTTAATGTTAATTGAACCTTACTCACTTAATTGAATAGTTAACTTATATTTACTTATATTAATATTCTTTAAAAAAATACTAATAATTATTAATAACTATAAATATAAAAAAAACTAATATACACCTAATAATTATTAATGTGGTTGATATGAGCCTTATATCAACCTCATTTACTATATTTATTAATGTAGTTGCGTTAGTTAAGATATTATGAATATCATTTTCCTTTAATAGCAAAAGGTTACATTTTTTTTGCTTATGTTATATAGAAAACAAAAAAACGTAGCATCACGTCTTGTGAGAAATATTAGAAATTAATTAATAGAGTAATGAAATACATAAGATATTGCAGAAAGACAGATATAGAAATGCATAAAACAAGAGAGAGACAGATATACGTGGTTCGCCCAATTTGGGCTATGTCCATGAGGAAATTGTTGTAGCATTTTTTGTTTTTGATAAGTTAGAATAAATTAGACAAAAGGTGAAGATGTATTTACAAAATGTTAAGATAGGATATGGACAAAAAGAATATTGAATAAAAATGTTAGGAAAATATTTTGATAAATATGTCCATATCAAAGAAAATCTTAGGGTAGGTGCCCTAAAAAATGAAGGCAAAATAAAATGTTAGGTTTGACAAAAAAGAAAAAGAAATCAACTCTGAAAGTGTTGCAAATATAAATGACACTACTTTTTTCTAAATTCAATTTGAAAAATAATAGTTGTGTGCAGTTTGTTTAGATGCCACACTAGGTTCTTTTATCCAATTATAAAGTTGCACCATAATTGGATTTGTTTTAAATTAATTCTCATAGGTAGAAAATAAATTGGCTCAACACTTTAATTTGGGCCAATGGAAGAAATAAGGTATAGAGATAGATTGTTCATAAAAAGAAAATATTGGGTTGCTAGTTCAAATGCACTCTAGAAGGAAAAGTAAAAATGTTAGGAATAGAAGGGTAGGTAGAAATGTGAAAGTTTGAGATGCTGAAATGGTTATTTCCTAAAGATCAAAACATTGAAGACAGGTAAGCGTTGTGCAATTTCCCTGCGTGATACCACTGTCAATCATTGCATGACTGTTGATTGCTGACTGTGGGATCAATATCAAAGCGCATCATTAATGAGTGAATGAACCTTAGGAAAAATAAAGTATGATTCGCGATGTCACTGTAGACCGTTAGATTTGGAGAGAGGAGATCAAAGACATAAGAGTCAATTTCTATTCAGTAGCTATTCAATTGACCTCCTCCATCATTTTTCAAATAACAAAAGTTTGGAATTTATGTTATTTCATTCATATTCTATCACTTCATTCATTAAAACACCTAGACCCACAACCGCTGTGCCCGCCTATCATATCGCAACCCCACCATTCATTCCTCGCTCACACGTTAAACTCTCTCCACCTCAGCATTCATCCCGCACACTCCTCTGCAATGATATGGCCCATACTCCCTTTCGACACTCATTCTCCATTCAATGTTTATCAGCGGGGGGTTGGTTGGGGTGGGGAGAATGGGTAGTCTTTAATACCTCCTATATAAACCACAAAAGTACCTTTTAGTATTTCGGGACTAAAAATCCAAAAACCACAAACCTCTTCGTCTTACCCCTGGATGCGGTATCCTTCATAGCCATTACCGCAACCCCATGTCACCTCCATGTCATGTTCACTTCATATTTCCCATCTAATCATCTGTCGCCTTGCCATTTCCCATTCATTTTCACACCCACACATTTATAACAAAATGTCCATTAATTAACCTGTTGGATAATTAATGAACTTTCAAACGTTCAGCACCACTGTCCCTTTCAATTTTTCTCTTTATAAAAATTTTGTCGTGCATTTCAAAGGTTACACAGTTAAATTTTGTGACCGAGAATATTTTTCAAGCCTGCTTGTTCAAAGCTCAACCATTGTCTGACATTCTAGCAGCCACATGTGCTATTCGCAAGCACATCTTCTAGGTCCACTTGTTAGTTAGCTATATCCACTCTGGTAACTCCTTTTGCCATTTTGTCATTTACAGTCCACAGTTTCGTTTGACAAAATGCCTCCCAAGGGACAAGCAATTGCAGAAGTTTCAAATCCTCTAACTGAACCACAAATTGATTTCCACCATACTCCATTAGTTGACAAGGCTACAAAATCATTGAGATTCTTCTAATTTGATTTATTTGAAATTTATTGTTGGTGGGAAGAGTAGCTAATTGACCAAAGTGATGAAATTGGGCTCTGGGAATCCCAATTATGCCACTATATTTTCCACAAATACACAGAGCTCTAGAGTTCATGAGAAAATGCCATGAATCCTATGATCCCATCTAGAGAGCCATTATCTCACCTACTAGAGAAATCCTCTATTCCATTAACGTTGATTCAATTGAGAAAATGTTGCAAGCCCCTACCACTACACCAACTCATCCTTTTTCTCATGAAAACCTGATAGAATCTGATAACAAATTGGACTTTACCAAGATATCGTAGACCTTGGAACTATTTTTAGCAATTGGTAGTCCTCCACAAAAGAGAAATCCCCCTTATGATTCATCTATGTTTCCTAATAGAACTAGGCATATTGCTACTATCTTGTCCTATTTTCTTGGTTATCACTCTGATCAGTCTTTCAATGAAGCCATCCTTGGTTTCTTATCCATTTTTTCTTCAGATTCTAAGCCTACTATTATTTATGATTTCAGTGATTTCATAGCTGAAACCATACATCAGCAATTTGTCAAATTTAACACTGAAGAATTTTTCAACTATTCTTTAGTACTTGTGTATTTTTTTATATATTTTCATGGGGACAAATTCCACTTTTCTTTGCAGAAACTTAATGAAGAAGGATTGTCATAGTCACTGATTTTTTGGACTTCAATGGGGATGAAGGAGAAAGATGAATTCACATATAAGCAGTTCATAGAACTGTTTATTAATGCAGCCCTCAGCCTTTTGAGTAGCACTCCATTACCAAGGATCAGTGAAGAGATTGTCAAAGAACTTCTGTTCATAAATCAAGCTGCAATAGGACAATGGTATTGCTACCAAAACTACATAGAAAGTTGGGTTTTTAGCTGTGAGCTTCCCCATACAAACTACCAAATTACCTCTCTATTAGAATCTTTGCATTGGAGTACTTGAGGCAAAGATTGAATGTAGATGAAGTACATTTTGTAGCTATAAAAAATAAATCACAATTTAAGCTCAAAGCTCAAGTTGGTCCCTTCATTTGTAATACCAAGGCAGCAAGGGAGGAAGTTGATAAACTGTTAAAAGAAATGTAATTTTCTCTCAATTTCTCTTGGTCATATGACCCATTGGGATTCATCTCTAAACTTAGAGTGGAAAATAAGTTCACAACATATCATCAGATAGCTAGGCCTGAGATAGAACAGTTCAAGAATCAGTTGGAATGGACAGAGAATACCCTCTAGGATGTTGAGGAGTAGGTATTCTCTACATCTAATATGCAAACTCCAATTGCACTGGAAAACAAAGCCAAGAGACGGAGGGAAGAACAATATTCACCTACAAAAGAGGCAATAAGCCAAGGCTTCAAGGTTTTTCATAGGAAAAAGAAATGAAGAATATCTATGAATTTTGATTCACAGTCTAGTGAATAGTCTATATAATCTCCAACTTAGTCTACCACTCCTCATGAACAACATATATTTCAAATTCCTAAACTCATTTGAGAGAATAAAGAAGAAGACATCTTCCATGTCTTTAGTGAAATCGAAACAAAGAATGAAGAATTGAAGTTGAATACTTACACCTAAGTCTGGAAGCATTCTTCTAGCTCTCAAGCAAGGCTTCTTTCAGTCTTTGACTCTGAGAAGGGGAAGATGCAAGTGGCTTTCTTACAAGCCCAATTTCCTCAGCCCAGGACTGCAACCCAATACCAGAAACACACTTCTTTTTAGTTTAATGTTAACGATGTGCATCCAATTGATCAAATTGAGATGCGTAAAGAAACTGGACAGATGATTTCTTCAATCTGGACAAACACTACTATACGTTTGTCAAATATGTAGGTTACATTGTTCAACATTTAGCCACAATTAAAGTTGGAGAAGATCTCCTCATTATCAAAAGATATTAAGACTCGGTCTTCGGAAAATCTAGTGCTAAGGATGGGATATGATCCCTCAAACATAAATGATGTGGAGGAGCTCATTAAGAAAAATAACATTGAGGTTACAACACTAAAGAAACAAATGAAAATACCAGCATTTAAGGATCCAATGGCCAAATAAATCGAGTAGACAGAGTTCCAGAAGTCCGAAATGATGAAACTCATCATGGAATAGAATTTGCGAATAAAAAAAAGGAGGAGCAAATGGAGAAATTACTTAAGGAGAAGGAGGAAGCTATCAAGAACATTCAAACTTCAGTGAATGTAGTCTCTCTTGTAGGAGTTCCCATCACTACAGTTTGTACTACAACCACTACATTAGCCATAAGTACAACAGAAGGAGTTGAACGGCTTATTGAAGCTGTTCAGAACCTGTCTATCGAGATAGGATAAATCAATAAAGTAAAGGATGAATTCAAAGAGTTATAGCTTATGAAGTCTATATCAGACAATTCACACATAACTGAAACAAATATACTCAAAGGCCAAGTGGAAATGTTGAAGAAAGAACTCACATATTTTTTCATAAGAAACAAGTTGGGTTTAACAAAAGAAATTTTGTGGGAAGAAATCATAGAGGCGATCAAGGAGATTTGGCCCTCCATTAAGATAATATTCAATCAAAACAATCTCTTGGAGAAAGCTTAGGAAGCAATGGAATCCATAACTAGGCAGTTGGAGGATATGCCAGAGACTGCCTCTGATATAATCAAATTTCTGAATTCCAAGAATGACTATGAGATTGAATTAAGGATAAGTGATAGAACTGCAACAACATTAGAAGTAAAGAAGATTATCACTAAGAGAAATATCAACCTTCAGCTATAAGAAAAGTGCAGCAATGTTAACAACATGGTTCAAAGGTTCTTCAACAAAAATGAACCTTTAATTAGCAAAGGTTTACCTTCTATGATGGTTATTAATGAAAAATTGATGCCAATTAAGGATTATGTCAAAAATTTAATAGACGTGGGCACCCATGCAGCTTCAGTAGCCAATATCAAAGGATCAGCAACACCAGCTCTCATAGTAAAAACACCTAGGGATTCTTTCTTCATCCTGGATGAAATCAAGCATATATTTATGGTAAAACCGGCTTTTACTAAGTATACCAAGATGGATGAAATCTACAAGAGGGTAACAAATATTTCTATCCCAGATAAGAAACATTTGGAAGAACTAACATATTTACTTGATTAAGGATAATTCAACAACATTCAATTTTTGAGGGAACAGTCAGCTAGCTTCAACCATTTTTCAACTTTTTCAGTGATAGTCATCAAACAACACTGCACCAAAGCAGTGCCAAATCATTAGATAATTTTATTTTTGATTTTGTAAATAATCTATTTTTGTAAAAGCAGTTCAAGATATTTTTCATCCTGCTATAGTATAATAACTCTCTTCACGAGTTATTAAGGGTTACACCCTTGAAGAAGCATTTCTAGACATCTGATATAATTAACCTTTATGGATCATTAATATGAAGCAAAGGATTTTGAATTCTGTTTTGCACAGTTTGTGTTTCCTGTAAGTGTATCCAGTTTCATTCATTATGTTTTTCTTCATATACTTGTGCCTTGTAGAGATAACTACGTAGGATTAATTGTATTTCAATCTATTCCTATAAGCTTTTTGAAGTGATAATCTATAAAGAGAATGAATTAATGAACTATTGTTTAATTAATTCCCTCAAAATTAAATCATCAACATCTTTTGTAAGCTTATGTGTATTTTCTCAAAACTATAAATATAGTTTAAAGGTTTTCATACTTATGGTTATCTTGCTTTCAATTTGAAAACTGTGGCAATCATATTACTTTTTTGTTTTTGCTCATCATCATAAAAGTTATTTCAATGTGAAAATATTTATAGCAACCCTCTACTGAGATATTGATATTATTCAAAAGGTTAGGCACATTATTTCTATATCTGTTTCATCCATTGGTATCCCAAATTAAAAGAAAACCCTGAAAATATTTATCTTAGATGCTTTGGAATAATAGCTGATCATTATTATCTCAGAGGTACAACATCAAACTGGCGCCGCTGCTGGGGACTCGAATTTCATTAATTTTTACTGGGGCAATAATATGTAATCTATTCCTTTAAGGTGCTTAAAGGTCTAGAAAGCTTAAAGTCCTTCACCTGGCGACTCCACTCTCCCAAACTAGAACCTTTTAAGCAAACTAGATCTCGTTCAGTGGCTGACTTAGTTGATCCTCTATCAGACCCTGAAAAAATTATTGCAAAAGCTAGTTCTAAAAGGGGACATCAACCCTCTTATTCTTCTTCTTGAGTCTTGCAATTTGAATATTTAGCATCATTTGATACTTATAGTAATATTCCATCCAATCCATATTATACCCACCTATCACCTAGGGTTGCTAAACACTTAAACAGGGGAGTTGATTTTCAATCAACATTCCTCATTCCTTCATTCATTTGAATCTCATCCAGAACCCTCACTACCACTAGGGTTACCTAAATTTGAGTTTGACTTGGGTGCTAATTTACCAGAATACAAACCAACAGATTTCATATCCCCTACCACTTATTCATTTCCCCCAATTTGTGGACAACTTAAATCTTCCACTTCTGAACATACTAAAGAGACCTTCTCTATGTATTCAAATCCACTCTTTGAAACAAAGGATGGTAGTCATCCACAGGTCCACAAGTTAGTTCTTAAGACTCCTTTAAAATCATTCAGGAGATCCCCTCCTTCTTCACCTCCAACTAGTTCTTCACCCCCTCAATCACCTTCTTCAACCCCTTCTTCATCTTCTTCAACTTATTCATCCACGCAAACACCTCATACACCACCTCCCACTTTGGCTTTCTTACCTATTGTACATGCTAGATACACAACTTTAGTCTTACTTCCTAAGCTTGATGCATTCCCAGCTGGATACTAGAAATACCTTCCCAGGTATAATGGAGAAACTGGTCCTTCTACTGAAGACCATCTTTAAGCCTTTTTACACTTTGCAAATAACATGAATATTGAAAAATAAAATGTTTACATGAGGTTTTTTGTACAATCACTTGAAGGAAATGTAAGAATTTGGTTTAAGCAATTACCTACAAATTCCATTAGAAATTGGGAAGAACTTACAAATATATTTAAAAAACAGTGGGTTGTGAAAAAAGATATTATTTACTTTTTCACTGAGTTTGATGAACTTAAAAGAAATTTATGTGAACTTCTATTAGACTTTATCAAAACATTTAGTAAGCTTTATCATAAAATGCCCCATCATTGTAAATCCCCTGTAGCAGCAACAAAGTCTAGATTTTCTAAAGCCTTCGATGATGATTTTGCTATTATGCTGAGAGAGAGAACTTCAAGAAATCTTGAAGATATGCAAACAAATGCTATTGAGGTAGATGCAAATAGGATTTCTTCAACTTCTTTGAAAGCTGAAGAGGAGAAGGCCCAAAGAAAACTCAATTTGACACCAGAGGCTTCTAGTTCCTCTAAGACTAAAACTGAAGATTCTGAAATATATGAAATAACATCTCTTCTTAGAAATCTATCTAATAGAATTTCCAAGATTGAGACTCAACCTAGGACAATTCAACGAACAATTTCTAGACCCAAAAATCAAAATCAAGGTCAGTATAAAAGAAATCCACAATTACAAATTCTTCAGAGACCTAGTAATGATCAACAAATTCCCACTCTTTTGTTGATAGATGATCAGCAGCTTGATGATAATACTATGACCATTATTGAAGATATAAATAATATGGATACCTCCTTTGATAAAATAGTTATTATTCTTCTTACACAACAAAACTAGGTTCAAGAAGATCAAGAATATTCACAGGTTTCTAAATACCATGCCTTCTCTAAATTTTTAATTGCAGATTTGAACAAAAGATATGACCTTAGGCCTAGGCCTGGCCCTCGAAGACCTCCTAAGGAAACTCCAGTAATTGAACCTCGTGCCAAAACGGCTTGAACTCAAGTGACTTTTATTTGACCATTAGATCAGTCAATTGGTACTCCTCAAAATGACAAAAATGCATTGACTACATTTAATGTTGAAAAAGAGTTAGAAAGTGTTAAAATCCCAATTCCTCTTTCAGAACTTTCTAAAAACCTTGGGTATAAAAATCAGGTCTCCAAATGGATATAAAATACCTCGATTGATGCTGAAGGTGATATCATCAGTCTACAAGATGAAAAACCAGTAGTTGTTTTTGGCTCAAGCTCAAATATGATAGATGAAATAGTGCCTCCTTTCTATGTAACTCTTTAGACAAATGATTCCATGTTGTATAATTATATGCTTGATTCTATACCATTACATAGCCTCATCCCAAAAACTATCATGGATCATTTGAAACTTGACATAACTAGATCCTATCATGACTTGTACACGTTTGATTCTAAAAGGGTGCCTTGATTAGGATTGATTAAGGATTTAGTAGTCACCCTTGCTCAAATTCTAGTGAAAAATGTAGTACTTGATATAGTTTCCACATATATCCTTCCCAAATTTGGAATGCTCCTTTCAAGGTCTTGCTGTGCCAAATTAGGGGGAACTCTTCAGATGGATATGTCTTATGCTACTATTCCAGTTTATGGGGGAGAACAACTAAGATTATATAGGGAGGTGATATACATTGTTTGCAAAACAAACCAGCTAAGGAACCATCCCATTTATGAAATTGACCAAGATTTTGGTTGCTTTCAACTCTCTTCAAACCAAGTGCATGAAACTCAAGTTAAAACTAAATATGTAATTGAAAGTCCAGTACCAAGTCAAAATGATATATGGAAACTATTCTTTGGTGGCTCCTATACAAAAGATGGATTAGGAGCTGGAGTAGTTTTAATATCACCAAAAAAAGAAAGCATTACCCAATCATGTAAGCTCGACTTCGAATTTACAAATAATGTGGTTGAACATGAAGATTTCCTCTTGGGATTGCAATTATCCAAAAACTTAAAGGTTCAAAACTTAAGTATTTTTACTGATTCACAACTTATTATCAAACAAGTGAGAAATATTTGTGAGACTAAATACCCTAGAGTTAGTTCTTACCAAAATTAAGTATGGGATTTAGTTAAAAACTTCTTCGATGCTTTTAATTTGACTTATATTCCAAGAGATTAGAATATTCATGCAGATGCCTTAGCTATTTCTGCTAGTTCATTTAAAATTCTTGATCAGCCTATTTACTCTACCAAATACAAGTCAAGTATAGACCATCTATCCCAGACAATCTAAAACAATGGCAGATATTTGAAGATGATGAACACTTGAAATATTTTCAGCAAGTTGTAGATCAATTTTCTTTTCTTCAAATTGATGAAGATAGATTCAAAATAAATGAAAATACAAGTGAGAATGATACTTCATATTTCAGTTAAAAAAATGATGATCATGATATTATTCAATGGTCTAACAATTTTATTCCCAAAGGCTTCATGCCTTTAGAAAAATTGTTTGATCAAAATGGTGTCCTCCAAAATCCTCAGTCCATTTCATCAGAAGAGGACATAGAAGAAATTAACATTGGAACAAATGATGATGTCAAAACAATCAAAATCTGTGAATCTCTAGACCATGAGATTAAAGCTCAATATCTTAGGTTACTTCAAAATTATAAGGATGGTTTTGCTTGGACTTATGCTAATCTTAAAACTTATGATACTTCATTAATACAACATAAGATCCCTTTAAAGCTAGAAGTAGTACCTTATCAACAAAAACTTAGGAGAATTAATCTAGCTCTTCTACCAACTGTCAAAAAGGAAATTAAGAAAATGTTAGATGCCCGGATCATTCTCCCTCTTAGATATTCTAATTGGGTTGCAAATTTAGTTCCTATTAGGAAAATGAATGGAGAAATCATACTTTGTGTGGACTTTACAAATTTGAGAAAAGCATCATTAGAGGATTATTACCCTTTGCCCAAAATAGATTAGTTACTTCAAATGGTTTTAGGAGCACAAAGACTTTTTATGCTTGATTGTTTTTCAGGTTATAATCAGGTGAATGTTGATCCAGCAGACAGGGAAAAGACAACCTTCACTACACCTTGGGGTACATTTATGTACGCTAGAATGCCATTTGGCTTATGAAATGTTGGAGCAACATTTTAGAGAGCTATGGATGTAGCTTTTATAGGTTAGATAAACAAATTTGTGGTTCTTTATCTTGATGACATTACTCTTTTTTCTAAATCTGATTAGAAACATCTAAAGCACTTGATCAAGGTTTTTTACAAGTGTATAAAATTTGGGATATCATTGAACCCTAAAAAGTCTCTATTTGCTATCAAAGAAGGAAAACTCTTGGGCCATATAATCTCAAAGGAGGGGGTGGTAACTGATCCCAAGCATGTGTCTGCCATTGAAACATTGACCTTACTTAGAAACAAGAAAGAAATTCAAGCTTTTCTCGATAAGATTAATTTTTTTAGGAGATTGATCCCAAATTATGCAGAGATTGTAAAAGATATAACTGAAATGCTCAGAAAGGATCATGAAGTTAAATGTATTGTCTCTTCTAGGCATGCATTTGATCAGATCAAGAAATATATCTCTGAACCTCCCACCTTGGCCATCCCTGATTATAGTAAACCATTCAGTATCTTTTCTTTTGCCTCGGAAACAACCCTTGCTACTATTCTATTACAAAAGAATGAAGATTCCCATGACTAGACCATAGCCTTTTTTAGTAAGGTTATGAGAGATGTTGAACTTAAGTATGACATAATCGAGAAGCAAGCCTATGCACTCATTCAAGCCCTAAAATCATCCAGGATGTATGTCCTACATTCACCTATCACTGCTTATGTTCCTAATGGTGCTGCAAAAATCATTTTAACACAACCTAACAATGATGGGAAAGGAGGTAGGTGGATCACTCAAATACTTGAGTTTGATCTAACTATCAAAACTACAAAGCCAGCAAAAGGTCTGGGATTAGCCAAGCTTCTAGCAGAATCCAATTACAAAGTGCTTGGAATCAATTCTATTTTAGATGTACAAGGGAAGAATCCACAAGAACCTTCTATCCTAGTACAAGGGAAGAATCCACAAGAACCTTTCTGAATTTTACAAGGGGAGAACCCACAAGAACCTTCTCTTCAACCTGAAGAAAAGAATCCACAAGAACCTTTACCTTCAGATCAGATCAGCCCTTTACATATTGATGACAAATTTCTATTGTCAGATTGGTGTTAAGACATTGTAAATTCACTGCTCCATTTTGAATGCCTAACATCATTTTCCGAAGCCCAGTGTAAAAATCTTAAATTGAAAGCAGTCAAATACTGCATCATAAATGTAAATTTGTACTGGAAATATCCACTGAATATTTTTTTAGTATGTTTAACAGAATCAGAAACTGAAGGAATCATTGATCAGTTACATACAAGATTTTTTGGAGTACATTATTCTTGGAGAGCAACGGCATATAAGATTTTAAGGGGAGCATTTTATTGGCCAACATTGTTCTTACAAGTGGGGGCAAAGGTCAAAGGTTGTGTTCCTTGTCAGATGTTTGCTGGTAAGCAAAAACTAGCAGCTCTTCCACTAGTACCATCAATAATCTCAGCGCCTTTCCCTCAATGGGGATTAGATTTTGTTGGAGAGATTGATCCCACTTCAAGTAATAAGCACAGATGGATCCTCACAGCAACAAACTAATTCACTAAAAGGGTGGAAGCAATTCCAGTAAGAAATGCTACCGATTCAGTAGTAATTAAATTCATTGAAGAAAATATCTTATATAGGTTTGGTTGCCCAACCTAGATTGTCACAGATAATGCATCAGCATTATCTAGTGATAAAATGATTGAGTTTTGCCAAAAATATCAGATTTTGTTACATCATTCAACTCCATACTACCCTCAAGGTAATGGCCTCATAGAATCCTCAAATAAAAGTCTGGTAAAGGTAATCAAAAACACCCTAGCAGATCATAAAAATTAGTAGGGACTCTCATTTAACTTATGAAGTATGGGAAAGCAAAATAACTCCAAAAAGATCTACTAGGAAATCTCCTTTTCAGGTAGTCTATGGGAAAGATGCAATTTTTCCCACTAATTTGGCTTTCCCAGTTTTAAAATTCTTGCAGGACCCAACAAATGAACTTAATGATTTTTCAAGAAGGATAATTCAGATTATTGAACTAAATGAAAACAGAGATGAAGTTCAATACAAATTGAAGAAACATCAAAATAAGATGAAAATCCTATTTGAAAGAAGAGCCAAGGAAAGGGACTTTATGGAAGGTGACCTAGTTCTAAGATGGGACTCCAAGAGGGAGGAAAAGGGAAGGAATGATAAGTTTGATAACCTATAGTTTGGTCATTTAGCAATTGTTGAAGTAAAGGGTAGCAACACTTTTGTGCTACAAAATCTTCAGGGAGTATATTCCACTTATCCTATGAATGGGAGGTTTCTCAAACATTTCATTCAATGCTAAGAAGTTGGAATACATTTCATTATAAAAACTCCAGTTTCTTTTGCTTTTTAAGCTGTCAGTGAGATTTTTGATAGTAAATGACTCCATAGCCTGAGGAGAGTGCACACAGATCTGCAGGTTCTCTGCATTCTATAGGAGAAAGCAGTCCCCAGTTGGAGCCAATGTTGTAGGATTTTTTGGTTTTGATAAGTTAGAATAAATTAGCCAAAAAATGAAAATGTATTTACAAAATTTTAAGATAGGATATGGACAAAAATAATGCTGAATAAAAAATGTTAGGAAAATATTTTGATAAATATGTGCATATCAAAGAAAATTTTAGGGTAGATGCCCTAAAAAATGAAGGAAAAATAAAATGTTAGGTTAGACAAAAAAGAAAAAGAAATCAACTATGAAAGTGCTGCAAATATAAATGCCACTACTTTGTTCTAAATTCAATTTGAAAAATAATAGTTGTGTTCAGTTTGTTTAGATGCCACACTAGGTTATTTTATACAATTATACAGTTGCATCATAATTGGATTTGTTTTAAATTAATTCTCATAGGTAGAAAATAAATTGGCTCAACAGTTTAATCTGAGCCAATGGAAGAAATAAGGTATAGAGATAGATTGTTCATAAAAAGAAAATATTGGGTTACTAGTGCAAATGCGCCCTGGAAGGATAAGTAAAAATGTTAGGAATAGAAGGGTAGGTAGAAATGTGAAAGTTTGAGATGCTGAAATGGTTATTTCCTAAAGATCAAAACATTGAAGGCAGGTAAGCATCATGCAAGTTCCCTATGGGATACCAATGTCAACTGTTTGATGACTACTAATTGTTGACCATGGGATCAATATCTCATCGCATCATTAATGAGTGAATGAACCTTGGGCAGAAGAAAGTGTGATTTGCGATGTCACTGCAGACCATTAGATCTGGAGAGAGGAGATCAACGGCGTAAGAGTCAACTATTGTTTAGTTGTTGTTCAATTGACCTCCTGCATCATTTTTGAATAACCAAAGTTCAAACTTTATGTTCTTTCATTCATATGCTATCACTTCATTCATTAAAACACCCAGACCCACAGGCACAACGTTTGCCTATCATATCGCGAGCCCACCATTCATCCCCCGCTCACACATTAAACTCCCTCCACCTCACCTCTCATCCCACACACTCCTCCACAATTATACGACCCACACTCCCTTTCGGCCCTCATTCACCATCCGAAGTTTATTGGTGGGGGGATGGGTAGTCTTTAATACCGCCTATATAAACAACAAAAGTACCTCTTAGTCTTTCGAGACTAAAAATCCCAAAACCACAAAGCGCTTTGTCTTACCCCCAAACGCGGTATCCTTCATAGCCATTACTGCCACCCCACATCACATTCACTTCATATTTCCCATCCAATCATCTGCTGCCTATCCGTTGCCCATTCATTTTCGCTCCTATGCATTTATAACCAAATGTCTGTTAATTAACCAATTTGATAATTAATGAAGTTTCAAATGTTAAATGCCACCTTCCCACTCCATTTTTCCCTTTATAAACATTGTGTCGTGAATTTCAAAGGTTACATATATAACTTCTATGACCAAGAGAATTTTTCAAGCCCGCCTACTCAACAACTCAACCATTGTCTGACATTCTAGAAACCACTTGTCATGTTCGCAAGCACATCTTGCAGGTCGACTTGTTAGTTACCTATGTTCACCCTACTAAATCCTTTTACCATTTTTTCATTTACAGTCTGCAATTTCATTTGACAAAATTCCTCCTAAGGGAAAAGCAATTGCAAAAGTTTCAAATCCTCTAATTCAACCATAGATTGATTTCCACCATACTCCATTAATTGACAAGGATTTCAAAATCATTGAGACTTCTTCTCAATTTGATTTATTTGAAATTTATTGTTGGTAGAAAGAGCGGCTACTTGACCAGAGTGATGAAATTGGGCTCTGGGAATCCCAATTACCCCACTATATTTTTCCACAAATACATAGAACACCAGAGTTTGTGAGAAAATGCCATGAATCCTCTTATCCTAACCAGAGAGCCATTACCTCAGCCACTGGAGAAATCCTTTGTTCCATTAACGCTGATTCAATTGAGAAAATGTTGTAGGCCCATGCCACTAGACCAACTCATCCTTTTTTACATGAAAACTTGATAGAAGCTTATAACTTTACTAAGAGATCCTAGACCCTGGAACTATTTTTCGCAATTGGTAGTCCTCTACCAAAGAGAAATTCCTCATACGATTCATCTATGTTTCCTGATAGAACCAGACATATTACTACTATCCTATCCTATTTTCTTGGTTATCACTCTAATCAGTCTGTCAATGAAGCCATCCTTGGTTTCGTATCCATATTTTCTTCTGATTCTAATCCTACTGTTATTTATGATTTCAATCATTTCATAGCTAAAACCATAGATGAGAATTTTGTCGAATTTAACATTGAAGAAGTATTCAAGTATGTTTCAGTACTTATGTATTTGTTTATATATTTTTAGGGGGGAAAACTCCCATTTTCTTTGTAGAAACTTGATGAAGAAGGATCGCCACAGTCACTGATTTTCTAGACATCAATGGGGATGAACAAGAAAGACGAATTTACATATAAGCAATTCATAGAACTATTTATTCATCCAGCCCTCAACCTTATGAGTAGCACTCCATTACCAAGGATCAGTGAAGATATTGTCAAAGAACTTCCATTCATAGATCAAGTCATAACAAGAGATTGGTATTGCTACCAGAACTACATAGACATCAGAATTTTTGGTTGTGACCTTCCACACTACAAACTGCAAAAGTACCTCCCTGTTAGAATCTTTTCACTGGAGTACTTGAGCAAAATATTGAATGAGATGAAGTACATTTTGTAGCTACCAAAAAGAAATCAAAATTTAAGCTCAAAGCTCAAGTTGGTCCCTTCATTTGTAACACAAGGGCAGTAGGGGAGGAAGTTGAGAAAGTGCTAAAAGAAATGAAATTTTCTCTTAGATTCTCTTAGTCATATGACCCATTGGGAGTCATCTCCAAACTTAGGGTGGAAAATAAGTTCACACCATATCATCATACAGCTAGGCTTGAGATAGAACACTTCAAGAATTAGTTGCAATGGACATAGAATACCCTTTAGGAGGCTGAGGAGAAGGTAGTCTCTACATATAATATGCAAACTCCAATTGCATAGGAAAAGAAAACTAAGAGAGGGAGGGAAGAACAATATTCACCTACAACGGAGGCAACAAGCCAAGGCTTGAAGTATTTTCACAGGAAAAATAGACAAAGTCTCTCTATGAATGTTTATTCATAGTCTGATGAATAGTCTAGACAATCTCAAACTCATTCTACCAATTCTCATGAACAACAGATAGTTCAAACTGGTGGAGTCATTCTTGAGAATAAATAAGAAGACATCTTCCATGTTTTTACTGAAATCAAAATAATGGATGAAGAATTGAAGTTGAATACTCACACCCAGTTCTGGAAGCATTCTTCCAGCTCTCAAGCAAGGTTGCTTTCAGTCTTTGACTCTGAGAAGGGGAAGATGCAAGTGGATTTCTTGCAAGCCCAAGCTCCTCAGCCCAGGACTATATCACAATACTAGAAACACACTTCTTTTGAGTTTAATGTTGAGGATGTGCATCCAATTGATCAAATTTAGATGCACAAACAAACTGGACAGATGATTGCTTCAACCTTGACAAACACTGTTGTATATTTGTTGAAGATGTAAGTTACATTGGCAAACATTTAGTCTTTGGAAAATATAGTGCTAATGATGGGATATGATCCCTCAAACATAAATGTTGTGGAGGAGCTCATTAAGAAAAAGAACATTGAGGTTGCAGCACTAAAGAAACAAATAAAACTACTAGCATCTGAGGATCCAATGGCCAAGAAATCGAGGAGACAGAGACCCAAAAGTTACAGATGATGAAACTCATCATAGAACAGAATTTGATAATAGAAAAAACGGAGGAGTATATGGAGAAATTGGTTTAGGAGAAGGAGGAAGCTATCAAAAACATTCAAACTTCAATGGATGTAGTCTCTCTTGCAGTAGTTCCCATCACTACAATTTCTACTAAACCACTACATCAGCAACAGGTACATCAAAATGAGTTGAATGGCTTACTGAAGCTCTTTAGAACTTGTCTATCTAGACAGGAGAAATCAAAAAACTAAAGGATGAACTCAAAGAGTTATAGCTTATGAAGTCTATATCAGACAGTTCACACACAACTGAAACGAATAGACTAAAAGGCCAAGTGGAAATGTTGAAGAAAGAACTCACATATTCTTTCATAGGAGACAAGTTGGGTTTAGAAAAAGAAATTCCGTGGGAAGAAATCATAGAGAAAATCAAGGAGATTTGGCCCTCCATTAAGATATTATTCAATCAAAAAGATATCTTGGAGAAAGTTGAGGAAGCAGTGGAATCCATAACTAGGCAGCTGGAGGATATGCTAGAGACTGTCTCTGATATAATCAAATTTCTGAATTCCAAGAATGACTATGAGCTTGAGGAGTTAAGGATAAGTGACATAATTGCAACAATATTAGAATTAAAGAAGATTATCACCAAGAGAAATCTCAACCTTCAGCTACAGGAAAAGTGCAGCAATGTTAACAACATGGTTCAGAGATTCTTTAACAAAATTGAACCTTTGATCAGCAAAGGTTTACCTTCGATGATGGTTATTAACGATAAATTGATGCCAATTGAGGATTATCTCAAAACATTAACAGAGGTGGGCACCAATGTAGCTTCAATAGCCAATATCAAAGGGTCAACAACATCAACTCTCATAGTAAAAACACTTAGGGATTCGTTCTTCATCCTAGATGAAATGAAGCATATATTTTTGGTAAAACCCACTTATCCTAAATACATCGAGATGGATGAAATCTACAAGAGGGTAACAAAGGTCTCTATCCCAGATAAGAAACGCCGGGAAGAATTAATAGATTTACTTGATTAAGAATAATTGAACAACATTCAATTTTTGAGGGAACAGTTAGCTAGCTTCAACCACTTTTCAGCTTTTTCAGTGATAGTCATCGAACAACGTGACACCAAAATAGTGCGAGATCATTAGACAATTTTATTTTTGATTGTGTAAATAATCTATTTTTGTCAAATCTTTTCAGGATATCTTTCATCCTGTTGTTGCATAAATTACTCGCTTCACACGTTAAGGTTTGCACACTTGAAGAAGCATTTCTAGACATCTAATGTAATTAAACTTTCTGGATCATTAATACGAAACAAAGGATTCTGAATTTTGTTTTGCACAATTTGTGTTTCCTATAAGTGTTTCCAGGGTCATTCATTATTTTTTTCTTCATATACTTGTGTCTTGCAGTGATAACTAGGTAGGAGTAATTGTATTTCAATCTATTCCTATAAGCTTTCTAAAGAGATAATCTATAAAGAGAATGAATTAATGGACTATTTATTTAATTAATTCCCTCAAAATTAATAAATCATCAACATCTTTTGTAAGCTCACGTGTATTTTCTCAAACCTGTAAACATAGTTTAAAGGTTTTCATACTCATGATTATCTAGCTTTCAATTTGAAAACTCTGGCAATCATATTACTTTTTTTTCTTTGCTCATCATCATAAAATTTATTTCACTGTGTAAATATTTATAGTAGCCCTGCTGAGATATTGATACTATTCAAGCGGTTAGGCACATTAGTTCTATATCTGTTTCATCCATTGGTCCCCCAAATTAAAACAAAACCCCAAAACATTTATCTTAGACGCTCTGGCATAATAGTTGACCATTATTATCTCAGAGGTACAACAGAAATAGCCAATCCTTCCTTTTATATTATCTAGCAAAATGAATATATACAACCTACAACAGATCCTTTGTAATTTCCTCTTCACTCTCACACAACTTCCTCTCTCTCTCTCTCTCAGTCAAAATAATAATACACAGTCGCAATACAATTCCCTCATATAAACCGAGGGTTTCCTTCTATAGAAAAAGCCCTCATTAACATAAATTCTATCATTAGATCATTTGCCTAATGAATAACCCATATTGACTACGAAATTACAATATTTTACAAGGCAAATTTTCATCTATTTTTAGCTTCGAGGGCACTGCCCCTGAACCTATGCCTATGGGGGGGCTCATTAAAAGCAACTATTCCCCCTTGGACCCCCCTGACAACTATCATATGGGAGGTGTTGCTGCCCTGTTTAGGAACTAGGGCTGAACGTGGTTGAGACCTTTGGATCAAGAAGATAACCAGGCTCCACACCCAACAATCTCTCACTTGGAGACCGATTATATAAACTCTATCGTTGCTTCACTTGTTGGACAATGACTCCACTTGGACTTGGTCGTTTCTCATATTAACCACCATAGTTGAGGACCATTTGAAACTAAGAAGAATCTAATTTTCTCTTGGGTTACAACTTTTAATAACATATTTCCAGGATTCTTGCTAGTGTGTATCTTTTCCAGCTTCAATTGTCCATCTTCCAGTACTGCCATATGAAATGATACTTGAGTTGTATATGTTTAGTCTTGTAAGGAAAAGTTGAGTTCTTTGCAAGATGAATGAAGCTCTAGATGTCAATATAAAACCTTCCCATCTCCTACTTCTTACCCAGTTCATCCATAAACCTTTCTAACCAATTAATTTCTTTACCAACCTTTGTAATAACATCATACTCTGCTTCCATTTTTGAAAGTGCAACAATATTTTTCAATTTTGAAACCCAAATTGTGGTTCTCCTCCTTTTTGTCTCTAGCACCTCCCATATTTGCATGAAAATATTCATGTAGAGAAATGTTTGAACTACCAAATCATAATGCTTGATTTGTGGTACTTCTCAAATACGCGAGAATCCACTTCACTGCCATCGAATGTTATTTTCTTGGATTGTTCATATACTTTGTTACAACTCCCACTTCATGTCAAATATCAGGCCTTTTGTAGACCATCACATACATTAAGCTCCGAACTTGTGATGCATATGGAACTTTACACATACAATCCATCTCTTCATGGGCCTTGGGAGACATCTCCTTACTTAGTTTGAAATGGCTAGCCAAAGGTGTACTAACTAGTTTTGGATTATGCATATTATATCTTTCTAACACCTTTCCTATTTACTCACTCTGAGAGAATGTTAATTTGTGATTTTTCTTGTCTCTAGTTATTCTCATACCAAGGATTTGTTTTGCAACACCAAAATCCTTCATTGCAAATGAATTTGACAATTTTATTTTGAGCACATTTATTTCTTGCATGTTAGACCCTACAACTAGCATGTCATCTACATACAATAGCAGTATAATATAGTTTCCATAATTTTTCCTTTTAAGATAAACATAATGGTCAAAGTGACATCTAGTATAAGCTTGTTCAGACATAAACCTGTCAAATTTTAGATACCACTACCTTGGAGCCTGTTTTTAGACATACAAGCTCTTCTTCAATTTTCACACTATTTCTCCTTCCCTTTGACATCATACCATTGTGGTTGTTGAATATATATTTCTTCCTCCAAATCCCCATGGAGAAAGGTTCTATTTACATCTAACTACTCAAGATGCAAATTTTCTGCTTCTATTAGAGTTAAAATAAATCTTATTGAAGTCATTTTAACAAAAATAGAAAAAATTTCATCAAATTATAAAGCTTTAGTTTGTTCAAACCCCTTCACCACAAGTATAGGCTTATACCTTTGTTTTCCTCCATCTTCTTCCTTCAACTAGTAAATCTATTTATTCTATGTTGTTTTACCTACAGGGAACTTGACTAATTCCCATGTTTGGTTATGTTTCAATGATTCCATCTTTTCTTCCATCGATTTCTCCCACTTCTTCCTAGTTTATACCTACATTGCTTCTTCATATTTTTTGGTTCACTAGAATCGGTGAACAATACATAATATAATGAAGAAGAGTATCATTTTGGGTGTCTACTTATCCATAGATATCTTCTAACACCGCTTTCAGGTGTTTGAGGTGCCTTCTGTTGTTGTGGTTGCTCATCATTATAATTTTCAGGCACCTTTACTTTTCATGCGATCTCATCAACCACCATGTCTTATTTTTTTTCCTTATCCTATTTCGTTTCCCCCATCTTGTCCTTATAGAAGACCTTTTCACATTCATACAAGCAATAACCAAAATCATTGACAACATATCCAATAAAGGGACATTTATTTTATGTTTCCTTGATATTTGTTCTATTTTCTTCATTAATGTCGATCAATTCTTCACAAGCAAAAGTCTTTAAAAATGATTAGTTTACCTCTTTACATATCCATGGCTCCTTTGGAATACCACCATCTAAGGAACTTGAATGTTTTTTTTTATTAGATAAAAAATAATAGTGTCTGCCCAAAATTGTAAGGGAAATCTTGCATGCTCCATGACTACCCTATTCATCCTTTCTGACACACCATTTTTGTCTGGTGTTCTTGGAACTATCTTCTCTCGAATTCCATGATCTGAAATTTAGTTATAAAAATATTTGCTGCAACATTCATCTTCATTGTCTGATCTGAGACACTTCAATTTCTTTCATGTCTTATTATGAACCAAATCTTTCCATTTCTTGAAAGTATCAAATACAATAGATTTATTCTAAATACAATGAATCCAGGTTTTCCTAGTTGAATCATCAATAAAAGTAACATAATAATGAAAGTCACCGAGAAATGATATGTGAGCTGGTCCCCATACATTTGTATTCACAAGTTCTAAATTTTCACTCTTCTTTTGTTTTCCAACTCTGATAAATTTGACTCTCTTATTCTTTCCATAAACACAATTTTCATAAATAAAAAAAATCAACATGTTTCAAACCTAGAAACAAATTACTTGAGTGAAAAATCTACATCCTCTTCTCACTCATGTGCCTGAGCCTATAATGCCACAATGTCGTATCTGCTCCTGTGGAGGTTAATTCATTAACAAAATTAGAAATACTATTATCTAAAGAGAATGTACCAAAATTTTCTCCTTTTTCTATTACCAATGCTCCTTTAGTGATCTTCCAAGTTTTGTCTGTCAATGTAGTTACACAACATTCACCACCTAACTTCCCCATTGAGATTAGATTTTTCTTCAAATTTGGAACATGATTTACCTCCTTCAA
Organism: Pinus taeda; assembly: GCA_000404065.3. Taxonomy (NCBI): domain Eukaryota; kingdom Viridiplantae; phylum Streptophyta; class Pinopsida; order Pinales; family Pinaceae; genus Pinus; species Pinus taeda. The sequence goes on from APFE030519275.1 coordinate 574,743, forward strand.
TAGCCATTTCTTTCCATTTTGTTTCTTTATAAAAAAGTTACCCATTCCAATGATTTTATAGGGTTCATCATTGGCCAGATGAACCTGCCAAAAATCTCATTGAACATAGTTATGAAAATGTTTCCTATCAGGTCTTGCATGGAATGAAGCCCCTGAATCTACCACCCATTCATTAATAATATCCTCTAATGAAATAATCAAAAAATATTGCAACACATAACCTCTCACATTCACTTCATGATTATTCTCTTACTGTCCATCTCCTTCTTTTCTTTTCTGAGATTTGCAATCTTTCTTAAGGTGTCCTTTGTTCCCACATTTCCAACACACTATCCCTGATCTAGATTTGGATCTACCATTTCTTGACTTACTACAATTTATTAGGCTCCTTTCTCTTTCCTTTTTTTTCCCATAGTCTCCATAGTTAAAGCATTACCTGACATCTCAACAGAGTTTTTCCATCGCATCTCCTCACTAAGGATGCCACCAACAACATCACCAAACTTTAAAGTACTACATTCTAAGACAGAGTTATTAATAGCCATAACTAAGCCATTCCAAATTTTTGATAATGAGCATAGAAGTGAAAAACCCCTAACTTCATCATCAAAATTTACCCCTACAAAACTTAACATATAGACACACCTTCTGACATCTTCATATTAAATTGACACTTCATAAGAAATACCTTTTTTTGAGGCTAAGGATTTTCATATAGTTTGGTCGATGCCATTATTAAACATTTTTTTGTTGTTTCCTCTGAAATGTTTAATGCCAATGATTCTTGTAGACACATTCTTATTCTTCATAGTGCCTTTCTATCGAAAATATCCCATTCTTCATTTTTCATACTTGTCTACTTATTTTATTTTCCACTTAATTGTACGTATAGATATTTTCGATACTGATAATCTTCCATTTCCATCTTTCATAGATAATAATATTGGTTGTTAAAGTTCTTGACCCTAAACCTATCATATTCCTCCATTTCTCCCATTCAAACTAGGAACCCTTCTCTCATGTGAGTTTATCAGGCAAATACACCTTCAACTTTGGTACCAATTATTAGAAATTTATTAAAAGAGAAATTAAATACATAAAATATTGTAGAAACACAAATACAGAAATGCATAAAACAATAAAGACACAGATAAGCATGGTTCACCCAATTTGGACCATGTCAATAGAGAAACAAACAATCCTTCCTTTTATATTATCTTGGAAAATGAAGAGATATAACCTACAGTAGATTTGTTATAATTTCATCTTCCCTCTCACACAACCTCCTCTCTCTCTTGCTCAGAGTAATAATACACAACCACAATACAATTATCTCATATAAAATGTGGGTTTCCTTCTAAGGGGATAAAACCTAAATTAACGTAACTTATATCATCAGATCATCTGCCTAATGAATGACCCATATTGATTACGAAATTACAATATTTTACAAGGCAATTTTTCATTTACTTTTAGCTTTGGGAGCACTTCTCCTGAATCCTTGGACCCCCCTAACAGTTATCATACAGGTGCTATTGCTTCCCCGTTTAGGAACTAGGGTCCAATGCAGTTGAGACCTCTGAATCAAGAAGATAATCATGCTCCACACCCAACAAGTAGGTCAATATTAAATTTATTTTATGGAAACTAATAAAAACAACAAACAAGAGCATCTTGTGAGTAGCTCAATATTAAAATGGAGGAGCCAATCGGGTTTAGAATATGGAAGCTATGTAATTCACTGCCCATAGAATCTACCTATTTATGAGCGCTAAAACACTATCCTGCAAATATACATTATTTCTCCATTTGTTTTGGTATCTTATCCCATTAATGTTCAATGTTTATTACACTTTTAATTCTAGTCATGGCCATCATCGCCATCACCTGCCTACACATTGTTGTTGGTGAAAGTGAGATGAATATGGTGTTGTACTTGCATGACAATTTGACCGAAACGAATGTGACATCATTTCTAGTGGTGATATTAAATGGTGTTTCTTCAAACTCGGAGAAGTTTGGAACACTCGTAGTTACTGGTAATGTCATAACCAAAGGACTAGACTCGAAATCCATCTCTAAGAATATTATGCACTGATAATAGGGAACATACATGAATACAAATATGGTTACTAGCCTTCATTCCTCCATGATATTTACACTTACCTTTCATAATATTGAGTATAGTGGAAATAGATTGGAGTTCGAGTTCTCATCTTTATCAACTGCACTTTGAGTATGAGATTGTTGGAGAAAGGAATTTTTTAATGGCCATGCATTATGCCAATATTTGGTATATTATCTTAATGCAAAATATTTTGTGTTGTAAGATAATATATGGGATAAAAAATTACTTTCCATATGTGCATGCGATGGTGATCGTATGAAGAACCATGATGGTAATGGATGATCAAACCCAAGTATGACAACTCTATTGTCTCAAATGATTTTTTAGCAACTATGATCCACTGATTTTTCGGTAGATCTACTCCCAAGTTGTCACATGCTAGAAGATAAGATAATCCACCAAAATAATTAATGTGAAAATTTCAAATTTCAAATTCTATTTCCATGCCAAACATTTGAAATTAAGAGGTGCCTGCAAAATTTATGAAATGAACCCATGGCAGAAATTTTGAAAATCGACGGGGGTCTCTACTCATTCATGGTCTTCTAGAGAAGTCGAAATATGTGTTAAATCAGAGAGGGATAATTCTATCAAACATTTGTATGATAGGATATCAATTTAACATCTTCTAGACATACCTATGGGTACTCCTTCGTAGGAGCAAGGATTCTCCACCAGTTATTTGATGAACTCATACAATTCAGAGTTAGTTGTGTAATGGCCTTCTATTAAGAGAATAAATATCTTATCCTTATTCTCATCTTATGTGAGTGCTCCACCTCGTTTATCACCATTATATAGTAGAAAAGATAGATCTTTCTTGGGAGAAGCTTTTCCATTTTTTTAATGCATTTTTCCTCTCATGAAAGATGGCATCAAGCTTTTCCCAAATGGAATGAGCTCCTTGTTTGGACTTGCTAAATATTGTACCAGGAATATCTATGGGAATATATAGCATTCCTTTCAACAACAACATGAAATTACTCAAAATCCTGGCTTGGTCACCATGATCATGTATGACAGGAAAATAAGTCACCAGCAAGGGAAACAGTGTAAAGGTGTAGCATTTCATGATCAGAAAAAATGACACTTCATGTCTAGCGATTCAATGTTCAGCTAGTTGATGTCTAGTGATCGAATACACTAGCCCCATCAATTTTTGTAGAGCCTTTTTCCTCAGAACATCATAAGCATGATTTTCATCATCTTGCCATTTTTGGTGGCATTAGTTGTGATCATAGTTTTTGAGTAAGATATTTTTCAAAGCATGGAGATGGAAACATCACATGGATAAAATTATAGAGTTATCCTTCAAAATTGAAGTTGAAATGCATAGAAAATATCTACTTTAGTTTTCTCTTTTTGTTTTGGATTTTGAGTTTTTGAATAATTTTCAATCATTGTCTTCCAAATGTTTTAGTTTTTGATCATGGAAGTCTAATGACACAGGGCACTTTCTACATCACCTTCTTTGGGAAATATATATAGAAGCAGTAGAGGAAGGGCACTATTCTTTATTTTGTGGTGTTGAATAATTTTTATCAGGCTTTAGGTATTTTCGACTTTTCTTGTGCCAGTGCAATGGGAAAATGAAACTTCCAAATCATCTTCCAAGGATGATCGAAAAAGAAAGTAGAGGAAATGGGACATTTGGCTAGTGGTTGTGTTAGTGTTGACATTGATGTCAACGAGGGTCAACATGATGCTTGATGTGAATCCGGTTTAGTATGAAGGTATCCCATGATAGCTATAGGCTTCATGTAGATAATCACCGTACTAGCATGTTTACTGTAGAAGCCATAAAATGATGACTATGATGGTTGGGAATTCAACACTCCAAGCATAAGAAGAAGTATCAAGGAGAAAAGAGTAGAAGGAAGTTTTCAGCCAGCTTAGAGGTGGCATATGGGCTCATAGTCTACATCAGACACTCTCCATTAGAAAGTTCTGTAAAGGAAATTTAAAATGGTGTGTGAGAGACTAATAATGGACTTCTAGATCAAAATATATGGTGTGCCAAAGTTCAACGAATTGAAGTAGAAGTTTGAAATATTGGATGTCATCACATTAAAGCAGGTTATATTAGAGGTCGGTGCACATCAGGACCCGATATCAGAACCTCAAAGACTATAATATCGGAGCATCAAAGCAAGACATATTGGAGCATGAGAGAAGATGATATTGGAATTTCGGGGGTAATTAAAATATCAAAGGTATGGGATGTCAGAATATCAAAAATTCTTGTTGAGCCTCCAAAATATCCTCAAAATGTCATACATTTTTACCTTCATCACCGCTATTTCACTCACATTTCGCAACTCTATAACCTTACATTAGCTGCCATTTTCATGTTCATATGTGGTGACATTAGTATTTTCCAATGTTATTAGTTTCAATTATTTAGAGTGGATTGATGATTAAAAGTTAGAAAAATAACATGTATTTAATTATACCTAAAGGTGGAATAAGTTTGGTGAAATGTGTAGGTGATTTGGAAGCTTCCAAGACACTCTTATGTGGCCTCCAAGGTTCAATTTCGAAATGCCTTCAAAATTGAAACAAGATTTGGGAGGAGTCAAACATATCTCATGGGAGAAAATATCTCAATAAAGGATTATTCAAGGAGATTTGAGGAGATAATCATTCAAGCACATTTTTGGGAGAAGATCATGAGGATTTGGATATATCATCCAAGATTTTTGTGAGGATTTGAAGGGATTGTATTTTGTAATTATGGAAATTGGTTGACAGAAAAGTGGAGTTTTATTTATGAGTTTCTTATCTCCTTTTCAAAGCAACTCACGTATAAATATGAGTGCTCTCTCTCTATTTTGAAGAGATCTGATATGACAGGAATGTAATGTTAGGTTATGTTATGTAATGTTATGGTTGCAGAGGATTGTAAGTCAATGTAATGTAATAGATTGAGATTTATTTATTGTGCATGTGAGCTCACATGTGTTTGGTTTTGCTATTTGTTATTTTGTTTCTTTTCATATGTTGTTTTTCTTTTATGCAATTTCATATTTATAGATTAATTTAATTTATGCAATTCAATTTAATTTCAGTTGTGTGCTTCAATTTCAAACAGTAGATTAGGTTAATTTTTCTTCAATTATGCATATATTGTTCATGTGCCTCGTAAGTGTACAAAATCCTTGGGTTGACAATTAATGATTGGGAAATTATTAAACGACAATACTTTTTCCCAACATTTTGGCATCATTTCCATGGAGGCACAATGAATTGAATTTTAGTTTACATTTTTGCAAGAGTGCTTTCATTTCCTAGGTTTGATTTGATTTTCATTAAACTGAATTCTTACCAGCTATCCTAGTTTGCTTGCTTAACCACTGAATCACTAGTTGTTATTTGTCGTTTTCTAGATTATCATAGTCTGCTTTAGTTTTTTTGGTTGATAACCGCGTTTTTAATTTCTGCAAAATATGATTTCTAATTTTCGCAAGAATAGGTACATGAAACTAGTTTATTTTCATTTAGTTTTACATTCAGATTTTAGTTTTGGCTTTTTCCACTAATCCATATGTATATCACTAATCCATATGTATATTAGTAAGATGATTCAATGATGAGTATAAGTTTGGAACAACTCACTCATGTCCTAACAAAATCCAGGATCTCCTCTTACCAAGAAGAGGAGATCTTGATAACAATTAGAAGCTTAACTACTCTTCGAGAAGAAGAAAAAAGAATCTACCTTCAAAGAATCCTATACATATGATGAGGAACAATTATTCAAACAAGAGATTAAAGAGGACAAAGAGGAGCTACATCATGATTTGAATGAGAGTAGAAATCACGCCTATAAAATCCTTATCCAGAGATGGTTTATATGGTTTCAAGCAAGTACGAGGTTAGATGAATTTCGTTTTTGTTTTTATTTCACTAAATCACAGTCACAATAATGAAATTCAATCATTCTTGTATATTTTCATTTTATATTCACAAATTGGAAATGAATATATTTTTAATACTATTGAGAGAATGGTTACATTGGAAATTTAATTACACATAATGATTTGTAATTTCCAACTAGCATATAGTCGGTAGGATATTGTTTTATGTTTCAAATAAGTTAAGTATGCTCTCCTCCTGAGTCTTCGTATGATCTCAAGGATCAGAGAGTAGGATGTCCATAAATGTTTTCAGGAATGAACAAATCAAGGGTTTGCAATATGCTTAATCAATTTCACCTGCAAATCAGTTTGCCTCCATTTTCTTAAAAAAATATTTTTCTTCATCCTAAATCAATAAATTTTCTAGATTGTTTTAGAGATAGAATAAAGTTTAATTTCTTTTTAATTTTTTCTAATTTTTAATAAAATAAAAAAAAAAGAATTATTAGGAATCAATTTAATTTTTTTTTTTTTTTTTTGTAGTTTTTAATAGAATACAAATAAATAATTATATAATAATAAAATAAGTTAAAAAAATAAAACATAACTCAGTGGAGTGCCTCTGTATGTTGGAGTAATAGTGGTGATATTGATTTTGTGAGCGGTTTCTTTGAATGGATATGGATGGTTTATAGCTATTACCTTCTCAAAAATATTTGACAATGGGGAAAAGTCTTTTATACACTCTGGTGAGTAGGCCCAAATGGAAGGATAAAATACCCATCTGTCCATAAGCGCAGATCTTCCACCAACATTTCACCAAGTCTATAAGTAGATCGATTCTTTAAACTTGTTGCCAATTCAAAACTTCATGGATTTGCTAATTTTGGTAGGATATCAACAAAAATCTCGAAAACCTATCTGTCCATGAGAAAGTCGAAGTTTTCTCTTCACAGAATTTAAAAATGAAATTACTGTATAATCCAACTGCTACGCAATGTCACTACTCGCAATCAAAATAACATACAGAAGGTTTTTCTTTGAAAATCTAATAGTCGATTTCTTAGTGGTGGTAAAAGTGTGTACCGAGTTTTACATATAGCTTCATAGATGCACAATCATTGAAATAAGGTTTATTATGATTTAGTTTTCAACCCTGAATCAACTAAGATCATCTCATAATTACCTGGCCATTAACTCCAGCCGACCTTGTTATTGGTAAAGGTGAAATGATACTTCTGTTTAATGACAACGAATCCCAAAAATATTTGTGTTCTCAGCTAAAAAATGAAATATGTTTGTTACAGTTTCAAAATCGTCGAAAATCCATGAGGAAAATCGAGTTCATTAAAGACGGTGACACAAAATTTAAGGGAGAAATATAGTTTTAAAATTTTTACGAAATAGTGAATTTCTTTCTTGGCCTTTGATTCCTAGTTCTTGTTGCATAGGGTTTGCTGATTTCACCACTCCCGTATATATTTGACAGGGTTTCCCACCAGGGCATGAATAAGCTAGGACTAGTTCGCAACTTTGAGCTATATATTGATGTCAATGGGGCCAGTGGGGAAGAAAAATCCCCAAAAATCCATCTGTCCATGAGGAAAATCGGGCTTGTGTTCGAAGAGATCATGCCAAGATATTCTCTATTATCCAAAAATTCTGATTTTGCTAAGTTGTAAAACGTGAGTCAAAGGTGTTCTATGTGGCTAATATAAGAATTGTCTAGAGTTGAATAGAAGCTTCATATTCATAGGATTTGTAAAGTTCGCATTGTCTTTTGTTCTGAAGTTCTTGATTGGTTATGTTTTTCTACAACAATATCTAAGGAAAAGTAGATGTCGTGATACCTCCTCATGCAAATAGAGCACTGTTCTCAACGCATTCAATCTTAATATTATGGTGGGTTCAATTTCAACACTTATTGTATCGAATTGAAATGCATGGCGATATGTGTAATGCATGACGTTGGGTAGTTCTCATTCAGTCGCATTTGATATGCCCCTGTTGTACCTCCATGAGGAGAAATTTGCAATTGGTGAAGTAGAGATGGCGTTGAATTTAAATCGAATGTCAGAGCCCTTCCATAACTAGGTGTATATGCTCATTCGAAGTCAACACAATGTCGAAGCTTTAGGAGGCTACACCTCAGTTCTTTGCCATCCTCCGTTCAGCTAAGATGTATCACCAAATTCCCAAGAGAGTGATCATTGGGTCAAATAATGAGGAGTCAGTTCAGAAGGTCACTCGTGAATCAACAACGGAGAGAGACTATGCTCTTATGGTGATTTAACAAAGCAATGGTAAACAAACTATTTGTAGTTGTGCGTTGAATTCAAATTATAGTGGGCTGTGTTAGATTTTAATAAAGAGAATTTATAATGGTACCCATAGCAGTTGGTGATAAGATTTTAGAGCAGTTGGTGATAAGATTTTAGAGGGAATTCTGGCATATTTTGATAAAGAAAGCAATCTCGAGCAGGTTTCTATCCACTCTTTGGTCCCTAGGAAGAAGATTATTCTCTTCAACACTCCGTAGGATTTCACTCCCATTTGCAGAATGAAGAATGTTTTGGGGTTTGTTGAGATGGGAGAGGAACTGAAAGGAAAAAGGATTGACGAAATTATCTCCATAAGTGTGAAAGATCCATTTCTGATGAAGGAATGGGCGAAGACATATATTGCACCATTCTTGAATGCAGACCTTCACACCTTCACACTATTGACAGTTAGGTGCTTCATAGCAAGACCGTGGTGCTTATAGGGAGGAGTTCTCTCCATCGTGTTGCGCTCCCAGTTAATGGCAATGCTTCTGTGTGTTTCATGGCATGTGCTTAACACTAGTGATGTGTCTGTTTACTAACACCTGAGGGTTTTGGTGTAACTGCAATTATGTCTCCAACAAGTGGTATGGGAGCCAAAGGTCTCGAGTTCAAAGCACACCTAGGATGCGTTGAGGGGGGAGATTTTTGCCCTCCCAGTTAATGGCGGTGTTGATCCAATTCTCCTGTGTGTTTCGTGGCATGTGGTTAACACTAGTGATGTGTCTATTTACTAACACCTGTGGGTTTTGGTGTCCAACACATCCTGAGCCCCAATAAATTGAGCATCTACGGGAGTTACCAATTCAACCAAAATTTAGAGGAGCCTCCACCTATGTGTGGAAATTCTAGTTCTATCAATCTCAAAAATCCATGTTTTACGCAAAAGGATAAAAATGAATGCTTCAACAAGGGCCACAACTGCGTAAGTGAATCAGACGTGGAGGCTGGAAATCTTGATCAGTCGTCTTTAAGCCCACTTGATGTGCACATAGGCAGCCACAGTGAAAATCGATGCCATGACAACTGAGGCTTTGGGCATTTTTGATAAAGTATAGTCCATCGACGAGCAAACATTCAATGTATGGATTTGAATCATTTTTGTAGTAACCCCATGATTCTTGACATATGAAAATCCTTTTATCTCTCTTCGAAGTCCCAACAATCCAATCCTATCAGCTTCTTTAACCATAGCGGTCTCTTAACATTGTGTTATGCTTTTCGCCAATGAAACTCTAATGATTAGCTTAGATTTAGGTTTCCAATGAGAATTTTCTTTGGTTATTGGTTCATATCATTGTTTTATCTTTTGGTAGTGTGATTGATTCGATGAAAAAACAAAGGATGAACCCGATACTTCAGAACTCAAAGGTAGCTACACAAAAATACTATAGTCAGGACTCGCAGAATTCACTACCTTACAACAATGTTCAGAATCCATGGCCGAGGAAGAAGAGCGTTTGGATTTAGTATGGTGAGAAGAGCCTTCATTTATCAGAGTGCAGATCAAGATGTTCCTATCCTTGTTTTGAAACCTCTCACAGAAATCCATGCCTGTTTTCGTAGGATTTTCTATCATCGGGTTATCAGTGTTTAGTTTGATCATAGAATAGATCAATACTCCTCATCCCACTTTCCGTTCACTATTGCTCTCTTTTCTACGATCATTACCCAAAGCTTTGCTTCCCTAACATGTTGACCAATGACCTCAAGAGATCTAGATCCTCCAACTCAAAGTGGTCAGTACCGGGGTTAATATAAAAACTGGAATATGATTGCTCTCCACAATTTATTTCTTTTAGTCGAACATTAATGTTGTGCAAGCTCATGATTTTGAATAATTTAACGATGGGAAACCAACATATTCCTCATTTAATTGATTTTTTTTATTTCATGCTTACTAATGGGTTGTGTAAACAATAAATATAAAAATATATAAAAGTCAAAACAATTAAAAAATAAATAAAAACAATAAAAACAATTAAAATATATAAAAATCAAGACATTTAAAAACAAATAAAAAAATCAAGAAAATTAAAAACAAATAAATAAAACTTAAAAATAAAAATAGAAAGATTTCAGAAATGGACATTTTATAATTACTGGAAATGACTTATCCTAATTTCTTTCTTGGAGTTACCTCAAAGGAACTTAAGCTTGAAGGCAACACGTAACAAAAAAAAAAATATTTCTATTTTATTTGGTTGCTAGCATTCATACCCATTCTTTCATTTTATGTCCTTCAAAATCTCTCATATTTTTCATGCAGGATTTATACTAAGCTTTTACAGGCGCGCAAATGATCCAAGTTCATGCAAATGCGATCTCTAGAAATCACAATAAAACATGCATCATTAACGCTTGAAGGAGCTAATTCTTCATTACATATGTCATGACATTTTCCACTACACAGAAACCTTTTTTGTCATGATATGTTTACCCACATTTCTCCTTCAAAGGTCATTAGTCATCCATATTGGATTCCATTGATTCATTGCCTTGCCCATCATGAGTTCATACATGGCTACTTTTCTGAGTCGCATACATTTTTTTCCTTATTTTCAGTTGATCATTTTGCCTTACAAATAAAACATCCATCTCTTTACATTGCCTTGTTTTCCTTGCCATAAAAATTGTTTGACCATGGGATCTTTTATCTATAGTCCTACCAATCATTTTGTACGAACTCACATTGACTGATGTGGGATTACTTAAGGACCACCTTTCAACAAGTCTTGACCCATCAACCTCAACACCTTTTCTAAGATAAAGACTAGAGTCCTTATTAGTACCTTGAGGCTTGTATGCCTCAATCACAAGTTCTCTTGCCGACAATGATGGGAATACATCAATGTCCCTTGGTCGTTGGATCTTGCAAGTGACTCGACATCATTTGATATTTTCGCACTTCGGAAGATGAACTTGGGTACCTTGGCACTCATTGACATTAATGCTGAGTTTTCCTCACATCGATTAACGACATTCATTAATGGTCGGTAAACCAACGACTTCTCTTCATGCTCAACATCAACACATTTGTTCGCATGACCAGAATTGTACCATCAAGTTTTGTAGTAGGCGGAGACTATATACTTTTCATGACTCCATCAACAGTTGCAATAGTATATTTTCAACCATATGAGAGTACCACAGTTCCATTTCCAGACTCCATATTTTGATATATGATCTAGAAGTAGCAACAACCACATTTTCCATGATCCAACATCAAAATCAACCACATTCCCATTGCATAGTTCATCAACTTTTGAGATATGCATAGTTTGTCCACATCATCTTAGGTAAGTGAAGGTATGTTCCTTCCTAGATTTTTATCATGATGATGATGATGATGATGGTTAACGTCCACTGAGACCAAATTGGTCTATCGGACCTACAATTTTCTTAATTTTTACTTGTCTGGCTCCTCGTCTTTCTTGGCGAGCTTGGTGTTGTAGCTTTCTTTCTTTTCTCTACGGTCTTCCAACTTCCTTTGTCTTGCATCTCCTTCATCTCTTCTGGTTCTTGGGACATTGGTGTCTTAGCTTCGCGATCTATAGTCGGAGAAGTTTGGTTTAGGAGACCTGATTTGCTATTAAATGAAGATTTATTTTCTGCGGTATTCAAATCCTCATAACTGTTGACTTGTTGGGGCGGGCTTTCTCCTTGCTTGCTTTGAGAGTTGTTTCCTTCTTCCTTGATTTCTTGTGACTCAGAGTTTTCTCTAGAATATTCTTCTTTGATGACAGTGTAGTGTTCTTTTTGTGCTCCTTCCCACCATGTAGATCTGTGGTGACTTTTTCTAGCAAAATTTTTCTCAGAGGCTTTTGGGCAATTTTTGGCTAGATGCCCCATCTCAAAGCACGATCGACATCTGAAGAGGACACTTTCATAATCAAGCTTCTGGTTCCACACATAGTCTTTACTTGTTTAGGTTTATTTCAGCTGGGAATCCGGCGCTGAAATCCATTTCCACACAGATGCGTGCATAGGTGGTTCTGGCATATTCCTGTTTCTTGGCACCTGCAGTAAAATTTCCCAATTGCATTTCCGATGGCTTTTAAAGAGGAGAGATTCCGAGATGCAAGGGAGGCTTGGCAATCTCACCCAAACTGGTGCTGAGGTTATCACTGTTGTAGAGGGATCGAATGATGGGTTCCATGGCTTCATGAATAGGCCTGATTTTTCCCAAAACCAAGGGCCGGAATCTAGAATACATTGTCTGCTTTCAGGATTTTCAAAATCTACTATAAAGAAAACTCTAGCACAGGGGTAGATATTAATTTCATCAGAAATCATAGGCTTCCATACCTCCGAGATCCAATTGTGGAGTGCTATCAGCCGTGGCCAAAAACGATTGAACCGGTAAATTAAGGCACTTTCGGAGAACTTCAAAGCTTCATCGAGTGAGTCCTGGACCACTTGGATAGTGGGAGTTGGGGCTTCACTCACGATATGGGCAGGAGATTGCCCTCCAGAGGCGGATGAGCCACCAGTTATTTTTGCGAAGCTCGGAGCCATATTTTATGCAGATCTGCACCAAATCTATACCGTAGATTCAATTCAATACCGCAGATCTATACCGAAGGCTAAAGAAAGATCTCTTCCCAATCTTGGGAGAAGGTATTAATTTAATTTAGGATTCTTTTCATCATAACTATACCGAAAGCCGAGAACTGCGAGATCTGCGAGAAAACTGCGAAAAAACTGTGGAAGAGATCTGTGGATAAGAACCGCAGATCTGAAGAGATGCCACTCCCTTCTGCGAGATGCAGACGAAGAGAATTCACCGGAACCGCAGATCTGAAGAACTGCAGACAATTCACCGAATTCACCGAATGAGATCTGAAGAGAAAACTGCGAGAAAACTGTGGAAGAGATCTGCGGAGAGAACTGCGAGATCATATAGTTCCTTTAATACTGAAATTATAATTTTTGAAAGATACTTCACCATATTCCCTTTCTCATTTCATAAAAACCAAAATACATTTAGCTACATGAGAGGATACCAATTCATGTTCATACCTCATCTTCACATTTCATGATACATATCACATTCATATTTCATCATCTCCTTTGATATCACATGTCATCCTAACCAGCATACTTTTCTAGACAACTACTATTGCATTATGATTCAAAATTTATATGTTTTACAAATGATGATCGAAGGATGTGCACATTATATGGTTGATTAAATGATTTGAAACGTATTTTTTTTATGTAACACAAAAATATTGTTACACAAGAACCAAAGCTAATAAAATTTGGTTACCACACAAGAACCAACCAAAGTAATATGTTGCAATCATTTTTTTCAAAACAACATTATGTAAAAGGAACAAAGTTGTCAAATGATTATGAAAAGTTGAAAGAAGAATTAGTCTCAGCCAAAGTTCATATAAAGGCAAGACAATTCAAAAGATAAAATCATGATTAAAGTAAATCAATGCAATAGATTGCATGAGGACATGCAATAACTTCAGCTGGGGGGTATGTTGAGCCTCCAAAATGTCTTCAAAATTTCATACATTTTTACCTGCATTGCCACTATTTCACTCACATTTCGTAGTTCTATAACCTCACATTAGCCTCCATTTTCATGCTTGTATGTGGTGACATTAGTATTTTCCAAAGTTATTAGTTTCAAGTATTTAGAGTGGATTTATGATTAAAAGTTAGAAAAATAACATATATTTACTTATACCTAAAGGTGGAATAAGTTTGGTGACATGTGTAGGCTATTTGAAAGCTTCCAAGAGACTCATATGTGGCCTCCAAGGTTCAATTTCGAATTATCCTCAAGATTGAAAGAAGATTTGGGAGGAGTCAAACATATCTCATAGGAGAAAATATCTCAATAAAGGATTATTCAAAGAGATTTGAGGAGATAATCATTCAAGCCCATTTCAAGGAGAAGATCATGAGGATATGGATATCTCATCTGAGATTTGTGTGAGGATTTGAAGGGATCATATTCTGTAATTATGGAAATTGGTTGACAGAAAAGTGGAGTTGTATTTATGAGTTGTTTATCTCCTTTTCAAAGAAACTCATGTATAAATATGAGTGCTCTCTATATTTTGAAGAGATATGATATGAGAGGAATGTAATGCCAGGTTATGTTGTGTAATGTTATGGTGGGAGAGAGTTGTAAGTTAGTGTAATGTAATAGATTGAGATTTCTTTATTGTGAATGTGAGATCACATGTGTTTGTTTTTTCTATTTGTTATTCTATTTATTTTCATATGTTCTTTTTCTTTTATGCAATTTCCTATTTCTAGGTTAATTTAATTTGTGTTTCAATTTTAGTTGTGTGCTTCAATTTCAAACATTAGATTAGGTTAATTTGACTTCAATTCTGCATATATTGTGTATGTGCCTCGTAAGTCTATGAAATCCTCAGGTTGGCAATTAATGATTGGGAAATTATTAAACGACAATACTTTCGCTCAACACTTCTTAACAACAAGATTTTCAGAAGTTTTGATATTCTGTAGGGCCGATACTGCTAAAAGTGTTGAGGAATGTTGGGTAATTTAATGAACGACTTATTTCAAGACAAGGTTGATCGGGAATCCTTCTCTCTCCTCCCAAAGGACACATGGTGACATGTCAGTAGGCCCTAGAAACTGAAGTGTCTAGTGACATCAACATGACCGTATGGTGGACACGTGGCATCCTATTTTAGCATTTTCAGTGGCCCAATGGGATAAAAATCATCGTGACACGTGTCACCTCTTAGGATTCCCCATGTTTGGAATTAACCTCAACATATCTGAGGGCAGAATATCATAGGATAGGATACCCTAACTCTTGTGAAAAATATGGGTGAGAAGTTATGATAAATGGGGCTCTAATATTACCTAACACATGGTTTAATGAAGCTTAAAGGGACACATGGCCAAACAAAGGGAGCTAAGGATATTAGATTGAGTAATATCTTAACATTCTTTTTGTGCATGTTATGATATAGAAAGGCTCTGATACAACACTAAAACAATGTTCATAGATTTCATTCCTATGAGAAAGAAAATTCCAAAGGAGCTTAAGGTAAAGGGGGTCAGTGCCTCTTGTGAGTGGGTTCTCGAAAATAAAAAAATGTAATTAAGCAGGTGATTAATTTACATCATAAACAAACACCAATTTCGTGGTTTTTTCCCTTTGGCTTTCCACATGAAAACATTGTATCAAATGTGGGTGCTTATGATGTGATTGGTTGTATGAACATGAATGTTTAGCCTTGTTTCTCACTTCCTTTATGAATGAATACTCTCAGAAGTAACAAATTATAAAAATAGGATTGTATGCATATTAGAAAAAGAATAAAGAATCTCTCTATTATTGATTCACCCCTCATAGTAATTCCTTATTCCAACAATTGGTATCAGAGTTAGTTCCTTCAGGAATAGTCTAACCACTGGAAGGTAGATCTATAAGGAATTATGTCTAGGAAAGAGATTGAGGAGGATTACTAAAGTAGAATAGTAGTCTTTGATCGGAAAAAATAAGAACTTCTAAAAATTAGAATGGAAATGTATATTATGTTGCTGGGAGTAGATGTTTCGACTTTAGTGCTAGTAGAATAAAATGTCCCTGATAGCCTCCCACTAATGCACATGGTAAACTTATATTGACATAATGCTAAAGCAAAGAATTTTATTCTCTTTGGTCTTATTCAATCAGAGATTGTAAAATTTATGCACTGTAAGTTTGTTAAGGAAGTGTGGGTAAATATTTATCAGAGTCATGAAGTAGATGACAAAGTCTAGCAAGCGAAACTTCAAAATTTCATAATGAGGCTTGAGAGCTTGAGAATGAGTGAAGATGAAAGCATAACAGAGTAATTCCTCAAAGTTGATGAACTAAGTAATATGATTATAGGACTTGGGGAAGAGGTCAAGGAAGAGATGATTGTTTAGAAAATATTAAGATCTCTCCCCATGAGATTTAATTCCAAAGTCTCGCCTATTGAAGAAATGGCTAATTTAAAGGATCTCAAGATGAACCAGCTACATGGTAATCTCACAACCTATGATATGAGAGTAGGAAGAGAAAATTCTTAACCTAAGGAAGCAACATTCAAAGTATCCAAAAAGGCCAAGGAACACAAATACCATCAAGACTACTCAGCTATGAATCTGATCAGGATTTTTCTCAACTAGCCAGAGAATTGAAGCGCGGCTTAGGAAAATATAACGGGAATTTTCCCTTTAAATGTTTTGACTGTTGAAGAGCTGGACGTTTTTTTTTCAAATTTCCTTATAAAGAAAATGATAAAAAGGAATATGATAAAAAATTTGGAAACAAGTCTCAGAAACATCATAAGAAAAAGCTCTATAAAAAAGGGGGCTCTACTCTAAAGAGAATAGCTCAACACTAGAGTCATACAATGAAAACTCGTCAGAGAATGACTAAGCTAAGAATATACTTATGGATTTTGAAAAAAATTCCAAGAAACAAGGTATTATGGACTCTTAAGAGGAAGAAGAAGAAGGAGGTAGTGGACCTTGAGGCAGAACTCATCAGTTCCCTCGATGAGTTAAAGAAAGGGAGATGTAAGAATAAGAAATTAAAGGAACAACTGCAATGTGCTGAAGAAGGTATGTATAACTATGGTAATGAGGATTTTTCTTATCAAAAAGAAAAACTTGAAGAATTTATTAAAATAAAAAATAGTTTAGTCCTTCTAGTAGAAGAAAAACAAGGAACATGTGAAAGCTAGAAGAAGAGAACAAGTAATTAAAATAGGATTTTCTCAAGTTAAGGAAGGAAAAGATCTCAAATACATGCAAAGATGATATTATTTCTTTGAAATTTAAACTAGAAGAGGATAAACAAAAAGAAGAGGTTTCCAAGACTTGATCTAGGAATGGGAAGAAAGTTATCAAAGTCTTGAAGTAAAGGTTGTCTCTCTAAGAATTGAACTTGAGGGAATAAAGACCGAGAAGGGTTTAAATGAAAAATTTGCAGAAGGGACAAGGAAAATAGGTCATATTCTAAATAGCCAAAGGCCCTCAGGAATCGAAACAAGTATGGGATACTCAAAGACACAGGAATCCTCTATGGATAAGTTAAACTCCATGTCTGCAAGATTTGAAGAACCACAGAGCCATGTGAATAATATTCAAGGAAGAATCAAAGAATACAAAAGAGTAGTACGGAAAAGAGGAGACCATCAATGGATAACCAATCAATCATACAGAAAACCAAGGTACCTTCATGCATAATCTCATAAAACTTCCAAAAATAGGCATTCCTATTTATTTTATGGTCATTATTATAAGTATCATATATATATACATAATGTTGTTGATTATAGAAGGATCAAAGTTGAAAGAGACAAAAAATCCAGATATAATAAATATCATAATTTTAGATCTCAAAAATCTTCACTCAGAGATCGAAATGTCTTCTCTCCCTTGCTAAGTGAAGTAGAATGCTTCAAATGAAATAACTTTTGGCACAAAGCAAGTGAGTTCAGAAGCAGGTTTGAATACCTATTTAAGTCCCAAAATATTAGACAGACAACTATCCAAAAGGATAAGGGGAGCTAGAAACGAAATACTAAAAAGAGAATGTAGTGTGGACTCACTTTATCAACTCATAATCAAGAAAACAAATGGTATATGCATAGTGGTTGTTCTAAACATATGACTGGAGATAAAAGAAAATTTCCGTTGCTAAAATAAAATGACAAAGGAAACAATGTCACCTTTGGAAACAATGCTCTAGCAAGAATCAATGGTAAAGGCATAGTCAGTCTTGATTAAAAAAGAAAAAGAAAAAAATGTGTTGTATGGGGAAGGTATCAAGCGCAATCTAGTTAGTGTTAGCTAAATGTGTGATAATGGCTATGATTTGACCTTTCAATCCAAAGACTGTGAGATCCATAACATGAAGAATGGAAAGCTAGTGGGAAAAGAAATCAGAACCCACAACAATGTATATGTGTTTGATGGTTCTAGGGTTAATTGTTATTTAAGAGAAACAAATGAAGCATGTTTGTGGCACAAGAGGCTTGGGCAAGTGAATTTTGACAGTTTTATAAAAGTTAGCAATATGGGAGCCATGAGAGGATTACCAAGACTATGAAGGCCCAATAACATAATCTACAAGTGATGTCAGTTTGGAAAGAAATATAGGACTCATTTCAGGTGAGAAGAGTTCTCCACATCTAGACCACCAGAACTTATTCACAAAGATATGTGTCGCCCAACTAGAGAAAAAACCCCAAAAGGAGAAAGGTAATTCATGATGCTCAGTAATTATTTTACCAAAGCCACTTGGATTTTTGTCTTAAAAGAAAATTTAGAAGCATTCAAGCATTTTAAGAAATTTAAATCTCAAGTAGAGAAACTTAAAGATAAAATTATTAAGATTAGATAGAGGAGGAGAGTACACCTTAAGAGAGTTTGAAGAATTATGTGAATATCATGACATCAGGATGCAATACTCAGTGGCCATAACTCCACAAAAAAATAGAGTAGTGGATGGGAAGAATAGAATAATTCAGGAAATGGCCAGAGCAATATTGGATGAAGTAGATGTGTCTCACATCTTCTAGGCAAAAGCATCATAGGAAACCATGTATCTGTTAAATAGAACTCAATTGTGTCCTAATAGTAATAAAACTCCCTATGATTTGTGGAAGGGAATAACTGCATCAGTTAAACACCTCAAGGTGTTTGGGATCAAGTGCTTCATCAAAAGGAATGATAAGAATCCTGGAAAGTTTCACTCTCACGTTGATGAAGGAATATTGGATGGGTGCACCTCTTGAAGTAAAGGATATGAGTGTTACAACAAGTGGACAAATAAGAGTGAGGATTGCATTGATGTGATAGTAGATGAAATAGTTTCATAACATGATTCCTCTAAAAGAAGTATGAACTGAGATGATGAAGAAAATTTAGATATAAGGCCCATAGATCTAGAATTGAAACATATTGAGATAGTGAAGGTGAGGAACCAGGGACAGCTTCAAGGCCCAAGACACCTTCTAGGTATGTACAGAAAGAATATACTGATTGTAATATACTTGGAGATCAAAGACAAGGTGTCCAAACTAGGTGAAATCTTGTTGGCAATACAATTTATGCAAGTTTGGCTCTATTGTCACATATTGAACCCAAAAATCTCAGCTAAGCAAGTGAAGACAAGTTCTGGGTGAAAGTTGTGAATGAAGAACTTGACTAGATTGAAAACAATAATACTTGGGAGCTTGTTCCAAGGCCTACAGAGAAAATTTTTATTGGAACCAAATGGGTTTTAAAAAATAAGGTGAGTGAGCAGGGCCAAGTAATAAATAACATAGCTCGATTGGTCTGCAAAGGGTATGCCCAAATATGAGTATATTTTGAGGAAACCTTTACACGAGTAGCATGACTGGAAGCCATCAAAATATTTCTATCTGTTGCCTCTCATAAAAAGATCAAGGTATATGAGATGGATATGAAGTCTACATTTCTCAATGGAGATTTGGAAGAAGTTTACAATGAGAAGCTAGAAGGATTTATACTCACCACAAATGAAGGGTTCGTATGGAAATTGAAGAAGGCTTTGTATGGAATGAAAAGGGCTCCTAGAGCTTGGTATGAAAGGTTGGATAAATACCTTCAACAACAACGATTTAAGAAAGGAACACTTTACAACAATTTATATGTCAAGTTTGAAGGCGACCATCTACTAATTATAATTTTGCATGTGGATGATATAATATTTGGTAGTGGCATGGAACAATTGGGGCATCATTTTTCAAAATGTATGTAGACAGATTTTGAAATGTCCATGATCAGAGATTTGTCCTTCTTCTCGGGTTTACAATTGCTCAGTATTCATAAGGATTGTTTATATCCAAATCCAAATATCTCAAGGAAACTCTAAAGAAGTTTGGGCTCAAAGATTGTAAGCTAGTAAGCACACCTATGACTAGAAGTTACAAATTGTGCAAAGAAGATGAGACTCCACTAGTAAATCAGACTAAATACAAATCAATGATAGGAATGATGTTCTTTATTATGGCTTAAAGGCCAAATATCATGCAAGAAGTGGGTCTTGTGGCCATATTTCAGTATTTCATGCGTGAAATTCAAGTAATTGTTGTCAAAAGAATTTTCAAATATCTTCAAGGAACATTATAATATGGACTGTAGTATGCTAAGTGTGAAGAAATCAAGTGGAAGGCCTACACTGATGTTGATTTGGCTGGAAGTATTGATGACAGGAAAAGCATCTCTAGTGTAACTTTGTTCGTGGGAAAATTCTTGGTGTCGTGGGTCAGCAAGGAACAAGCCTCCATTTCTTTATCAACTGCTGAAGTGGAGTATATTTCTGCTACTAGCTATTGTATGTAGATTCTATGGATGAAGCATACTTTAAAAGAAATTTGGGTAGATTTTATTGATCCTATTCTAATTATGTGTGACAATACAACTATCATCACCATCTCCAAAAATCCAGTCATGCATTCAAAGATTAAGAATATTCCTATCAAGTTCCATTTCTTGAGGAAACAATTTGTAGCCAATATTATCAAACTTAAATATGTGGCCACTAAAGAGAAACTTGTAGGTATTTTTACTAAGCCATTGGCAAGAGATCCATTTGAATATCTCAAGCAATAGATAGGAGTCACAACTCTTCCTTCCAAATGACTTCATTTTGGTAGGTGGTGGAAGTACTTAGCATGTGGGAGCCAACGAAGAGTAGGTTGAAATGGTTTAGGGGGGGTATTCAAGAAGTATTATTGTCCATTGATGCCAAAGGGAGAGAATATTACCGGGTCATTATAGAAGACCATGCCTAGCTTGAGGGGGAGCTTATGGTGTTGCCATCAATTCCAAAGCAGGAGATTGTTTGACAATTGGTGGTGTTTGAATGGATATTGGTTGTGTTAGTTTTGGCATTGATGTCAACTAAGGTTAGCATGATGCTTGATGTCAACCAGATTTAGTATGAAGGTATCCCATGGTAGTTGCAGACTGCATGTAGAGAATCATCATAGTAGCGAGCTTACTGGAGAAGCCATAAAATTATGACTATGATGATTAGGAGTTTCGAATTCCAAGCACAGGAAGAAGATTCAAGGAGAAAATAGTGGCAAGAAGTTTGGAAATAACTTAGAGGTAGAAGATGGGCTCAAATTCTACATTGGACCCTCTCCATTAGAAACTTCTCTGAAAGAGATTTCCAAATGTGTTTAGGAGTCTAAAAATAGACTCATGGATCAAAAGATATGGTCTATCAAAGTTTAAGGACTTGAAGTAGAAGGTTGAAATATTAGATGGCATCACATTGAAGCAAGTTATATAAGAGATCGGAGCACATTGGGACTCGATATTAGAACCTTAGAGACTAGAATATATGAGCATCGACGAAAGATAGATTGGAGCATCAGAGCAGATGATATTGGAGTCCGCGATATCAGAATATCAAAGGTCATCAGAATATCAGAGGTCTAGGATATCGAAATATCAGATGTTCTTAATAGCAATATTTTAAGAAGTTATAATATTCAGTAGGGTTGATATTTCTAAAAGCACTGAGGAATGTCGAGAAAGTTAACAAAGGGTTCGATGCAAAGACGAGGCTAATTGGGACTCCTTCTCTCTCCTCCTGAAAGACACATGGAAACATGTCATTGGGCCCAAGAAAATGAAGTTTCTAATGATGTCATCATGACGTGACTATACATTGGACACGTGGCATCTTGTTTTACCATTTTCAATGGCCCAATGTGAGAAATGAGCGTGACATGTGTCACTTCTCAAGAGTCACAACATGTGGAAGTGACTTCAACATATCAAAGGGTGAAATATCAAAGGATAGGACATCATAACTCCTACGCAAAAGATGGTTGAGAAGTTACAATAAAGGGGGCTCTGATATTACCTGGCACATGGTTGTATGAAGCTTATAGGGACCAAGGGCTTAACAAAGGGAGCTAAGGATATCAAACTGAGTAATATCATAGCATTTTGTTTATGCATGTTACGGTATAGAAGGGCTCTGATATAGAACTAAACCAATGGTCACGGGTCTGAGTCCTATGAGAAAGAAAATGCCAAAGGAGCTTAATGAAAAGTGGGCTAAGGAAATCAAAGTAGTGAAATATCGTAATGTTTCATTAGTGTAAACTCACAATATGTCAAAATTTTGATGAGGCAGTATCAAGATTAATGGATCTATGAGTTGGTAGTTGAAGAATTGAATGCATTAACGATGGAGTTGGTTGTTGAGATTCGCTAGAATTGCAGAAGGCTATGAGACGAGGAAACAAGGACAACATTTAATAGAGACAGATTTGACGGAATGAAGAAAGAAATTGGTTGCTTCCTGTACATGTATGGTTGAGTTAAATGAGGATCAGAGTGGCCATCCATAAGGACTATCATGCTCTATGGAGTAGTAAACAATAATGTGAGTCTCGAAGGAATGTGCAGGCCACTTGAGAATTAAATTCTCAGAATGGAAATTTATGTAGTCAGATAGTGAAGAACTTCAAGGTCCATCTCTTTGTTTAATGCTATGATAGGGTTCAATCAGAAGGTAAAACAACAGCAGGAGGAGCCATGAAGAATTACACTTGGGTAGTATGCATACATGCAGTAGAGACAGCTTTGTGCAATGTTCATCAGTGGATCAAAACCATCGATTACCATTGAGAAATTGGGGGATTTGATCATATGTTTGAATAGATGAGTAGTGAGAGTTGTGTGTGTAGACAGAGAGGTCTAAGAATCGAGAGCAGACAAATTTCTTGTGTAAAGAGAGCAGCAGGAGTGTTCTGAGAAGAAAAATGAGGGAAAAGTTGAAGAGCAGGCAACAAAGTGATTGACGTGTAAATAATATTGTGAGCTGAACTAAAGTAGTTACAACATAGAGTCATTGTTACAGAAGGCATGGTGTTGAGTATATGCCCCTATGAGTAGAAAGCAAAGATAAATTTCATAATACCAAAGGCTCTCTGCGGAACAGTAGTGGAATGAGAGCATAAGTTGTTTTTGCAACCAACCATCTTGGTATTTTACTTGTAATGTATATGCCTATGTTTTCAGTTTGAAAATTGTATGAAATAGTGGAATAGTGGCAAGATCAAGTTGCTGCTTGCATTCAGAAGAGGTTGGTTGCTCTTGGAATGTTGGGTCTTGCTAACCAAAGGGGGTCAATGCCTCTTGTGAGAGGATTCTCACAAACAAACATATGTAATTAAGTAGGTGCTTAATTTACATCCTAAACAAACAACAATTTGGTATTAGATATCATTTTGGGATTCAACTGCGTTAAGTAAGTCATTCACGTATGACCATTTCCATGAGAGGTAGTCGTAACTGACTAATTTCTCATGATTTTTGAATAGTTCACTTAGCACTCATTGCATCGGGTGATGCTCACAGGGGTGAAGAAGTGGGATTGAAACTAGTGAAAATTGGAGAACGAATCACATAGCATCAATCATCACTTCCGGGGCTTGCACCCGGTAACCAGGACTTCCCAGGAGGTCACCCATCCCAGAACTCCTCTGGCTCAAGCGCGCTTAACTGTGGAGTTTTCCACAATCAAGCCCACTTAGCTTGCTACCCCATTTGCAAAACCTTAGCAAGTATTGTGCCTCATGAACCATTCAAGTAGAGATCCCTTGACTCTTTTTGAATTTAAGTATGGGGGATTACGCAGTGCATTATATTAGATATCATTTTGGGATTCAACTGCGTTAAGTAAGTCATTAACGTATGACCATTTCCATGAGAGGTAGTCGTTAACTGACTTTTCTCATGATTTTTGAATAGTTCACTTAGCACTCATTGCATCGGGTGATGCTCACAGGGGTGAAGAAGTGGGATTGAAACTAGTGAAAAGTGGAGAACGAATCACATAGCATCAATCATCACTTCCGGGGCTTGCACCCGGTAACCAGGACCTCCCAGGAGGTCACCCATCCCAGAACTCCTCTGGCTCAAGCGCGCTTAACTGTGGAGTTTTTCCCCACAATCAAGCCCACTTAGCTTGCTACCCCATTTGCAAAACCTTCGCAAGTATTGTGCCTCATGAACCATTCAAGTAGAGATCCCTTGACTCTTTTTGAATTTAAGTATGGGGGATTACGCAGTGCATTATATTAGATATCATTTTGGGATTCAACTGCGTTAAGTAAGTCATTAACGTATGACCATTTCCATGAGAGGTAGTCGTTAACTGACTTTTCTCATGATTTTTGAATAGTTCACTTAGCACTCATTGCATCGGGTGATGCTCACAGGGGTGAAGAAGTGGGATTGAAACTAGTGAAAAGTGGAGAACGAATCACATAGCATCAATCATCACTTCCGGGGCTTGCCCCCGGTAACCAGGACTTCCCAGGAGGTCACCCATCCCAGAACTCCTCTGGCTCAAGCGCGCTTAACTGTGGAGTTTTTCCACAATCAAGCCCACTTAGCTTGCTACCCCATTTGCAAAACCTTAGCAAGTATTGTGCCTCATGAACCATTCAAGTAGAGATCCCTTGACTCTTTTTGAATTTAAGTGTGGGGGTCTACGCAGTGCATTATATTAGATATCATTTTGGGATTCAACTGCGTTAAGTAAGTCATTCACGTATGACCATTTCCATGAGAGGTAGTCGTAACTGACTAATTTCTCATGATTTTTGAAATTAAGTCAGTTACGACTACCTCTCATGGAAATGGTCATACGTGAATGACTTACTTAACGCAGTTGAATCCCAAAATGATATCTAATATAATGCACTGCGTAGACCCCCATACTTAAATTCGAAAAGAGTCAAGGGATCTCTACTTGAATGGTTCATGAGGCACAATACTTGCTAAGGTTTTGCAAATGGGGTAGCAAGCTAAGTGGGCTTGATTGTGGAAAAACTCCACAGTTAAGCGCGCTTGCGCCAGAGGAGTTCTGGGATGGGTGACCTCCTGGGAAGTCCTGGTTACCGGGTGCAAGCCCCGGAAGTGATGATTGATGCTATGTGATTCGTTCTCCACATTTCACTAGTTTCAATCCCACTTCTTCACCCCTGTGAGCATCACCCGATGCAATGAGTGCTAAGTGAACTATTCAAAAATCATGAGAAATTAGTCAGTTACGACTACCTCTCATGGAAATGTTCATACGT
>APFE030519275.1:600184-625446 GCA_000404065.3 Pinus taeda
CGTGAATGACTTACTTAACGCAGTTGAATCCCAAAATGATATCTAATATAATGCACTGCGTAGACCCCCATACTTAAACAATTTGGTAGTTTTTTCTCTCTCGGATTCCACGTGAAAACATTATGTTAAATGTGTCTGATGCTCATGTAATTGGCTATATGAACATGAATGCTTAACTTTGTTTCTCACTTCCTTTATGAATGAGTAGTCTCACAACTAACAAATTATAAAAAGATGATTGTATTGTATACCAGAAAAAGAATAAAGAATCTCATTGTTACCGATTCACCCCCCTGAGTAATTCCTTATTCCAAACATTTATTGGGACAAGGGTAGTTAAGAATGCCTCTCATTAACGTTAAGTGTGGTACCAACTATATAAATATCAATAATCTCAAAGTCAATAAATTGATATGGATAAGATCTTGTGTCATGAATTTTTTTTTCCCTTTATTGGAATTTTTGTCCCTTTTTTGGAATTCTAGGTTTGGTAACAGATTGGTAACTTTGTAGTCACAAACTTAAATTTTAAGACCAAATTTAGATTATGTTATGGTTTCTAATTGCATTAAGAGAGAATTGTTATATAATTTAATATAGAAAACGTTTCTACTTTGTACATAATAATTTATATATATATATATATATATATATAGATAGATTAGATATGGTCTAACTTCTAGATGAATTGACCTTTTTCATGACCATTTTCTGGTTAATTTTAATCAAAATCAGACCGATACTTTTAGAAACTTGAGTTTAAATTGTTTAATTTGCATAATTTGAGTGCCCCACGGGTTTCTGAAGGTGTTGAATCCATTTATGCATTCAAAAATGTATTTTAAACAACAAAAAATCTTGAAACTGTATTGCTGGATTTCGGTGAATTCGGGTGAAAAAGGTTATTTCAAGTTAGAGTACACACACACACACACACAGATATATATTATGTGTTGAAATATTTTCAGAAAAATCACATTAGAGATAATTCATCGACGCATTTCGAACCATCCAGTTTGGTTCATCGTGAGGGCAAGATGGAGAATCATATCATGGCACTAGATTAAATAGAGAAATCAATATAGAGACCCTTAAAAATTTTAATCGCTATATTTAATAGGTCATTTGAAAAAAGGAATTTTGGGATGTTAAAACTGACTCAAATCAATTTTTTTGAAAAATCAAATAATTAGATGAAGATTAAGTTAAATTTGTTTTGTTAAAATAGGAATAAAATCAAACTAATAAAATAATGTTTTATTATAACTAATCAAATATTTATACGAATTATATTAAAATAAATTTATTAATAAGTCATAGTTAGATATTAAGTCAACTATTTAGATTCAAGAATTTAAACTATTTGAATAAAACTGCTATTTGTTAAATAATAAAAATAAAAATATTTATATATATAAGAAAATATTCAAGTAAACTTAAAAGGGCAGAGAAAAATATATAAACCAATAAAATCTTAAATAATAAAACAAAGGCAACAAAAGTTATAAAGAAAAATCGGAAATAGATTTTTAGTCAAGGTATCAATACAAGTAAAGTTATTGGACCATATATATTATTTATTTAACTTACTTTATTTATTAACTAATAATTATATTCATTTCAAAACTATTAGTAAATTTAATGACCAAAAAACAATAATAAAATAAAAATAAAAATAAATGAAATTCTTAGGAAGAAAGGGTAGGGACCCTACGATCACTTATCTTCCATCCATCCATCATCCCTATTTCGATTGCAAAGCGTTCTATCAATCTCAATGGCCTCCCTAAACTTTTGATGAAAGTAATGCTCAACCCTAGCAATGGCCTGTGCCTCTTCAATGTAGATGTGATGCTTTGTCTTTTTTGCATGGTCTTCCAAAGCTGAGGAGCTAGTCCTCCCATGTCTTATGTCATCTGCATGCTCATGGATCCTTTTATTTATCGAACAACTAGTTTCCCCAATGTAGGGGGTCCTACAAGAAGATGGAATTTGGTAAACACCTTTCATGTTCTTAGGATCAATTGGGTCTTTTAAAGACCTTAGGGAGCTACAAATGGTGTTAAGGGGCCCGAAGGTAGAGGGAACCTTATGCTTTCTTAGCATTATAGCAATCGTATTAGACATCCCTTGGATAAAAGGAAGATGGACACCTGAAATTCGATCTTTGGGTTATTTCTTAATTGAAGGACCTTTGCTAGCCCTAAGGAAATCTTTGATCCATTGGCACCTGTTGTATCTATTAATACTAAACACATTAATAAGACAGGATTTTTCATCAAAAAGGTAATTCTCATCAAAAACTCTTAATGCATGAGTAGCTAAGGTGTTGAGAACACCTAGCTTTTGAGCAGGGAAATGATGCGACCTCACATGAAGATACTACTCAGTATGAGTTTTCTTTCGAAAGACATGGTGGGAAAAAGAACCATCGTCTCTCCTAAAAATAAGAACATCAAGGAAGCAAATACAAACATCATCCTCACATTCCATGGAAAATTTATGGAGCTATACTGATTATTTAAGTGGTCAAAACATAGATCAAACTTCTCCCTACCATGAGGCAAAATATCACAGGTGTCATCCACACATATTTTCTAGTGCTTTGGTTTGTAAGGAGCAAAGGTCAAAGCTCTAGATTTAAAGTATTCCATGAACTGATTAACCACCATAGGAGAGAGGGGGGAACCCATGGTGACACCACATGTTCTTTCATGAAACTCTCCTTCAAAGCTGAAGAAAGTTGAAGTAAGACAAATTTCAACCAATTTAGCAATATCTCGATCTATGATCTGATTAATGAATTCAATGGAATCATTTTTAGGCATATTAGGGTAAAGTGAGACCACGTTGAAACTAACAATAATATCATTAGGATCCAACTTTATATCCTTTAACTCATTGATAAAAGATGAGGAATGTTTAACAAAGGACTCAGTACGACCAATAAGGGGCTTAAGCTTTTGAGCTAAAAACTCGTTAGAATATGGGTAGGACCCCAAATAGTGTTGACAATGGGTCTTATAGGGGAACACTCTTTATGGATCTTAGGATGTCCATAGATTTGCGGAGTGATAGGAGGGTGCAAAGGAGTGTTACAAAATCCCCACAATGGATTACTTGCACAGAAAATGAAAACAAGGCCCTCTATATGTACTCTTTCCCATTTGGAAGTTTAAATGGTTCAAAATTTGTTCTTTCGGTGTGAATTGATAAAACAAGTATGCCATCTTTCCTTTACAAAGTTGCATCATAACTCTATAAGAGTAGATTATGGAGAGGGATGATTGATTAGTAGAGTACGTATGGCAAAATAAACTGAAGAAGCTTGCCTAGTGATCCTGAATCCTTATGTTATAAAATATGGTTCACATAAAATAGGGAAATATTTTGTGAGGAAAGACTAAAACATGGGCCAATTTCACTTAAGTCCAAAACGTTCTTGGCAGAGGACTTAAATTTCAATGGGATAAAGTGCATGGAGAATCAAAAACTTAGTAAAGAGGAAGAGGAATGGGTAAGTTAGTAGTATTTAACACCTCAACTATCAATAATACAATTAATAAAAACATGCATAGACCGTGTTGATAACTTCATTTGAACTTATAGGATTTCATGACAATTTAATTAAAATATACTTCTCACTTTTACTTTTTGATGGTTCTTTAAAGAAAAATCTTGGGGTTGCAAGTGTGTGGGAGTGGTGACATATAATTATTCTTGGATGAAATTATGAAATTAGATATGCATGGGGTATGGATACATCAAAAAATAAATAGGTTGAAGTCTACGATTTATTGCAAGGTTTGAATCTCACTGAAAATATTGGCATCCAAATTTTAAGCACGCTACGTAATTCAAAAAGAAATTTTAGGCATTTGGTTTTAAACACCACTCCATGAGACTTAATTCTACCATTGATACTAGAAAGGATCAGTAAGTTAAAAATTATTATGAAAATATGGGATATCATAATCAATTGAAACCTTATCCATTGACCCACTCCTTAGTTATTAATGCAAAATAGGGCATGTAGATTTCAATCAATAAACCACATGACAAAGTGACAAAGTAAAAAGAAAGCATATTAATAAATAATGTAGCTATGGTGAAGGCACTCCCTTAGCCTACACAACTTTTCATTCAATATCACATTCATTTGAAGTTGTGGGATGTTTTCCTTGGCATAATTATGGGACAATGCCATGGATGGAGGTCTATTCTAGGCAGAATTGCAGGTATGTTAGATCTTCCACTAGATTGTAGAACTTTGGTTTCCAGTATTTGTTGTTGCACTTAGTATCCTTACTACTCTCATGCATAGATTAGTTGGTCCATCCTCCTTTCAATTATCCTTCTCAAATCGAAGTGTTTGGTGTTGTCATTGGGAGTACAAAAGCTTTCTATTAGGCCATCATCTCTACTGAAATTTTTTCCATTTTTTCATTTCTTCTTAAAATTATAAAATGCATTCTCTCTCTTCTAATCCATCTTCTTTTAGTGGACTTTCATAGTATTGTTTGAATGGAGGTCACTTAGATTCATTTATCTATGTCTCATCCTTCTGAAGAGTAGTGTGGTCACTTTAGTTTCTTTAGGGGTGAGGTTTCATTTTCCTCTATTTATCATGAACACTATTTGAAGGGTTCATTTATTTTGATCCTAGATTTATCATTGTTCGAAATATTATTCCCAATCATTGTTTTTTTTTTCTAAGTAAGGTTAACCTATTAATATGATTAAAAAAATTAATTACATTGATTCTTGGCCACAAAGGAACCCGGCCTCAACCAACACGCATCCATGATAGTTGTCTGGGATTGCCCCAACAAAGGGGAAACCAGTGTAAAGATATGTCCAGAATATATCCAAAAATTAACCCACATTTTATCCTAACTAAACCAACTGACCAAAACCAACAATTTATCCTGACTAGACCAACTGACCAATAGATTATCCTGAGGACACATAAGACTGGACAAAACTAAATCAAGAACTAGAAGAAATGCCACCTGGTAGACATGACACATGGCACAAAGTCTTCCAGAGAAGGCTCCTCCACAATTGGACACGCCCAGTCATCCAGGTTGTTCGACTCGCCACGTCCCAATGCCTAATGGCCTTCCTCCATGCTACTAGCGTCAACCTGCAGGCCCGACGCGTCATCCAGACAACTCTACAAGGCCTGCGTGTCACTGTGAATGCCCATCTCAACATGTGGACTACTAGCAATAGGTTTACCATGTCTTTTTTTCTGACCTCCATCAACTGCCTACTCTTCATTATTGCCCCTGTTCCTACTCGGGCCAGCTTTGTTTGCCTCCTCTGTAGAAATGGTCATGGGAATATGTTGCTCAGTCTCTTCTGTAATGGAAATTGAGACAGTGGCTACAATAACTGGGCAGTTCAAAGAGCTGCGAAATCGAAATTGTATTGTGTGAGGAATAGTATGCGAAAGCAGAGGAAAGGTTGCAGTGCGAACAACTGTAACTTCACTCCTTAAGCTGTGGAGGTTGGCTCTACCTCTGCCACTTCTTATATTTGGATACTAACCTGCAAAACTGTGCTGGTGGGGATTTTTGGTAGAGAAGGCAGGGGAAGCAGAGTAATGGCTATGCAAAGTAGGGGAACGAGAACTTCTGCCTCACGTGCCACCACGTCGGCTGCGCATACATGGTGGACTATGGTGGATATGGGAATAGGTAGAGAGTTTTGGATTCTAGGGTTTCGCTGCTCCAAATAGGTCATCATGGTATTTTCATTGTAATGTTTTTTCTGTGATGTTTCAGAACCTAACAAAAAAAACCCATTTGAGAAGAAATTACGTTGAACCTCAGGTCCAAATTTCAGAGATTTTCGCACTATATTTGTGAAGATATGATCTGAGGAAGTTGGTCTTCTTGCAAATTCTTCAATTACATTCCAAACAGGTGACCTGGGGAAAATCGTCATAACTTTCTCTCTGAGCATCAGATTGAAATTTTGTAATAAGGTATAGAAAGAGGATGGACTTTAGTTTCTTTTATATATTTTTCAGAGCCAAAGGTCGAAATAGTAACTCATGGCACGTCGTACAAGTTTGCTCTACTGAAATAGTCTATAATCATGTCATTGTGGGAGATTTCACATAACTCTTCCTTGGAGAATCCAATTTGGATCAGACTGGTGGCATTGGAAAGATGAAATCTAGGGCTACTACAGAACTCAATTTTGTAATTGGATGATTTGAAAGTACAGAGATACATTAGAGGCAATATCGAGCTCCTACAAAGTGAAAAAAGGTGTGTACATTCTTTTAAATTTTTGCTTAAGATTGGTTTGAAAATTTATTTTGAAGGAATTCAAAGGGCATAGTAGAGCATTATTATCGGTAACTGATTCCCTGAGGAAAGAAAATGTAAACACCTAGTAAGCAACCTGAAAGCTCTAGCATGACTCATGAAGAAGAGGAAGAAATACTATATGATATATCAAAATTACAAGAAAAAGTGCAACAAATGTCACTCTCACAAAAGCTAAAAGAAGCTAAGATAAATGGCGTGGAATCTAAGATAAAGGGCGTGGAAGCTAAGATGGATGATTTGAAGATATATTTGAAGACAGATTTGAAGAGAGACATGGTAGATTTGAAGACAGACATGGCAGATTTGAAGACAGATTTGACAAATTTTCTACAAGAAATACTTACTAATGGTGAAAAGGTAGTAAATGAGACTCATGATGCGAACAAAAGAAATGTTAATCATGAATTCATAGACTCTAATGTGGGATCAAAGATGCACCATATTCCAAAAATTGATATGAGGAAGTTTGATGGCAAGGACACCGCAACATGGATATTACAAATGGAGCAATTGTTCGATCTCAATAATGTGCAAAACACACAAAAGGTACGTATTGCAACTTTATATTTGGAACCAAATCAGTTTGTATGGTATCAATGGCTTTGCTCTTGTAAACAAATTATCACTTGGGCAATTTTTTACGGAAGAATTGACAGCACATTATGAGGATACAAAAAGCAACACTTTTTTTAGCCAATTGATAAGTCTCAAACAAAAGGGTTCAATAATGGAGCACATTGAGGAGTTCCAAAAATTGAACATAAGGGTAAAAGATATTCTAGAGGAGCATAGGATTGATGTGTTCATAGCGTCTTTAAAGGATAATATCCAACATGATGTTCGCCTTTGGGAACCTGATTCATTAGAGAAGGCATTCAGGTTAGCAAGAAAAATGGAAAGCAAATTATGGCAACCAGGAAGCATACCACTCACATCTATAAAGATAGAAGTGTTGTTGCCCCTAGTCTTCCACAACCTATAAGGTTGACACCACAACAATTAGAAGAAAAAAGAGCAAAAGGGCTTTGTTACAATTCTGATAGCAAATACACTAAAGGTCATAAGTGTGTTGAGAAGAAATTATTCTACATAGATTGTGAAGAGGAAGAAAAAAATGAACAATTAAGGTCAAAAGAAGAGGATATACTCCAGGAACAAAGCCTAGATAAAGAAGAAATGAATCCGACCATATCTTGTAATGCATTGGCTGGAATTCCCACTCATCAAACCATCAATATAGAAGGACATATCAAGAAGAAAAAGGTAATAGTGTTGATTGATTCAGGAAGTACCCATAATTTTATTCATTGTAAGATAGCAAAAGAATTGAATTGATTCCTATATCCAGCACTAGAGCGTTAAGTGATGGTTGCAAATGGAGGAACGATAAATTGCTCTGGAAACCACCATAATATCAAGCTATCCATGGGAGAATATGTATTAAATATCCCAATGCTTTCTGTTCCATTGGGAGGTGTTGATGTTGTACTAGGAGTCCAATGGCTACAATCCTTGGGTACAATAGCTTTTAACTTTCAAGAACTTTTCATGAAATTTTATACCAAAAGAAAGGAAGTTGAATTAAGGGGTATTGTAGGGAAACTGGGAAAGATAATAAGCTCTAACGGTATGAAAAAGCTTCTAAAAAAGGAACAACGAGGTGCAATTGAACAATTATGTTCACTAGATGTTTCCACATCGAAATCATCTATTTATCTAGATCTCCAAAAAGTCTTGGACAATCATTCCAAGGTATTTGAGACTCCCAAAGGTCTCCCACCTATTCGTGATCATGATCATGCTATTCATCTGATTCCAGGAAGTGTTCCTCCAAACACCAGGCCGTACAGATATCCCTATGCCCAAAAGAGTGAAATTGAATGTATGGTTGCAGAAATGCTTGAGGCTCATATAATTCAACCTAGCCAAGGTTCTTTCTATGCTCCAAAGGTATTGGTGCACAAGAAGGATGGATCATGGTGCATGTGTCCGGATTATAGGGAGCTCAACAAGCTCACTATTAAAGATAAGTTTCCCATTCTTGTCATTGATTAATTACTGGATGAATTACATGGATCAATTTACTTCACCAAGTTGGATCTTCGTTCAGGATATCATCAAATCAGAATGAAGACTGAAGACATTCCAAAAACAACATTTAGAACTCATGAGGGTCATTATGAATTTTTGGTTATGCATGTTGGCCTTACCAATGCACCTTCTACATTTCAAGGTTTGATGAATTCCATTTTCAAACCCTTCCTTAGAAAATTTGTGTTAGCATTTTTTGATGATATACTAATCTACAGCAAGTCTTGGAAGGATCATGTTGAACATCATGAAAGGGTGATGCAACTATTGGAGGAGAAACAATTATATGCAAAAAAATCCAATTGTTTCTTTGGAGTACAATAGGTGGAATATCTGGGTCATATTGTATCTCATGAAGGAGTTAAGGTAGACCCTAGCAAAATTAAAGCCATTAAGGAATGGGAAATCCCCACATCCATAAAGAATTTGTGAGGATTTATCGAATTGACAGGGTATTATCGCAAGTTTGTTAAGAATTATGGGAAAATAGCAGCACCTCTAACAACATTGTTGAAGAAAGATGCATTTTCATAGACTCCAGAAGCAACAAAGGCCTTCGAACATCTTAAAGAGGCAATGTGCCAAGCACTGGTCTTAACTACACCAGACTTCACAAAAACCTTTATTGTGGAATTTGATGCTTCCGGAAATGGAATCGGTGTTGTTTTAATGCAAGATGAAAGACCCATTGCTTTTGAAAGTTATCCAATCAAGGGAAAGTATTTACACAAATCTATTTATGATAAGTAAATGTTGGCAATACTACATGCACTTAAGAAATGGCAACCCTACCTAATGGGAAGACACTTCAAGGTAAAAATGGATCATGATAGCCTTAGATACTTTTTAGAACAAAGATTATCCTCTGAAGAACAACAAAAATGGGTCACAAAGATGTTGGGTTATGACTTTGAAATCATATACAAAAAAGGGAAGCAAAATGTTGTGGCAGATGCACTCTCAAGAAAGGATGAGGATGTGAACGCATTGTTGTGCGCCATTTCTATTATCCAACCAGTTTGGATAAACGAAGCAAGGGAGGAATGGAAGAATGACGAAGAAGTGTGGGAACTTATTCGAAAGTTACAACAATATTCCAATACATCTGATACATTTGGCTGGAAAAATGATTCATTATGGTACAAAGATCGCTTATACCTCTGTAAGAATTCCCAACTCAAACAAAGATTCTTTTGGAATTGCATGCTTCTCCCTTATTTTTAAAAACTTACCATAGGGTTAAGAAGGAATTTTTTTGGGATGGCCTTAAATCGGATATTCAAAAGTTTGTGGCAGAATGTTCGATATGCCAACAAAATAAAGCTAAAACAATTAAGACACTAGGTCTATTACAACCTTTATCCATTCCAAGCCAATGTTGAGAGTAGGTTTCAATGGATTTTATCACAGGTTTACCCAAGTCTGAGGGAAAGAGTGTCATCATGGTGGTAGTTGATAGACATACCAAGTATGCACACTTTTGTGCATTATCACATCCATTTAAAGCCAATACAGTTTCTACAGAATTTATATAAATTGTCACCAAAGTATTATGGTCCGTACAAGGTGTTGCAAAAGATTGGTACTATGGCATACAAATTGGAGCTTCTTGCAGCTTCTCGAGTGCAACCAGATTTCCATGTTTCATGTTTAAAGAAGGTTATATGCGACAAGCTCCCAGTTTAAACAATATTGCCAGAACTTGAAGAGGAAGGAAAAATTATATTGGAACCGGAAGCAATCATAGAAACAAGAACTCGACAGCCACGAAATCGATCCATTTCAGAGTATCTCATCAAGTGGAAGAACTTATCCATTGAAGATTCCACATGGGAGGATGAGAATTTTATACAAAAGCATCCGTTGAAGGAGAGGGGCAAGTTAGGTCCCTATAATACTAGTGATGCCCCCATTACTATTGTAGTTATATCCCTTATTAATATTGTTGTGCCCCTATTGTCCCCATATTGTTATTACTATGTCCCATAGAATCCCTCTATTGTTATTTTTGTGGCTTTATATTATTATTTTTAGGTCGGCTTGGTTATATTGTGACCCCTTAGACTCCTATATATAGAAAGGATGTTTTGTCATTTGTGTCATCCAAGAATTGTTCATTTGTGTAATGTAAAGGAGGTTTCCCCCTCAAAGAGGCTGAATTCTAAGACGTTCTACTATCTTTTCTATCCTGTTGTGAGATGGTTTCATAAAGATGGAAGTGTTGTTGCTCCTAGCCTTTCATTGCCCACAAGATTGATACCGCAACAATTGGAAGAAAAAAGACCAAAATGGCTTTGTTACAATTGTGATAGAAAATGCACTAAAGGTCATAAGTGTTCCGAGAATAAATTAATTTACATAGATGGGGAAGAGGAGAAAGAAAAGGAACAAGAAACATCAAAAGAATAGGATATACACTAGGAACCAATCCCAGAGAAAGAAGAAATGAATCTGGCCATATCTTGTAATGCATTGAAAGGAGTTACCACTCCTCAAACTCTCAAGATAAAAGGGCATATCAAGAAGAAAAAGTTAACAATGTTGATTGATTCGGGTAGTACCTTGTTGACGGTGCTCGATCTGCCAACATTTTAAGGGGATCTCCCCGGTATGAAGTACCAATTAGACCTCAGACCATTTGGTGTAGGATTCCTAGTAGTGGGTCGTAAGGTAATGCCTTGATCGCAATGTTGCATAGAGGCAAGTAAGATAACTATGTTAGTAGCAAGGGTGTAACTACTGCAGTGAGTCAAGGAAGGTGTATGAGAGGTTCTAACAAATACAGGGTGAGATGAGGGTGAAGTTGAGTTCCAGGTTGAAAGGGATCAGTCCAAACTCGGCTAGGAAAACATAACACAAAGGACATACACAGCTTCTGGCGGAGAAGTCCACTCGGATGCAGCAATCACATCAAACAAGGTAAGATAAAACGTACAACACTCACGGATCAGTCTGAATGAGTGCAACAGTTGTTACATCAAGGTTCATGTGAAAGGTCTATCTGATATTCAGCAGTGAAGTTGGCACGGATGGGAAAACATTAACATCATATACAACACGTTTGCAACAAGATTCATATAATTGCATATGAATCAGTTCATACACAAATACGTAAGTTAAACAACATATATCATTAAGGCAACCAAAGAAGTCCAAGTACAATAACAACATATGCATGAAAATGTGTTGGCTCTTATTATATAAAGAAGTGTAAGTTCCAATCATACAATGCATCCATGTAAACCTGCTAGCACCACCAGTGAAATGTTACATCCACATTCGCTTGCTCCTCCAAAAAGATGTAATAGCTCCGTTCAGTGGAGAAGCCAAGGCGCGTTACAATACTATCCAAGCTTTCTTCAAGATAGTCATAATAAAAGCTTGGCTGACCAAAATCCTATACAATGAGTTATGAGGGGCTATTTATAGCAAAGGGTGATGTGACCCTTGACATTCCCCTTTGTGACAGTTCAGCTAGCCTCATGAATCTTCATGTACTTTATGACCGTTACATCCAACTATTGCCACTTGACTTACACTTGACATGACTCAACATTACAATGCATATGTACTCATGTGAGACAACATGGCTTGAGCAAGCCTTGCAAGACATCATTAACACTCGGTCCATTGTGATGAAACCAACTCTTTTGACATGCTTATGATGGTGAAGGCGATGAGCTGATGCCAAGCTTGATCATCCATGATGGTGTGCATGCACCTCATGGTGACATCTTGTTGAAGCGAACTCTTGCCTCTGTTGCAGCCGATGCATTGGTTGGGCTCCTTCATCCAACTCGTCTGCTAACATGTGCATGGTCTTCTGCAGTTTAACTAGAAACACAATGATGCACAGTGTCCATGCTAATATTCAAGTGTGTGTTGGTGATCATGTGCATCAACTTGTCAAAGTACATGTTCAACTTCAGTTGGACTTGCTTCTTGTCTTCAACTTGGTGAGTGTGTTGAATAGGTTGGATTGCATGCATGCACACAATGAAATGCATGCTGCTAAATCCCTTGCATGTGATCAACAACACTACCCACCACATCTGTTACGTGTCAGCTACTGAGATGGATATTTAACTTGTACGGGCGCAGTTTCATCCATGAGTGCACATTGTTCCCACTATTGTTCCTGATCCTGCTGTAGCTCATTCGTCTGTCTATGCAGCTTCATGTTCTTCCTTGAGTTGTTGTTTCAGAACATGCAACTCCTTCTTTGTTCCATTCTTTGTCTTCGCACAACCTTCATGTCGCACCGTCACCTCATATCCTGAGTATCAAAAGTTGCTTTCATTATCAGTGGAGCTGCTTGATCTTGCAACTTTGTCCTGCCTTTGTGTTGTCAACAACCTTTCTCTTGAATTCACCACAGTTGTTGTATTCGTTGCATTTGGTATGCTAACTTTAATTGTTGTTCATGATGTTGTTGCTTGATGTCCTTGTCTATGAACTCATGAGTAGGCAAGCTCTTAGACACTTGATCGACTGCATCTCAAGTGTGCTCTGAATGGTGTCTTCGACTTTGCTCTCCTAGAAACCATTATACCTACACTATTGAGAGGCAAATGAGCACCTACAATACCTAGGGACATGGAAACACTCATGGCAAGAAATTTGTCAGTTGAAAACCAAAATGAACTTGAGAACTGACTTGCAACATAACTGTGTGATTGATCATGAAGGTTGCGCAATTTCAGCCAGGAGGTCGGGAGACTGACTACCATGGCTACACAAGGCAGAGTCTGGGTTGTTGGGAGACTAACTGACTACTGGAATTATGCAATGCACAGTCCATTCTCGCTGCTAACTGCTAGATTGCGCAATGTGCAATTTCAGCTGGGAAGGACTGCTGGCCTAGGGACAAATTTGCACAATTTCTTGGGCCAAGCAGCCACTGTCCTCTAGAAATTTGCAAAATAGTCTTGGAGGCTAGTTTGCACAAATATGGAGAGAAAGGTGAGCCTTCCTTCCCCAAATTGCGCAATGCAGCCTTGGTGAAGGTAGAGTCCGGGCCAAGGCTGGCTCGACTGGCCGACGGACAACTGAAAGCAACTAAGACAAAAAATGCATGATGACACTAAGTGATAGAAGAAGTGATTGACAGTGCATGCAAAACATGAATGAAAAATTTAGCAAACAGATCATCATGCATGTGAGTGAGACAATTTGATGGTTGGGTGAATGTCCTTATAAAATAACTTCATGCATGTGACAACAGTGAGATAGTAACGAAAACTGAAGTAGAGCTAGGACAATCTAGAATACATGTAAATGATAACAAGTGCTCAAAGAAATCAAGAAAACAGTACACCCACAAGTGAAAACACAAAAAGCGATAGAAATACAGCACAAGGCATGGGAAGCAGGCTTGCCCCAAAACATCTGCGCTAAATGTACCAACTTCTCTTAGATGTGATGAGGGATGTCAGAGATGCAAGGTTTATGTGAGTAATGAGCTTTGTAGCATCTGGTTGATGAGTTTTGATAAAATCGAGGTTGTGATGTGCATGCCACAAATCTAGGGGAAGTGACACTTGGTGGTAGGTTTTTGAATTGTTCCTTGCATGTAACCTCCAACTACTAAACATAGATCATTGAGACAAGGGATGCCTTTGCATGTTGTGTTAGGAGAAGTAGCCTATGCATGCAAGTTTTTTTTGCTCGGTCCCGGAGAGAACCGTTCAACTTAGCTGCACATGCAAGAAGATGTTCAACTACTTGAAGGAAATGCACATTTCTGGATGGGAGCTGGGCTGACTACCCAAGAGATTTGCACAATTTATGGGTAGAGCAACTAACTGCTGCCTAGATTTGTGCAAATTCTAGGTTGAGCAGCCTTGCTGGGGAAATTTACACAAATCCCAATGGGCGTGCTTGCGGGAAAGATTGCGCAATCCTAGAGCCCAGCAGGCTGCTAGAGAGGATTGTGCAATTTTTGGAGGGAAGGTTGGTTTCCCTCCAGAAACACGCAATTTTCGAGGGGAAGCTGCAAAGCCTGCAGCTGGACCAAGTCTAGGTGAACAACCTGTGAGGGGAATGGATCAAGTTGTGACTGAGAGGTTGTCTTTGTGCAAGAAAGACACTGAAGCTTGTGAACTTGACGAAGCAAGGCAAGCTACTGTGAAGGTTGGACGGGAGACTCCAAAACGAGCCTAAGGAAACATTTTGGAGGGTGGTTTTAGCCACTACAACATACCCATAATTTTGTTCATTGTATGATAGCCAAGGAATTAAATTCCTTCATATATCCAACTCTATAGTGTCAAGTAATGGTTGGAAATGGAGGAACCATAAATTGTTGGGTTGTGTTATTCTTTCCACGACTAGCCCACGTAGTGAACCCAGGGGTTAGAGGGGGGCTGGAGCCCCCCCTTTGTTGCGTTGATTGCGCAGTGGGGGGGGTCACAAGAGGGGGGGGGCAGCCCCCCTGTCCGGGGGGTTTGAGGGGGGCATGTAGCCCCGCTCTACAAGGTCTGGGGTAGTGCCCCGGGAAATTTTTTCTTGGACCCTGTATTAGGTTGGGTGGACCTACCTATGGTTTTGTGCATGATTTTCGCACATGGTTTTGGATGTGATGGTTTTTGGTCCATGGTTTTCAACACGATGGTTTTCAGTCCATGGCATTGGATGCTTCGACATGTATAAATATGTATTGTAACATTGAAAGGAATATAATGAAAAATCAAGCTGGTAGTCCCGGTTGTGGGATCCATGGGAAAATCTCTGTGTATATGTGTTTTATGTGTTATGCTCTCATATTGTTTATTTTCTGTGTTTATGCAAGTAATTTTTGTACGGTGTTAAAACCTACATAAATTGCTCTGGAAAGTGCCATAATATCAAGCTATCCATGGGAGAATATGTCTTGAATAGTCCAATTCTTTCCATTCCAATGGGTGGTGCAAATGTTGTAATAGAAGTTCAATGGCTACAATCTTTGGGTATGATAGCTTTTAATTTTCAAGAACATTTCTTGAATTTTTATTGGGAAGGAAATGAGGTTGAATTAAGGGGTATCGTAGGGAAATCGAGAAATATAGTCAACTCAAAAATCATGACAAAGATCTTAAGGAAAGATCAATGTGGCGAAATTGCACAATTATGTTCACTAAAGGTACCCACATCGAAATTATCTATTTCTCCAGATCTCCAAAAAAATTTGGACAATCATTCCAAGGTATTTGAGACTCCCAAAGGCCTCCCAGCTATTCATGATCATGATCATTCTATTCATTTGATTCTAGGAAGTGTTCCCCCAAACATCAAACCATACAAATATCCATATGCCCAAAAGAGTGAAATTGAACGTATGGTTGCAGAAATGTTAGAGGTTGGTATAATTCAAGCTAGCCAAAGTTCTTTCTCTTCTTCGGTGGTATTGGTATACAAGAAGGATGGATCATGGCGCATGTGTCTGGATTATAGGGAGCTCAACAAGCTTACTATTAAAGATAAATTTCCCACTCCTCTCATTTATGAATTCTTGGATGAATTACATGGAGCAATGTACTTCATCAAGTTGGATATTCGTTCAAGATATCATCAAATCAGAATGAAGATTGAAGACATTCCAAAAACAACATTCAGAACTCATGCAGGTCATTATGAATTTTTGGTCATGCCTTTTGGCCTTACCAGTGCACCTTCTACATTTCAAGTTTTAATGAATTCCATTTTCAAACCCTTACATAGAAAATTTTTGTTAGTATTTTTTGATGATATACTAATCTACATAAAGTCTTGGAAGGATCATGTTCAACATGTTGACAGGTTTCTCAAACTATTGGAGGAGAAACAATTATATGCAAAAAGCTCCAATTGTTTCTTTGGAGTACAAGAGGTGGAATATTTGGGTATTCAGTTAGCTCATATCTCATCTTATCATCTTGTATCTCATGGGAAAACTTCTATAGTGAACAAATTTTTGGAAGGATATCTTCGTTGCTTTGTATCTACTAAACAAACACACTGGGTCAAGGGGTTTCCTCTAGCTGAATGGTGGTATAACACTTCCTTCCGTATTGCAGCAAGGATGACCCCATTTATGGAACTTTATGGATATCATCCATCGTCCATCACATCATCTTGAAAAGAAAATTATAAGGTTCAAGCAGTGGAGTATCACATCAAGCATCAACAACAAGTTCTCAAACTCTTAAATGATAACCTCACTTTGGCACATAATAGAATGAAACAACAGGCAGATCAAGATTGCAGTGAAAGAAGTTTTGATGTAGGTGACTGGGTATTTCTATGACTACAACAATACAAACAAATCTCCCTCAAGAAAGCTAAGAAGGATAATAAATTATCACCAAAGTATTATGGTATGTACAAGGTGTTACAAAAGATTGGTACTATGGCATACAAATTGGAGGTTCCTGAATCTTCTCGAGTGCACCCAATTTTCCATGTTTCATGCTTAAATAAGGTTATAGGTGAGAAGATCCCAGTTCAAACAATATGGCCAGAATTTGACGAGGAAGGAAAAATAATATTGGAACCTGAAGCAGTCACAAAAACAAGAAATCGACAACTATGAAATCGATCAATTTCAGAGTATCTCATCAAGTGGAAGAACTTACCCACTAAATATTCCATATGGGAGGATGAAAATTTTATACAAAAGCATCCATAACTACTCAAGCATTGAGGAAAACACTTTTTGAAGGAGAGGGGCATGTTAGGTCCTTATACTACTAGTATAACCCCTTATTGTTATTAGTGCAACCCCCTTATTGTATTATTGTGCCCATATAGTCCCTATGTTGTTATTATTATGCCCCATAGAAGCCCACTATTGTTGTTGTTGTGCCCCTAGAATATTGTTGTTATGTAGGCTCTGATTGTATTGGGACCCCTTAGACTCCTATATATAGAAAGGAGGTCTTTTCATTTGTATCATCCAAGAATTGTTCATTTGTGTAATGTAAAGGAGGTTTCCCCCTCAAAGAGGCTGAGTTTTAAGTAGTTGATATATCTTGTCTATCTTTTTGTTAGTTGGCTTCATAACACCGGGAAGCTGGTTTCACAATTAACCCTAACAAGGCCCACAAACTCTTGGTGTTTCATCTCCTGGGGTTAGGGTTTTGGTTATTTAGGGTGTTCCATTATTGTTCAATAATAAAAAGGCCCTTGAGCCTTATTGTAACATAGTTTAGAGGCATGTAGCTTC
This sequence comes from Pinus taeda, assembly GCA_000404065.3. Taxonomy (NCBI): domain Eukaryota; kingdom Viridiplantae; phylum Streptophyta; class Pinopsida; order Pinales; family Pinaceae; genus Pinus; species Pinus taeda. Next base: position 617,801 of record APFE030519275.1, read on the forward strand.
CACATCTCTCCTCAGAGATAAGCTATCATCGTCCAAGCTAGTTTTTTTTCCATTATGTATGTAAGCATATTCAATTCTTTGATATTAATGAAATGAAATTTTATTTATGTTGCATCTCTTTGTTTATTTTATATCCGTATTTTTCTTCATTTCTGTATAAGTCTGGATCAATTTCCTATTATTAATATTATTCGTACAACAAATAATGCATCCTCTTATGAGCCTAGCTACCTCTTCTTGCATCTTTGGTTAGTACACATATCTATACAAGTTAGCCAATGTCTTCGCTACACAAAAATCTCCTACAACCAAGGAGGGAGAAGTCGTGTTTATTAACCACAATGTGTAGTTAATGATTGAGTTCCTTCTACCTACAATGTGATCCCACATTCATCTAAGGGTTTGATTCAGTAAATGTGTTTAGTTTAATTCACTCACATTTTATTTTGAGGCCTTCGTACTTTCAAAAATAATGGGTACATAGATTTTAAGAGCCTTTTGTTAGAACACTACACTAAATAAAATTAGAAATAAATAGTAGTGGAATAATAGTCTACTTTGTGACAATAATTGTAGGGACATGGAATAAACATTGAACATCTTATAATCTAGAATACATTATTCAAAGTCTTGAAAATGCCTTGCAAAGGGCACATGATTTTCCATGTTCCTATAATCAGTTGCAAAAGATGTATTCTCTCACATCCATTTTTGGTGTGGTGCTAACTAGAAAGGAGAAATATTGAGAATGGTCTCAAAATATCAAATAGGCACTCATTTTCAATGATTTTTGAGATGGCATTTGCTAGGAGAGGAGGAAAATAAATATACGAAGCCTATGTCAGAGAAAGAGCTAGCCATATGGAAGAATAATGACAATAAAGTGTATGCCCTATCTTTTTCATCAATAGGTAAATAGGTGAGCTAGCATATAGTTTCCATTATAGATTCTTATGGTTCTCTAAAGAAGTTAAAAGTTTTGTATGAATCACACTTAGATTTAGAGCTTGTGCAACTACTAATAACACCCTTCAATCTAGATTTAAAAGGTGATGGATCCATGACCTTAGCTTTCAAGATCAAAGCCATCATGGATGACATAGATGCCACTTGAGTAAAGGTGGACATTCCTCTCACAACCTCTGTCAAGGACCTTTTCCCTACACGCTATCACTATATTGAATCCTTGAAAGCTAGTGACCAATTGAAATCTATTACATTTTACTATTTGGTAGATAAAGTTTCAAAACATAAGAAATCCTTTCAGAAGAGGATGAAATAAACTCAAACCCCTAAAGAATGTTGAAAAATGTGCAACAAGAAATTTTAAATTTAGAATGTGCTAAAAATAGACCTGCTAAAAATAGCATCTCTAAAAATATCAATTTGGCCAGTGAGGTCATTGGCCACATTGGGTGAGAGGTGAAACTGCTAAAAATAGAAAGCTCTAAAAATAGCATTTATGGGTCCCTTCCTATTTATAGCAGTCCCTAGTCTATCTATAGGAAGTAAAATTAATTTTGGTCTTAATAGCAGTTGGAGAAATTATTAATTAATTCATTTAGTTAATTAGTATTGTGAAATTAAACTTGAAGTCTTTGTGAGATATGCAATTATTTTCTCCCTTGATTTTTACCCTTGATTAAAGGAGATAAGGTTCATCTATAATGAGAGACAACTGACTTAGTTTTATAGTCAGTCTTATTATTAATTTAACAAGTTGTTAAACTACTGAAATATAGTTTTTATGCTTTGATGCATGTGACACTATATTTCAAATATGCTGAGCATTCCCTCATGTACTGATGCATGGTGGTTCAGACAGAGGCCTCGTTGAGATCAATGAGGGGAAATGTACTATCAGATGCTTGGATATTTCTAGTAAGTATTCCTTGCATGGAGAAGGATCTATTATAGGAGATTGGAGGACTTGTGACCTATATATTGAGGCCTAGGTAGTCCATGATTTTCATCTTCTGATTGAAGATCATGAGAATACAGAGAAAGCAGGATAGCTATTGAGCTGATTCTTTTTGTATGTTGAAGAGCATTTCCACTTGATTGATAATACATGGTTGGGGTTTTATGCTGGTGCTTTCCCCTGGATATATCTTGTGTTATGTGTGTTTGATTTCTCCATATCAGTTATATGTGTTCTTATTAATGTTGCTCATGGTTGATTAAGCTTCCGCTAAATTGTTTGTAAAAGTAGATCAAGTGTTTTGCTTTAGTACATTGCATTACCAGGTTGATCTACAGGTGGGAAATTTCTACATGGTATCGGAGCTAGCTGATTTGTAGAAAAATTCTACATGGTATCAGAGCTAGCTGATTTGTAGAAAAATTCTACGAAAATTCTACAAAGAAGCCTTATCCCATGCTCAGAAAGGGAAGAATCAAAGACATGATTTTTCTAGAGGAGAAAGCAGTAAAAGAGGACACAAAAGAAGGAAATTTAGATGCAAGTCAATAGACACAACCGTGGAAAGAGACCCAATCTTCACTGTGCCCATTGTGGCAGAAATGGACATGATGCATAAACATGTAGAATCCCCTGGGGGAAGATGAAAGACAAACAAGAACAAAAGGAAGATAAAGGTAAAATACTAGATCCAACAAAAGGTAGAGCACATTAATCTACTCATTACATTGACTCCCATTTTAATATTGGATTCATTGAAGATATGTTTCATACTTCATTTTCTTCTTGGATAGATGCTTCACTAATTGGAACAGGTGTAACATGTCACATTCCCTTTCGAAGAGACTTTTATGAAAAGTTTAAGTATACAACATAGTATATTTTGTAGAAAAATCAAGTCTCAAACCCTTAAGACTTAGCACCATTAGGTTTGAATTGCCTAAATTCCCTAATTTTCTTCTGTATCATGTACTCTATCTTCTAAAACTACTAAGAAACTTAATTTCCCTTTTGCACCTTTGACAACAAGGCCACTACATTCACATCCTCAACCAAAAAGTAGGAATAAGGAAGGGTTGTGATGAGTGGAGGATGAAATATTGTTGAAGTTGAAAGGGACATATATTCATTCACATAATTCTACATCGATCTCTAATCACAATCAAGGTACACTAACATTAAGTCTTCTATGTCATTCTATATTTGGACATATCAATTATGATAGCCTTTATTTATTTTTTAAAAATATGGTGTTTCTAGTTTTCCTACTATTCTTAAGAAATTAAAGCAGCATGATGCTTGTTCTTGGAAAGCACAACAAAAAAAACTTTTCATGATTCCACTTCAACAACATGTAGAAAATTGAACTAATACATTCTGATTTTGTGGCCCCAAGCCTATTCTATCTGCTAATGGAAATTAATATATGATGATTTTTATTGATGATTACATCAAGATGTGTTGAGTGTCAAACTTTTGAAACCTTAAAAAAAATTCTATGTATGGATTCAAAATGAAGCACAATCACGTATTGATTCTTTTCATATTGATAATGGACGAGAATATAAATCTATTGAATTTTAAAACTATATTTTCCAACATGGGATTCACCATCAAACCATAGTTACAGTCCCCAATAAAATCATGTAGCTGAAAGAATGAAAAAGACTATCTTGAATACGACTCATTCCACGATGTTTTTTTTAAATGTAAAGTTTATGTTTTGGGATGATGTAGTTCTATGTGTAGAATATGTGAAAACAAATATTTGTTCCATGTTCTTAGAAATAAAACTCCTCATGAAATGTGGTGTGGCTGCATTCCTTTAGTGAGGCATCTCAAGGTCTTTAGTTCCACCTTTTATGCCTTGATTCCTAAGGAGCAAAGAAACAAGATTGGTGCACGAAGTTAAAAGTGCATCTTCTTGGGGCCTTCAAATACCACCAAGGCATATTTATTTTATGATGAGGTAAATGAGAAGTCTATTATTTCAAGAGATGTAATTTTTCTTGAATATTCTAAGACTAACACAACTATTGAGCAACAACATGATCATCTGAATAGATTCACTCATAAAAAGACATATCATGAACTTGATAATGAGATTTCATATCTTGAAATGGGGATCCCTATCTAGTATCAATCTCCCTAATCTCCTTTTGAAGCACCATTTCCCCCTTATTTGGAGTTGAGAACCTAATTAGATCCATAAGATCCTTTGAATTATGTGATTAAGATGATCAAAATGAGGAATATTGATGCAACACGTTCTTAGTCACTAGAGAAATTTGTATCATCTTAAAAAGGTCCAGAAAGTGGCTTACCAAAGGCTTGAAATTTTTCATCCTTATGAGGTTAGAAAAATAGGAACAAGAGGTTCACCAAACAAGATGGGGGTGATATAGATAATTCCAATTTAGGTAATGCAGATGATATGTATCTTTCATATAAATTATGAATTGATTTTATCTATTATTTTCTTGAACCAACTTCCTTTAAAGAAGTTTCTACTCATCATGAGTGAAAAGAAGTAATTTAGAAGGATTATGATGCTCTCGAAATGGGACATAGAAGCCGGTGGACCCTTTGCTTAAAACCGAACCAATTTAGCTACAAGTGGGTCTACAAGAAAAGTAAAATTTAGATGGTGCACTTGGAAAGCCCACAGTAAGGCTCATGGAAAAAGGATATGCATAAAAAGAAGGTTTTGATTATGAGGAAACTTTTGCCCTGTAATTAGATGGGCCACCATTTAGACTTTCTTTTCCTAGACACTAAAAACGGATGGAAATTCCATCACATGGATGTAAAGATTGATTTTTAAAAAGGAGACCTCAAAGAGAATGTATTCATGTCTCAACCAAAAGGTTTTGCTGTGAAGGGAAATGAATAGAAAGCGTGTAAACTCATCAAATATTTATATGGCCTTAAAAAAAAATTGCAAGCCTCGCATCAAAAGTTAACTGAGCATCTTTTGAAATTTAATTTCAAGCTCTTTGATCTTGATGATGCAACCTTGCTTGTCAAGAGGTTGCAAAAATTGTTGTATATCTTGTATTTGTATCTAGATGATTTGTTGATGATAGAGAATAATGAGAGCTATATTGCATTGTAAAGAAGGAGTTTAAGGACTTTGAGATAACAAATTTGGGCCATCTTCACTACTACTTATGTATTATTAAAGTCACTCAACATTCAAAGTACATATTCATCTCCAAAAATAAGTACATAGGATAATTATTGAATATGTTTGGCATGATTGAATTCAACCCTCTATCCACTTCAATGGAATAGATTTGAAACTCACATCAAAATAAGAGAATGAATTTGTGGATGCAATCGAGTACAAATAGCTTATGGGAAGTCTTATTTAATTCACCACCACTAGACCAAATATTCCATTTATTGTTGGCTTTATTTTTAGGTTTATGCAAAAGTCTCGTGAAAGACATTAGTCTTTGGCAAAAATAGTTATAAATACTTAAATGGAAAATCAAGATTTTAGAGTCAATATTATAAGGTGGATGCCTTTAGTTTGATTAGATATTCTGATTTAGAGTTTGATGGGGACAAGAAAAAGGGAATGTCGACTTCAAGCTATCTCATTAGTCTTGGATCAACAATTGTATCATGGAGGGCACACAAAAAATTAATTCCAACAGATTCCACAACAAAGGTGGAATATGTCGTAGTTTCTAAAGTAACAAAAGATATTGTGCAGATCAAAATAATACTTGACAATTTGTAAGAGAAACAAGTGAGTTATACTCTATTCTAGTTGACAATACTTTTGCAGTCAAGTTGTCCAAGAATCAGAAGCTCCATGACCAGACTAGATACATCAACACAATGTATCATTTGATTTTATATCATGTAAAGGCCAATACTATTCATTTGAAACATTATTCCACAAATGACCAAATTGCAAATCTCTTCACCAAATCACTTGGAAGAGAAAATTTTGAAAAATTCATAATGTTGGCTTGGGCTCACAAAAACCCGTCAACTTAACACGGGAATGTTGGACACATAATCCTTTGATATTTTTGTGTATTTGTAAATAATATGTGTGTGTGTGTGCGCACGCGCACGTGCGCGCACGCGCGCGGATGTGTGTGTGTGTGTGTGTGTGAAATGGGGAATCACGAGGAAGACCAAGAGTCCCTCATAGTAGGTGAAATTAATAGAAACCCTCTTGTATATATGTAGAGTTTAATTTATTAAAACCCATCTATGGAGTTATTCCCTCAACTTGTCAAATACTTACAAAAACCTTGGAAAACACAATACATAACAAATAAAAGATATTAATTTCCAAGCAACTTGGATAAAAATATATATTTTACTAATGTGGAATAACATAATACACAATGTTTTCCTTGAGGTGCAACTCAACTTGTGATCATTGTGAAATGCATTATTGTGTTAGCTAAGAGATCCAAGGTTCAAATCTCCTAAAGTAGCTCAGTCTACAGAGAGGAGGACAAGTCATAGGCCCTAAAGGTATATTGGTAGTGACCATAATCAATCACATGTCATGCGAGTATGAGCCTGACCTAGTTGTTAATTCCTATGGTTACAAAAAAAGAAGAAGTAATACACAGTGTTTTCCAATACATATTCTCTGACAAAAATATGTATTCCTAATTGAATACTTAGTTACTTCCTTTTGGATATAGTATAATAATTTACAACCCTTGAGGGGAAGCTTAGTTAGCGATGGTTGTGTTATGAAGTACTATATAAATTGTGAGAACTGAGGTTCAAATCCACGTGATTAACCCATGTTTTCATAAAGGGGTGTACGCAGGTACCTAGAAGCTATAGTGGCAGCAGTAAGAATCGACCCCATGTCACATAAGTACAAAATCGACCCACTAGTTGATTCCTCTAGATACCAAAAACAAGAAAACAAGATCGTACAAATTTTAGTGGTTAAATTTCATATTGACTTAATTTTCTAATGTTTAAAAAAATCATCAATTTCCATTTTCCTAAAATTGATTTGTCCAAATTTTATAAGGTACAATTATTTAACATTAAAATTTGCCAAATTTCTATAAAAATATATATAAAGTCATTATAAATTTTATTTTTTAGTAACAACATCACCAAACATTTTACAATTTGCATATTAATAATTATAAAATTCACTAATGTTTTTTACATTTTAAAATAATTTTTCATCATTAAAATTTTCCTTTTAAAATGAATGATTTAATTAAAAGCATGGTTCATAATTATAAGAAAGTGATAGGTTTGTTATGTTTAAATTATGTATTTTATTTTATTTCACTATGATTTATTTTATGTAATACAGATTTAAAAAATAAAAAATGAATAATATTCTAATATATTTTTATTTTAATTTTCTGAATTGTAAAAATAATAAGTTTGCATTTGGATTTGTGTGCTTTTTATTTCAAGGTACAAGTGTTATAGGGTTGCAAAGGATGGAGAGAAGGAAGTAAAGAACTCTAGTTTTTATAAGAAATTGGATTTTTTTTTTTTCTCTGCAAATACTAACTTCTATTAACTGAAACACAAAATACTTTTACATATGAGCGAGGCATTTCTGCACTCGACAAAAAAGTGCTGCCCCATTACATAAATAAGCTGGGGCAAGCCATTACAGAGTCCCTGATACCAGAAAGCATACATAGAGAGGAACAAACGTCGACAAGAAGAGAAACTGAGTTTGTCCAAAAACACAAAACACCATGCG
>APFE030519275.1:625466-659171 GCA_000404065.3 Pinus taeda
TGAACTCTGAAAGCACATTCCAGCTGTGATTCTTGTTTTTCAATAGTTTGGAGTAGATCTTTATTCTTCCTTTTGGCTTCTTCAAGTTCTTCTTTTAGTGAGAGGATTGTAGCTTCAAGATTTTCATAATAGTTGGATCTGTCTTTGAGATTCTTGATTGTTGTGTTCTTTTCATTGACTTCCCTTTTTAGAGATGTGACTTCATCATGCAACTTTTGATATTTGACCTTGACTAACTCCTTTACCTTTTCGAAATCACATTCCCTTTTGTTCAAAAGATCTTGTTGATCTGTGATTATGTCTGAAAGCCTTTTGAATTCGACCTCTTTTTGATATATTTCTTGTTCACCCATAAGAGCAAGTTCAGTAGTTTCACTATCACTTTCATCTCTTTCACAAGGAAAAATAGTTGGAACATCAGAGGATACCACATTCATACCTGATAATGATTCTGAATCTGATTCTGAATCTGAAGAGCTTCTTATGCCTAATCCCCAATCGATTCTCCCACTGTCATAGTTCTTCTGAGATGACTTCCTTTTCTTATGAGCTTTCTTCTTAAGCTTCTTTCCCATTGTTCCACGGATCTCCTTCAAGCGATCAAGCTTCTATCAAAGGACCTGCTCTGATACCAATTGTTGGAAATAATACTGAGAGGGGGGGTGAATCAGTATTATCACATTAATAAAACTTTTCATTTTCAAACTCTGATTCATATATGCTACTTCCACAACTTCTTATGATTAAGCTAATTGATCTTCAATGAGTGCATTAGAACATTATCAACCATATTATCAGTTAACAGATGCCAGTAACATAGAATAGATCATCACTCATAAGGCACACACATGGACACCATGATATAAGGTGGAAACCCAATGCGGGAGAAAACCACCTGCTGCAAGTCATCTCAATCTTCTTCTTAATAAGAAAATCCTTTTACAATATTTTTTACTGGTGCAGCCTTATACCAGTACGGGAGCTACAACCCCCTTTACTCTTGTACTAGCCGATCCATTTACTAGTACGCCTACTACCTGCTACAATGCTCCAAAGATTTCCTTTAGCTCTTGTACTAGCTTAGATACTAGTACGTAGGTGCTGACCTACAATCTTCTCTCCTCCAGGTACCACGTTTCATCAATTTTCATACTGGATACACTGGAGCACAACACATAATCTGAAGGCCACTTTTCATCCAGTTTTCATGCTGGACCCATCAATATCATTGAAGCTCACAAACACTTAGCAACATCAATACCCAATACTGAAACCCTGAACACTGTCAACAAAAAGCAGTCACCAAAACACAGAGCAGAACCCTGAACTCTGCAACACTATTCAGACCAACCGTATCATCAAAATCAAGCATTAAAGTGCACACGCTACTTGGACAAACCAAACCCGCGTAGATACGCACTTTTTCAAAAGTCAACCCACGTACAGATCTATAAATATTCAATCATGACTTTGCCGCAAATTCAAACCCAGTCCAGATCATTACATGCGTCAGTATATGGATCTAGAATAAACATAATCAATCATATAGAGATAGTTCATTTCAAACCATTTGATCCCGATCTATCCTTAGATCTTGTTCTCCATCAACTTGTGAGATCCCTCCTTAGCTTAGATCAAGCCACCCATAACCTGCATACTAGATCTCATCCTTCATCAAATATTCAAGACTTTTCCATGATTTTCCCTGATGATCTTCTTCTCCTTTTATAGTCTTAGGCCTTGCTCAATACCATGGTCCAAAACCATAACAAACCAATACCATCAACTCAATGCTAGGGATCAACACGTTTGTCGAGATGCCATGGTCCAAAAACCATAGGTTCAAATTCCAAGGACTAACCGCCACGGACCATAGGTAAGTTTTCCAACATATACGCGCTTTTCCTTCCATGAATGTGCGTGCATACGCATACGCGACTTTGTAACGACTAACTTGCGTGTATACGCGGATCTGTCACAATCAACCTGCGTATATGTATTTTCTCTTCATTCTTGTAGTCTTGTTCATCAATTCGTTGCTGCTGACCTTCTGCACTTTGATTTGTCATCTGTGTGGTTTGCCATCAAGGACAACACTTGTCTCATAATGCCAACAATCTCCCCCTTTGGACTTGATGGCAAAGCTAACTTGTCACACTTAGATCTATCATCTGATTCCTTTTAGTTCTCCTGCATCCCATGCATTCAGTCACTTCTGATATCTCTTCTGTAGATTCATCTAGTTATATGTAAGTGAGATTATCTTCTATGAGAGGGTTGCCATCAAGTACAACACATGCACCATAATTCCAACAATCTCCCCCTTTGGACTTGATGGCAACAACACCAAATCACTCTCCCCCTTTGACATCAAGGGCAAAGGGCGTACCAAGATATTCTCTTTCCAAGATAAGCATTCTGTTGTTCATACTCCCCGCGAGTACCTGCTAAAGTCTCTGAATGAGCTCCCCCTTTGTATATGCCAAGGTGCATCAATCTGTCCATGCTCCCCCTGAATACATGCTTTGCTGAAGAGTGTTGTTCATGCTCCCCCTGACTGTAAGCAAGGTCTGCAAAAGGTGTTCTATAAGAAGAAAATGACTCTATACATCATACAAGACCTTCCTATCACCAAAAGACTCAATACATACATCTATCACCCAACCAAGTGGGGATCATCCACCCAACCAAGTGTGGATACATCAGAAATTTACATATGACAACCAATTACATCACATCAATCATCCCAGGCATAGTGGGGAAACCAAAATAGGCCATTACATGACCTTGACATCATAAAAGAGATACCACAAAAGAGATACATGACATAGAGACGAAAGATCTAGACCAAGACTTATGAAAGTCACCAACAACTGATAGCAACAACATCTGCTAATCACCATTTAGATTAGCAACCAAGATTTCCTTTTGTTTTCCTTCTGTACTTAATCTACCTGAACCCAAACACGGCTTGTGTACACGAACCAGGAGCTTCTAAGGTAATTCCAACAATACATTATTAGCAGTTTATCTGCTCCCCCTGAAGCTGTGCTAGATGGTCTCTATCAGACTCTTCTCACCCTGAGTCTGGCCCACTGATTTCATTCAAATCAACATATATGCGATTGTATCCACAGAAACAAGCATATATACGCGGATACTCCTTATTAAACTCGCATACAACTATTTCCAGATCAGCAACCTGCAAATGTCCTGTACCAAGGTATGTCTGCATATAGAAATCAATTCATCCTTTTGAACATCATCATAAATTATTCACATTATATCATATGTGGAAAACAACATAGTCATCATTATCAAGATCTTCATGACCATCGATGTAACGTTACACGGGAATATTTTTCATCTGATAATCATCAATCAACATATGTGAGAATCAACCTATCATCATATCAGTATATCTCCAATAATGCAACTCCATGTATCCAGCATTATGTATCTAGAGCAAAAGATCTTGTCAAGGCTTCTTTATAACATCAACATCAGCTATCCTCATCCACATGAGCACCAAGACCTATAGGAATCCTGCATCATAACTGTATTATATGATCTTCATGCATATGATGACAGCAGCATATGAGAGACTCATCAGCACGCTCTGTACTTCTTCTTATCCTTATGAAGATCACCATGTAAGCATCATATATGCACCATCAATCCATAAATATGATCTAAACATCATCTATGTAACCCCAGGAATCATATGAGATTTTATCATGGACAACTTATAACCACATCATAGCAAGATTCATTATTTAGCCATATAAGCATCATCATCAAGGATTACTAACCATAATGCCAACAATGCATTATTATATGCTCTCCCTCAACCTGTGTCATCTGTTTAGTGTTAGATCTGATCATGCATATATCAGCAACAAGCATCAAGACATCATCATCATTAAGTTAGAATCAAAATACTTCTAAACATTTTACAAGTATCAAGACATTTCCACACATCCTCAGCAGACTGTAACTATTAACCAATAGAGCAAATAATGGACTGAATCATATCAGACACTTTTTCTGAGCCTGTCCCCACTGCTTTTCCTCATACTAACATATACGGGACTTTGCAGTGTATGACTCGCGTATATACGCGACTTCCCTTTATGAAACTTGCATATTAGATTTAGGATATTGAAGATCAACACTTTCAGCTCCCCCTGAGTTAGTTATGTCTGTGTTGTGCTGTATCTGAGTACTTTGTGCAGTGCTGCATCTTTCTAACTAAACTTCCTTCTTCTTCCATATCTTCAAGTGTTATGATGATTTCTCCTTTTGGTGTGATGTCCGTACTTTGTTCCTGCAATCCCTTGCTATATGTCCAAGCTTGTTACATGCATAACATCTTACATGTTTCATATTCCTCTTGTAGCAATCAGCAGCCTTGTGACCATACATATTGCAAGCAAAACAATATCCATTAAAGTACCGTGAATGTGATGATCTTTCTGCATGATGGTCTTGAACCCTTCTTCTTCTGCATCTAGCTGCAACATGTCCAAGATTATGACATAGATAACATTCAACATTATTCATAGGAGGAGTTTCAAGAATTTCTTTCCTTGATTGCTGATGGGGTTGACCTCTCATCTCCTTGTTGATCATTTTAGATTTCTCTTTAGAGTTTCTTGCTTCACCTTGTGAACTAGATTCACCTTTAACAGATTCATGGAAACCAAGTCCAGTCTTGATAGCAGGAGAACTTTGATTATTAAGAATATCATCCAAGACTTTAGTGCTATCTTGAAATCGTAATAGTTTATCCTTTTCTTCTAATTTACCTTTCAAGATATTTACCTCAACTTGATGGTGCTCTTCCTTTTCAAGATACTGCTTCTTCACGTTCTCTTCAGCATTTCTTTCTTCTTCCAACTGATGTCTTAGATTGAGAATCTCCTTTCCTTGTTCTTCATTCACATCCTGCAGCATTTGACGAACTCTGGAGACACATTCCAGCTATGCTTTTAAACTGATAGCTTCGTTTTCCTGTTTTTCAATACCTTGGAGTAGATCTTTATTCTGCCTCTTGGCTTCTTCAAGTTCTTCCTTTAGTGAGAGGGTCGTAGCTTCAAGACTTTCATAATCACTGGATCTATCTCTGAGATTCTTGATTGTTGTGTTCTTTTCATTGACTTCTTTTCTTAGAGATGTGACTTCATCATGCAACTTTTGATTTTTGTCCCTGAAGAACTTCCTTATCTTGCTTTCTTCCTCGTGTTGGTCTTTTAGAAACTTTAGGTATTTGGCCTTGAATAACTCTATATTGGCTTTCAGTTTGGTAGCTTCTTCTTTGGAGTCAGATTCCCTTTTGTTCAATAGATCTTGTTGATTTCTAATTTTGTCTGTCAGCCTTTTAAATTCTACCTCTATTTGATATCTTTCTTGTTCACCCATAAGTGCAAGTTCAATTGTTTCGCTATCACTTTCATCTCTTCCATATGGAAAGATAGCTGGAACATCAGAGGATAGAAAATTCAAACCTGATAGTTCATCTCCATTCTGAAATGATTCTGAATCTGATTCTGAATCTGAAGAGCTTCTTATGCCTAATCCCCAATCGATTCTTCCACTGTCATAGTTCTTCTGAGACGTTTTCTTCTTCTTCGGTGCTTTCTTCTTAAGCTTCTTTCCCATTATTCCACGGATCTCCTTCAAGCAATCAAGCTTCTACCGAAGGACTTGCTCTGATACCAACTGTTGGAAATAATACTGAGAGGGGGGGTGAATCAGTATTATCACATCAATAAAACTTTTTCATTTCCATATTCAGATTCATATATGTTACTTCCACAACTTCTTATGATTCAGTTAGATAACATTATCAACCATATTAACAGTAAACAGATGCAGTAAAATAGAACAAATCATCACACATAAGTCACACACATGAACACCATGATATAAGGTGGAAACCCAGTGTGGGTGAAAACCACCTGCTACAAGTCATTTCAATCTTCTTCTTAATAAGAAAATCCTTTTACAATATTTATGTACTGGTGCAATCTTATACCAGTATGCAAGCTTCTACCTACAGAGAGCTACAACCCCCATAGTTCTTGTACTAGCCAATCCATTTACTAGTACACAGGCTGCTACTTGCTATATTGCTCGAACTGCTATTGGAAGGGAGCTACCACCCCCTTAGCTCTTGTACTAGCTAAGATACTAGTATGTAGGTGCCGGCCTACAATCTTCTTTCCTTCGGGTACCATGTTTCATTAATTTTCATACTGGATACACCTGAAGCACAATAGATAATGTGAAGGGCCACGTTTCATACTGGACCCATTAACCTCATTGAAGCACATAATAAATCAATCTTTTGAATCACCCAAAAACCAAGATAATATGTGAGATATCAACTAGATCTAGTACATCAGATCACACAAAGATAACTCATTAAGAGCTTGATCCATTCAACCATAATCATGCTGTTATCAGAACTCAATATCAGTAACCAAACATCAATTATGCACCCAGAACCCTGCAGAATAGTCAAAGGTAGTTAAAGCATATTTCAATCAGGGTCCGCAACTTCACCGTTGGACATCCGCAGGTATCCGCATCTGTCCCTTCTGTTGTTCTGCGGGTATCCGCACCTGTGCTTTCTACTGATCCGCGGGTATCCAAATCTGCACCTTCTACTACTCTACGGGTATCCGCACCGGTGCCTTCTGCTGCTCTGCGGGTACATACACCTGCGCCTTCTGCTGCGCTGCGTACCTCCACACCTGCTCCCTCTACTATACTGCGTACCTCCGCACCTAAGCTGTGGATCGCCTGCGAACCTCTGATTAGGGCCCAATTAACAGTCCTCCAATGTGCCACAACCAGTCCGATCAATAGATCTGATCATGCACCAATGAGATCGCGACTTATCAACAGTTTATAGAAATCTCCTTGATTTAGATCTAGCTATCACCACCAACCGATCACAAGAATTTCAGATCTAGATCACCTTAAGATATTCAACCCAAAGTCTATCATCCAAATGATCTCCTTCCCTTTTTATAGTCAAGCCTTTCACAATACCATGGTCCAAAACCATAAGAACACAATACCATGAACCCAATACTTGGGATGAATACTTTTGGATGCAATACCACGGACCAAGACCATAGGCTCACCATACCACGAACTAGATACCATGGATCACCATAGGATTCCCACGTGCGTGCGCTTTTCTCTGCATGGAAGTGAGTGCACTGGGGTCCGCACCTTTTGAACTGTGTACCTGCGATCCTCTTATTTTCTTCCATTTTGAGAGGTTGATCATCAGTCTTTGCTACTGGCCTATTGCACTGAGATCTATCACCTGTATGAGTTGCCATCAAGGACAACACTTGTCTCATAATGCCAACAATCTCCCCCTTTGGACTTGATGGCAAAGCTAACTTGTCATACTAAAGACTCTTCATATGATTCCTTTGCACTGTCATGTCTGATATCTTTTCTTGTAGATTCATCTGATTACATATAGGTGAGTTTTTCTTCTATGAGTGGGTTGCCATCAAGTACAACACATGCACCATAATGCCAACATTAAGCTCAATTTTATAGTAAATACTTAATGAACCTTGTGACCAAAATCAACACATTCTTAAGATTTTCCAAAATTCATGTGCACCAAAAATTCAATGTACCTCCCCTTTCCCACCTGGTAAATATTGTCAATTAAAATAACATTGTAGTAATACTTGTTCTATATTGATGTTCCATGTGATTTCTTTGTTCTTTCTTTTGTCCACAATTTTGTGTATCCATCAATGTGCCTACTTTTGGCCACAATTTTGTGTCTGCATTGTTGAAATGTGGCAACAAGAATATTCCAATTTTAATTTGTCCTTGAATTAAAATTGTGAACTAAAATTTCAACTTAGTCTCACCAGCTACTTGAAAAATAATTAATTAATTCATCTTGAGTTAATTAATTGGAGAAATTAAAATTAGAAGTCTTTCTGAAGTCATGCAACATTTATCCCTTAAATTAAGGAGATTATCCCTTAATTAGGAAGATAAGATTGAGTTATATTTGAGTTGTAGTTAGTTAGCTTAGTTTAGAGAGTTAGGTCCAGTTAAATTAGTTCCAAATTGTTTGAGAAACTAATTGTGAGTTATC
Source organism: Pinus taeda (assembly GCA_000404065.3). NCBI lineage: Eukaryota > Viridiplantae > Streptophyta > Pinopsida > Pinales > Pinaceae > Pinus > Pinus taeda. The sequence goes on from APFE030519275.1 coordinate 633,613, forward strand.
AGTCAGTTGATGCATGCATGCACTCAACTAGTGTACTCCAGATAACTAAAGATTTTCTCATCATTGACTCATGCATGTCTATTTTGAGAAAGATGCAGTTGAGATTAAAGACAGGGACTGTGCACAATCGGTTGCATGTGTTTTCCTATAAATAAAACTCATGCATGCATAAGGAATTCATTCCTTGAGGATTGTGTAGTTTTACAAGGTGTGAGATCATTGTGAGTGATCAGTGTTCCACTTCGTAATAGGAGGATCACCCAGAGGAAACATCGCAAGGAAATAAGAGCTTGGAGGACATAGTGGAAGACTTACTGGAAGTCTATTTTTCCTATGAGCATCTGTGAGGATTGTACCAAGATCTATCTAGCTGTGATAGCTAAGGCTTTGTGTAATTATGAGATATTTCCAACTCTTATGATAATACAAATAGTGGGTTTTTTAGCTGAGGCTTTCCCCTGAGTATTCTTCCGTGTTTCATGTGCATTGATTCTTCTTCTAGTTATATTTGTAAAACTTGATCTTGCTCAAATTTTTTCAGCTTCTGCAAATTGATTGTAGAAGTAGATTAAAGTATTTTTCTTTAATTATATTGCATTATCATGTTAATCTACAATCAAAATTTCTACATGGTATTGGAGCAAAGGTTATCGGAGCTGTGAATAGTATATTGAGAAGCAAATTCGAAGTTTGAAGTTTTGGGGTTGCAGCTAAAAATTGAATTCATTTCATACTTCAGGTTGGTCAATGGATTTCTATGGATCGAGACTCGAGTATGCCTTGGAAGGCAACTCGAATTACATAGCATGGAAAGATAGAATGGAACCTGTATTAGAAGGCAATGGCTTGAAGGATTTCATTGATCAAGAAATCCCAAAGCCAGCTTCAGTTAATGCACAATATTTCGCTGAGTGGAAGAAGTGTGTAGCGAACGATAGAAGGATTATCCTTGAGGGAGTTTGAGACCATATTCTCTCAAGTCTCCATGGAAAGGATACTCCATTTTCAATGTGGAAGAAATTGAAGGACCTCTATCAGAACAACAATGACCAGAGGAAATTGGTGCTCAAGGATAAGCTTTGAAAAATCAAGATGGAGAAGGGTGATACTATTTCCACATATTTGAACAAGATCACAACCTACAGAGATGTGCTTGGAAATGTAGGAATAGCTATTGTTGATGCTGATATGGTAAGTCTCACTCTCCTCGGCCTTCCAAAGAGTTGAAATAACTACCAGGACTTTGTGAATGGAAGGAAGAAACTGTCGGATTAGGAGAAACTATGGTTGGACCTGATACAGGAGGAGATCAAGAGGAGCAAAAAAGATGGTTATTCATCAAAGAATGATGATGAAGAAAGTCTGGCCTTAGCAAGTAAGGCAAAGAAAGGAAAGGGGAAGGCTTCCCATTCCAAATTGAATTCTTCTCATGGTGCGAAGAAAGGTGGCAAGTCTAAAGTGATATTCTTTAATTTTCACGAGATGGGACATTATGCAACTAATTTCCCATCAAAGAAGTCCAATAAAGGATCCACAAAAGGATTGGAAGGTGGGGCATTAGCCTCTGAGTTTGAAATGGACATTACCCTTATCAAATGCATGGTCTCATTGATGTTGGGTTGTGTTTGGTATCTTGACAGTGGAGCCTCATTCCACATGATTGGCAATAAAAGTTTATTCAATACCTTGGAGAAGAAAGAACTCAAGATGCGCGTAGAGATGGGTGATGATAGAAAGTACAGTGTTTCAGGAGTGGGTGCAATTATTTTTCAGAGGGAGCATGGAGCTTCTCTCACTTTGACAGTGTGAAGTATGTGACTAGACTGAAGAAGAACTTGGTATCGATCACGATGTTGGAGGACAAAGGCTACAATGTTGTCTTTAGTAAAGGAAAGGCATTCCTAAGACAAAAAACCACAGGTCAAACCAAGAGGAAAGGGATTCAGGTGAAGAATGTCTATAAACTAGAAGTAGATGATTGTGCAACATTGAGTATGAAAGTAGAATTAGTGCAAAGCCAAGACATTGGTGAGTTGTGGCACAGGTGGTTCGGCCATTTGCATCATGGGGCTTTGAAGATAATGTAACAGATATCTATAGGAATTCCAGAAGGTAAACTTGAGCAAGTTGACACATGCAAAGGTTGTACCTTCGGAAAGTACACAAAGTCTTCCTTTCAAGATCGAGACAGTCGAGCAGAGGCTATCCTAGAGTGAGTTCATATTAATTTGTGTGGATCAGTCTCGACAACATCCACAACGAAGAAAAGGTATTATGTGATTTTCATTGATGATTTTTCTCATAAATGCTAGATTTATTTCATGTAGAAGAAGGACCAAACATTCACAAAGTTTTGTGAGTTCAAAACTTTGGTTGAGAAAGATTCATGGAAACAGATCAAGGCCTTAAGAAGCAATAATGGTGGAGAATATGTCTCTCAAGAGTTTAAGGACTTCTGTGCAGCAGAAGCAATTAAACAAGGGTTGACAACACTTCATAACCCATAAAGCAATGGGGTGACCAAGAGGAAGAATATAACTATTGTAGCAGTAGCATAGGTGATGCTGCATGACCAATGCTTACCACTTCACTTGTGGGCTAAGGCATGGAACACAGGGTCTATTTGCAAAATAGAAGCCCACATCGCATCTTTGGGATGAAGCCACCAGAGGAATATCTCTCCAGCAAGCGACTAGATGTGGGTCACTTTAGGATCTTTGCCTCATTGGTATATTTCCATGTGACAAAGGATGCACCAAAGAAGCTTGAGCTGACAATAGAGTTGGGAATACTTGTGGGGTACACTAATACACCCCACAACTATCAGGTGTATCTGCCTTCCAGTCGAAGGAAACGGGTTCGCAAAGATTTCAAGTTTGATGAGCAAAAGGCCATGCAAGTTTCCCTTGAGAGGGAGCTCCAACTACAGGTTGTGGAGAAACTATTGGTTGCTATGGAGGAGGAGCCTTAGACTAATGCATAGTAGTTTCATGCAAATGTTCCAGGAGTGGAGACATCCACTCAAGCAGAGTCTTCCAGAGATGGACGGAAGCTTAGAAGAGAAGCTGACAGATTGTTGAAAGATGCGAGAGAGATTGTGGGAGAACCATCTTCTCAGCGCAGACAGAGGAGGTCACCTGAGAAGTACACTAGATACACGGCCCTTGTTGGGAAATGTGTTGATACCAAGGCATCTTCCTTTGAGGAAGCAATGCAACAACTGATTTGGGTTGATACTATGGTGGAGGACCATGACTCCATAGTTCATAACAGTGTCTAAGATGTGGTTCCAAGATAGGAGAACAAGTCAGTTGTGAGTTCCCATTGGCTTTACAAGGTAAATAAAGTTGTTGATGGTAGTGCGGAGAAGCATAAGGAAAGATTTGTTTCCCATGGCTTTTCACAAGTTGATGGGATTGATTATGATGAGACTTTTACTCCTGTCGCAAGGTACTCATGTATTAGATCGATGTTCACACTATTAGCATATATGGATTGGAATATCCATTAGATGGATGTGAAGACTGCATTCCTCAATAGCAAGATTGAGGAAGAGGTGTACATAGAACAGTCAAAAGGTTTTGAGACCTTCAACCATGAGTCACATGTGTGTTGACTCAAGAGAGCTTTGTATGAGCTGAAGCAAGCACCTTGTGCTTGGTACACCAAGATAGACAACTACTTCACGTCGTTGGGCTTCACAAAGAGTGAAGCAGATGCAAACCTATACCACATCATGGTGAAAGGTAAGTTATTGATTATTGTACTTCATGTTGATGATAACATATTGACAGGTGATGATTAATTGACCACCTCTTGCAAGGAGGACCTTGCAAGAGAATTCGAGATGAAAGACATGGGTCTCATGCATTACTTCCTTGGCATGGAAGTGTGGCAGAAGGATGGGGAGTTGTTTGTGTCTCAAGGCAAGTATGCCAACGAGATAATCAGGAGTTTCCACATGGAGAAGTGCAAGCCCAAGAAGAATCTTCTAACAGGTAACTGGAGTTATAAGGATGCTACTTTAGGAGAAGTAGTAGATGCTACTATGTACAGGCAGCTTGTGGGTTCACCGATGTACTTAGTAAACACACGACAAGATTTGTGCTATGCGGTGAACCAACTGAGTCAAGCGATGGTTCAACCTACCAAAATGTTTTGGAAGGCGGCAAAGCATGTATTGAGATACCTCAAAGGCACATCCCAATATGGATTATGGTACATACGGATAGAGTGAGTGAAGCTATAGGGCTTCACTGATGCAGATTGGGCAGGGAGTCCATCAGATCGGAAGAGCACATAAGGAGGAATTTTGAACTTTGGGTTAGCTATAGTTTCTTGGTACAATAGGAAAAAGAGGTCAGTTGCACTCAGCTCAGCAGAGGATGAATACATGGCTGCAAGTTAGGCATCATGTGAGGCCATCTAGATGCAGAAAATCCTAGTTGGTTTGTTTGATCAGAGGATGGATCCAACTGTGATCTATTGTGATAATTAGAGTTGTATCAAACTCTTTGAGAATCCAATATTTAATGATAGGTCCAAGCACATTGATATCTTATATCATCATCTTAGAGACTTGTAGCAAATAGGATCATGTTGCTGCAATATATTTCAATAGAGGAGCAATATGCTGACATTTTGACAAAGGCATTGTCAAAGTGTAAATTCAAGTTCCATAGAGACAGGATCGGGGTGGCAAATAATCCTTTCTTGTTGAGAGGGAGTGTTGAAATGTGGAGATAAGAATATTCCAATTTTAATTTGTCCTTGAATTAAAATTGTGAATTAAAATTTGAACTAAGTCTCACCAGCTGCTTGAAAAATAATTAATTAATTCATATTGAGTTAATTAGTTGGAGAAATTCAAGTTAGAAGTCTCTCTGAAGTCGTGCAATATTTATCCCTTAAATTAAGGATATTATTCCTTAATTAAGGAGATGAGATTGAGTTATATTTGAGTTGTAATTAGTTAGCTCAGTTTAGTGAGTTAAGTCCAATTAAATTAGTTCCAAATTGTTTGAGGAACTAATTGTGAGTTATCAGTCAGTTGATGCATGCATGCACTCAACTAGTGTTACTCTATATAACTGAATATTCTCTCATCATTGACTCATGCATGTATATTATGAGAAAGACCCAGTTGAGATTAAAGACAGTGACAATGTACTATCAGTTGCATGTGCTTTCCTCTAAAGAAAACTCATGCATGCAAAATCAATTCATTCCTTGAGGATTGCGCAGTTTTACAGGGTGTGAGATCATTCTGAGTGATCAGTGTTCCACTTGGTAACAGGAGGATCACCCAAGAGAAAGAGCGGAAGGAAATATGATCTTGGAGGACAAAGTGAAAGACTTATGACAAGTCTATTTAACTGTGAGCATATGTGAGGATTGTACTAAGAGCTAGCTAGCTGTGAAAGCTAAGGCTTTGTGTAATTCTGAGATATTTCCAACTTGTATGATAATACAAATAGTTGGGCTTTTAGCTGAGGCTTTCCCCTGATTATTCTTCTATGTTTCATGTGCATTGATTCTTCTTCTATTTAAATGTGTTTAGCTTGATCTTGCTGAAATATTTCAAGCTTCCGCAAATTGATTGTAGAAGTAGATTAAAGTATTTTGTTTTCGTTATATTGCATTATCAGGTTAATCTATAGTCAAAATTTCTGCATGCATCACTTTTCCTGCATTTACCTCAATCATGGCATGCAACAACCTTTTTAATGCTTTCTCTAATCACAATTTATGTGTTCCCATTGTGTTCCAACCCTAGCCTTTATCATGCAATGTCATAGCCTTATAGAAACTTACTTGTATGACCAATTTCATCATGTTTTCAAAAACATCAATGCTACTCCCTTCAAAATAGTCACATATCCACTCGCATGTTGATCTACAAAAAGATTCAAAATGTCTATGGTTGATCCAAATTTTGTAAAGAATAAAAAATGATAAGGAATGACATCTGCTTAACTATTTAATTGAGAGAAGAGATAGAAATAGATAAAAATATTCAACTATAATTTATTAAACTTGGAAGAGAGACAGCATCTTGAAGATACAAATACCATAAATTCTAGTGTTTTGAAACAACACAATATTTAACTAAATAAAAATAACGATCCCATTCTAAATTTCAATCAAATTTAATTCAAAATCATTAGAATATATACATTTGAAATGATTAATGTTGACAAAATTGGATAAGAGGTAGGGCCCAGAATAATATCACCACTTCGTTCAACAATTTCAACCTAAAAATTATAGTACATTTTTAGTAAAATAGTATTTAAATTTGTAGATAAAAATGTTTATGTCTATATCAAAATCAAGAATATAATTATCATTCTTATAAATCCATTTCTAGTTTGACCACAGGTTGATAAATATTTATATCATATATCGCTAGTTCTGCTTAGTTCCATTACATAAGCCATGTGACACAATAAGACACAGTTTTTTAATCACTATAGATTTGGAATATCGGTAGTTGTTTCTATCTGAACTCATGAATAATTTACTAAAGTAATTTTGCAGACATTTTTTAAAAAATTCATACTTGGCTCCTTCCTCTTCGTGAATGCAATACATTCAATAAAGTTGCATGTGATTCTCAAGGATTTATTTTGATATGTCTGATTTCTACACTCTTCTTTTCTAATTCAAATATAATGTGCCTCTAGTTATCACTATGAAACAAAAGTAATAGAGTTTTGAAGTTCCTTTTGATGTATAATACAAAGTTACCTAACAACATTGTCAAGCATCGCAATGTTCCATGAGATTTATAGGTTATAAGTTCTAACAAAAAATAAATGGGATTTTTATTTTTCGCAAAGCTCTTACATCCTACCTTGCAAAATAATCAATTATCCACACATTTAAAAAGCTAAAAATAAAGTTCTATTTTCAATCTATGGTGGCATTTTTTATTTATCTATCATGGAAATATAAATATATTGAAATATTATAATCAAGTATATAGACAAAAGGAACCATAATTTAGTCAAGATGAGGTGTGGTAGCATAGTTAAGAAAAACATTGCCACTGAAATGATTGGTCGCAACTGGGTATAAGAATGTCTCACTAGGAAGAAATTCTCATATGATTAGAAATATTTCCAAAATAGGTGGCTTAAGGACTTGACAAACATTAAGTTACCTTGGAGAAGTGTCAAATATGGCATCAAACTTGACTACCTAGTGTGATGCAAAATACTACTATAAGAATCTTATCTGTGTTTAGTACATAAATTCAAATTGCACTGTAACATACCTAAGGACTATCTTTTTGATCTATCTCACACCCATATAGCAAGAAACTAGAAATGTACTTCCATCCAAAAGCATCATAGACTAGATCAACATCCAAGAGTGTGTCCCATAAATACGTCATGCCCCATCGCCAAGGAAGTTGGGGAAACTTAACAAAGAAACTGCACTAGAGATCGCCAATCAGATTCAATCATCCAACCATCCTATTACCTAAAGTTCCCACATCCTAGCATCAACTAGAGTATATTCAAGCCTACCTTGCCTCAGAGATTTAAACTTTAAATAAATCCCTGTCAACCTTCTAGGGGAAATAATTAAGATATGAAATAAGTGACCTCTCATAGCTGCAAGGAAAATTGAAACTCAAATATCCTGAATATTCTAGGAGACCTTTTGACTTCAAAGACATATTCACACTATGTTCTGAAGTATTTCCCTCATTAACCCACAAATATTGTCTGATCTGAACAAGTTGGAACACCTTTACAACTGTCAACTCCCAAAAATGTAGATGAGGTGATGAAAAAGAAGTTATTGCACTATTTTCTTTCTAAATGTTTACTACATAGTCAAGCAGAGGTTGATTGATAAATGCAGGGAGATCCTTCTTAGAATTGCTCCAACTAGGTGACCATGCCCTTGAAAAATGTGCTTTGTTGGCCTTTTCAAATTCATCCTCTAGGTTCAAATCATCTGATGGGTCATTAGACACTTCACCTGAATATATATGACCATGCATTTAATAAGCATATCATTAAGCAACTAACACAAGTAGAGCTAGAAATGCAAAAAATAGGAAACTATGCAACCCAATATTTAGTGTTTCGAGCTTTTGGAATGTGTTAGTGTTGAGCTCCAAACCTTGATCTTAGTAAAATATGGTAGTGATCAACCATCACTGTCTACGGTTATGTTATGCGTCACTAATTTTTCACTATTTATAACTTCAATTTAAGATAAAAAGGGTGGTTTGCAAGAAAAAATACTACAAAACACCATGCAATAAGATAATATTTGGTTTACTGGCCTTCCATCTTATCAAATGGATGTGAATAATATAGTATTAAAAGGACAGGATGAAAACACAATAAGCTGATATTAGATTACTACATGGTGCTTAGAATTTTCCATCTGCAAGTCATCAATTCATCAGAAATAGTACTTGCTACATAATTGTTCCAATTCTTGTTAGACCATGATGTCAAATTTTAGGATAAATATTTCATCCAGGACTGGTCACAGAAATGTTAGATCACAATGTATACTACGACATTGATTATGATAAGACTGGTTTGGTTTCACCAACTGTGAAAAGCACTATATAATTTCAGCATATCCTAGAGTACAACTAGATGACAATAAGGGTGAGCTCAAACTTATATGGAGGCTCAGAGGTAGGATTATAGACTAATCATGAATCTAGTATGTGCCTCTAACATGCTTAATCCTTACTACTTGTTCACAAGTAGTTCAATTACATTTTCCATATGAAAGGATACTAATTATATTGTTTAATGGATGTGGGACAAATAACGATACACCTTTTTATAGAGATCATTGCTCAAGTATTCACTAGTTATAATTGAACCTAACTAGCAACTAATCAACACTTACTAAAAGGCACCTTAAGTAGTTTGATCACCTGAGAAAATTTAAAGGTAATAATTCCTATCTTAATTTTTAACAAAAATATAGATATATTTAAAAGAAAAACTTATCTATTAGAGAGATGCTTTATAATCAACATTGACACATTTGAATTCAATGGACATATCAATTATTGACTGAATTTTCAAAATATTGAACTTATGGCAACAAAATTCATTATAATAGTACATTTATAATCATCTAAAATATAGAGGTCCTATTCTTCAGAGACATTATAGGAAAGTTGAAATGTTTCTCATAGATTGTTGTTATCTATCAACACCTATCGAGAAAAGGTCAGTTCATACCATTTTTTCCATGCTATTCCATGGAACTTGTATTATTTTCAACTTCTCATACATCCAAAAATTATGTTCTTGGAAAATAGTGAATTCTTGTATATCTTTCTCCATTTTCTAGAACCAGATTTATTCAAAATGAATAAACATTAAAGAAATATATTGTAGTCAAATGTATGATATGACACACAAACAACACAACCCAAGGATGAATGAAGGCATTACATTGATTAGTGGACTATTGGTAGATTTATTTTGAACTCACTCCTATACAGTTGATTGATTGTGTATAAGAACAAATATAGTTATCTAACCTTATTATTATATATTGTTATTGTCCCATAAAACGATTCACACATTTAGCTTGTATAGAGTAAAACAAAGGAACCATCCTGAATGGTTCATTGGATTGTTGGTGATGTTAATGGAGTATTAATTTGTCCAAAAGGGTTCCATTCTCACTGTGGTCTCAGAAAAGGATGAAGCTTGAGGGATGTCCCAGGAAATTTGGGTAGAATAGTCACCCCTTAGACTTAGAATCAAAGCCAAAAAAGTCCATGCTATGCAATGTAGTCCCTAAAATTTGAAGGAAAATCATAAAATACGAAAGGGCGGGAATCATTTGAGTGGAAGAAGTGAAAGAAATTGCTAAAAAACAAAGGTATAATCAAAGTACATTTACAACAAGAGAAGGAAAACTAACTGATGAGAAAAAAGGGAAAATCATTGGCATTATGATACAAGTGTTGTCCTTGATGGCAACTCACACAGATGACAACTCACAATGCAATAGGTTAACAACAAAGGATTACAAGTTAGACTCTAGACATTGAAGAAAGAGAGTGGTTTAAGAAGTATATGCTGGTTCAATTTATCCAAGCATCGTATACACACAGGTTAATAGAACAAAAGGAGTGTATATGTATACACACACTCCCACAGGAGGAAAAGTGCATACATGTTGGAGAAATAAGGTTTTGATCTGAGATATTTGGTCCAAGGTATTTTGGTCCATGGTATTGGTCCAAGATATTTGGTCCGAGGTATTGACCCTAGGTATTTTGTCCATGGTATTGGTCCTATGTGGTTTTGGTCCAAGGTATTGAGAAAGGCCTTAAAATATATAAGGAAGAGAACATCATTAGGCCAATGTCTGCAAGTATTGAATATCTTATGAAGTGTTAGATAAAACACATAGGTTATGGGCTTCTGATGTTTTCTTAATCTAAACTAAGGATAAACCTATGTGGTTGATGATGGATGATGGATCGGGAACATAAGGCTTGGAATGAATTATTGTATGTGGTTTGATCATGGATAGTCAAGATATGAATACTAATTCATGTTTTATTCTGTAAATGTTATGACATGGGTATGACTGAAGTCTGGAGAAGCTGTGAAGTTTGAAGTTAGTATTTGCAAATCTATATGCTGGTCCTCTTTGGTAAAAGCATGTATACACATTTTTTTGTCACATCCAAGTAGCGTATACATTATGAAATATGATAATTGAAATTGTAGCTGGTTCTAGTTATTGTTGTAGAGTTCTGGGTTTTGTTGTGGGTTCTGGTGGCTGTGTTCTGGTGACAATGTTTTAATGTTCAGATTGATTGATTATGATTTTCCTCAGTGATGATGGGTTTTAAGTGATTGATTGATTCAGTTGTGGTTGATTCAGATATTGATGATTGAGTTTCCGTGATTCGTTGATGTAGATTTATTTGATGGTTGTATTGTAGTTGTGATTGATTTTGAGCTTCAATGTTACTGAAGGGTCCAATATGAAAATTTGATGAAACAAGGCCTTCAGATTGTGGTGTTCTATTCCAGGAGTATCCAGTCTGAAAATTTATGAAACGTTGTCCCTAGAGGAAGAGAGAAGGTCATAGCCTTATATACGATGGTGCCTACGTACTGGTAAACATATCATCTCGTACAAGAGCCAGGGGGTTGGAGCTCCCTTCCAGTAGCAGCTAGAAAATGAGTGAAGGCTAGAGCCTTCTATAGGTTGGCGCCTACGTACTAGTAAATGCATCGGCTAGTACAAGAGACAGGGGGTGGGAGCTCCCTTCTAGTAGCAGCTGGAGAATGAGATAAGATTGTAGCCTTCTATAGGTGGGATCCTGCGTCTTGGTATGAGTCTGCACTAGTACAAGATTGTAAATAGGTTTTTCCTATATTAAAAGAAGATAACAACATGTGGTTTTTGTCCTGCATTGGGTTTCCACCTTAAATCTTGGTTTTCATGTGTGTTTCTTATGTGTGATGGCTTATTCTGTTATTACTACACATGGTTACTCTTTATATGGTTAATGAAGTACTGATGCACTGATTAAAGATCAACATATGGTGAATTAACTGAATCATAAGTTTGTTGGATATATGTTGGTTTCTTTAAAGATAGTTGTGTGTACACATGAGTTACCTTCGTTGAAGTAGCGTATATAAATTTGAGAATGAAATGAAAAATTTATTGAGTTGACTAATACTGATTCACCCCCCCTCTAAGTATTATTTCCAACAATTGGTATCAAAGCAGGTCATTTGGTAGAATCTTGATCACTTGAAGGAGATCCATAGAAATAATGGGAAAGAAGCTAAAGAAGAAAGCGCCTAAGAAGAAGAAGACATCTCAAAGGAATGGTGACAATTGGAGAGACAATAAGCCATCAGGTGGAAGCAATTATTCTGAATTAGAATCACCTCAAATTGAAAATGAACAAGCAAAAGAAGTACATCAGGTACCAATTTTTGGTCTTCTAGTGATAATTTTCTTTGTTCATGCAATGTTGAAGATATTGAAAGTGATAGTGAAAGAAATATAGAGGAAAAAGTTAACAGACTCACAAATAAAATTAGAGATCAACAAGATTTGTTTAACAAAAGGGAGCGTGCCTTCAAAGAAGAAGTTACTAGATTAAAAGATCAATTGGAGGAAGGAAACAAAGTAAGGAAGCAATACAAGGAAAAGGAAGATCAATGTCAAAGGCTATAGGATGAAGTGAAATCATTAAGAAATGACGTAAATGAAAAGATTACAACAATCAAGAGACTTATATATAGATCCAGTTACTATGAAAGTCTTGAAGCTAAGATCCTCTCTCTAAAAGAAGATCTTGAAAATTGAAATAAGTGGAATGAAGAACTACCTCAAGTAGATGAAGGACAAGAAAATGAGATTCTCAAATTAAGGCAACAAGTGGAAGAAGGAAGAAAAATTGAAGAAATATTGAAGAAGCAATATCTGGAAAAGGGAGAGAAATATCAGGTTGAGGTAAACATCTTAAAATGTAAATTAGAAGAAAATGATAAACTCTCACGATTTCAAGACAATACAAATATTTTGGATAGTATTATTAGTAGTCAAATGTCTCCTACAATCAAAACTAGTCTTGGTTTTTAGGAAACTGTTGAAGGTGAATCTAGCTCACAAGATGAGGCAAGGAACTCTAATGCAAATCTGAAATGCTGAACAAGGAGATGAGAAGTCAACCACATCTACAACCAAGGAAAGAAAGTCTTCAAAGAAGATAATTTAATCCTAAATATAGAATTGATAGTCAATTATTTCCTCTGAAAAATAATGTCGAATGTTTTGTATGCCATAATTTTGGACATGTTGTAGCCAGATGAAGAAATAGATTGGTTCAAGCTAATAACCGTCACATAGAAACATCATCAGCTTCTAGGTACTTTAAGGGATATTGTTTTTCTTGCAATATGTTTTGTCACAAAGCCATTGACGATTATAGAAGGAAAAATAAACATATAAGGTGTTATGCATGTACCAAGTTTGGACATATAGCAAAGGAATGCAGGAGCAAATTTCAGCCACCATACCAAAAGGAGAAAACATCTTCACATTCGAAGATATGGAAGAAGAAGGAAGTATAGTCAAAAGATGTGGCATAACACAATATATAGACATAACAGACTCAGGGGGAGCTCATAGTGTGAAACTTCCATGCTCTAAATCTCATACGCAATTATCATGAATACAAGTCACGTATATATGTGAGTTTGAAGCTGCACAGTCAATTTTATGGGGTTTTGAGGAAAAAGCAGTGGGACAGACTCACAAAAAGGGGTCTAATATGGTTCAGTCAATTATCTGATCTATTTGATGATGGTTATAATCTACCGATGATATGTGGAAATGTGTTGGTCCTCATAAGTTGTTAAAAAGTTGATATATATTTGATTAATGATGATGCCTTGATGATTCTTCCTTATATTTACAATGATTAGATATGTCAATGAACAATTGGCACATGTTCAATGGGAGCATATGCTTCTAATAATTCATTGTTGGCATTATGTTAGAAGACCTTGGTACATGATGATAATTATATTTCTTGATCCACATAGTTATTTCATTTAGGTGACTTTTTTGATGATGGACATATACAAGTTGTTGATCTTGATGCTGCTGACAAATGTTGATGGTGCAGATAATATATGGTGAATGATAGTTGCTAATGACTATCATGGTCTTGTTTAGATTGTTGGTCCTTATTATAAGTGTCATGTATATCATTTGATGTAAAGGTAATGAAAATACCTAATTTGTAACCCCACTATGCATGGGAAGAATGATGTAATAATTTCTATTTCAGTCATGTATAAACATTTGGTATATCCCCACTTGGTTGGGAGATTGATGTATGTATGAGTCGTTGTTGATAGGAAGATCATACTCACATAGTTGAGTTATAGATTAATGATTTTCTTTTGGAAAATGTGTTTGTAGACTCTAAATGTGCTAAGGGGGAGCATGGACGGCTTAGTGCATCTCAGCATGTACAAAGGGAGAGCTTAATCAGAGAATTCAACATGTACTCAGGGGGAACATGGACAATGTAATGAATATCAAAGAGGGAGAATATCTTGGTCTGCCCTCTGCCCTTGATTTCAAAGGGGGAGAGTCTCTTGATGTTGTTTTTGTCATCAAGTCTAAAGGGGGAGATTATCGGCTTTATGATACAAGTGTTGTCCTTGATGTTAACTCACACGGATGACAACTCACATTGCAATAGGTTAACAACAAAGGATCACAGATTAAACTCCATATATTGAAGAAAGAGAGTGGTTTAAGAAGTATATGCTGGTTCACTTTGTTTAAGCAGTGTATACACGTAGGTTAATAGAACAAAAGGAGCATATACGTATACACGCACTCCCACAGGAGGAAAAGTGCATACATGTTGGAAAACCAAGGTTTTGGTCCGTGGTATTTGGTCCGAGGTATTTTGGTCCAAGGTATTGAGAAAGGCTTAAAACTATAGAAGGAGGAGAAGATCATTAGGCCAATGTGTACAAGTATTGAATATCTTATGAAGTGTTAGATCAAATACGCATGTTATCGGTTTCTAATGCATTACTTGATCTAAACTAAGGATGCACCTATGTGGTTTATGATAGATGATGGATTGGGATCATAAGGCCTAGAATGAATTATCATTATGTGGTTTGATCATGGATAGTCTAGATCTAAATACTAACACATGTTCTATTCTGTAAATGTTATGATCTTGCTATGACTGAAGTCTGGAATAGCTGTGAAGTTTTAAGTTAGTATTTGCAAATCTATACGTTGGTTCACTTCGGTAAAAGCACGTATGCATGCTAGTTCGTCACATCCAAGTAGCGTATACATTATGAAATACGATAATTGACGTTGGAGTTGGTTCTGGTTGTTGTTGCAAAGTTATAGGTTCTTCTCAATGTTTTGGTGACTATGTTCTGGTGACAATGTTATGAACTTTTAGATTGATTGATTATGATTTTCTCTAGTGATGATGGGTTTTCAGTGATTGATTGATTCAGTTGTGGTTGATTCAGAGATTCATGATTGAGTTTTAATGGTTCATTGATGCAATTATATTTCATGGTTGTATTGCAGTTGTGATTGATTTTGAGCTTCAATGTTACTGATGGGTCCAGTATGAAAATTTGATGAAATGAGGCCTTCATATTGTGGTGTTGTGTTCTAGGAGTATCCAATATGAAAATTTATTAATTGTGGTCACTGGAGGAAGAGAGAAGGTCATAACCTTTTGTAGGCCAGTGCCTACGTATTGGTAAATGAGTGAAGGTTGGAGCCTTCTATAGGTTGGAACCTATGTACTAGTAAATTGACAAACTAGTACAAGAGCCAGGGGGTTGGAGCTCCCATCCAGTAGAATCTAGAAAACTAGTGAAGGTTGGAGTCTTCTATAGGTCGATGCCTATGTACTAATAAACAAATCAGCTAGTACAAGAGCTAGGGGGTTGTAGCTCCCTTCCAGTAGAAGATGGAGAATGAGAGAAGTTTGTAGCTTTTTGCAGGTGGGTCCCTGCGCACTGGTATGATTCTACACTAGTACACGATTGTAAATAGGTTTTTCTTATATTAAAAGAAGATAGCAGCAGGTGGTTTTTGTCCCGCATTGGGTTTCCACCTTAAATCTTGGTGTTCATGTGCATTGCTTATGTGTGATGGTTTATTCTATTATTATTGCACTTAGTTACTGTTTATATGGTTAATGAAGTACTAATGCACTGGTTAAAGATCAACATATGGTGAATTAAGTTAATCATAAGTTTGTTGAATATACAATGGTTGCTTTAAAGATAGTTGTGTGTACACATGAGTTACCTTCATTGAACCAGCGTATATAAATCTGAGTATGAAATGAAAAAGTTATTGAGTTGACTAATACTGGTTTAGCCCCCCCCTCAGTATTATTTCCAACAAAAAACAAGTTACAAACTGTCAAAGGTAATGGGAATTGAGCATGCAATCAAATAAGCATGACCACAATCTTTTTTAAATCATTAAAATTATTTGCATTGGCTACGTTATTCTTATCTCTAGAAATTGGATTCCTCATTGAGAAAAAAAATAATATCCATCCATTATGCTTGATCCACTGTACATCCTTGACATTACAGGTAGGTCAGCAATTAAAAGGTATTAATGATATTGTGTGAAATATCTAGTAGTATAATTAGGAACCACACTAAAATGACTTATCAATGCAATTTAGGTCCTAGATCCCTATTGTGGGTACTCAAAGAGTGGAAATTTATGTATATTAACATTGAAAATTATGTGATTCCTTAAGGTTCAATCCTGCACTATATTTTTTAGCAAAAGTGCAAGTCTAATATGTCCGAAATAATATAATTTAATGGAAGGCTTCTCTTTCTTGACAATTTATGACAGTCAACATTAACATTAAAAATGACTATATGGAAAAGAAACAATAGTGCCATTTAAGAAGATTCTAAAGTAGAGTGTGAACCCACAACAATCCTTTTGGGAGGTAGAAGTGGAGCTGATGGATCATATAGCATGTTAAGGCACTTATTCCAATAATCTTGAATGATAGAAAATGCACATCATTCCTCATCATTGACCTCCCAGGGATCATAGAGTAAATATGAATTGAATGGTATCATTTGTATGATTCGAAAAAAGAGATCCTGCTTCAACTTATGATTAGGGACAAGTGACAAAGGATCTGATTCACCAAAAATGGATAATTCAAAATTAATTTTTATATCCTGAGCAAATAAAGTACTCACACTAGAAGAAGGTGGGGTTTTAAAACCTTATAGAACCTCTATAATTATTTGTAGATCTAATATGCTCTAAAACTCAACCAATAAGATGAAACAAAACTTGTTGTTGTATGATGGTTGTAATTTTTGAAGAATAAATACACTTAGAAAATGATATTTATAATTTCCATTGTTCCAGTGATGAAATTGGCCAACTACAACACTCTAAATGTAATAAATTTATCAGTTCCCATGTTACAAAACTTGCACTAAGTGGAACTTATTGTTAGAATTAAATTATGTGATTGATGATTCTCTGAAAAAAAAATCATTTTATGATAGGGAAATGTTTGTATTAAAAGAAATAATAATAGATGGTGTTCCAAGATTTCACTTTTATGATGACTTGAAGTTGGTCTTCTTAGGCCCCGAGTAGAATACAATATGAGTAAGGGATCACAGAACAAGAACTCTATATCTAAGGGACCTAATATATTTTATACATGTGAACATTATTACACTCAGGTACAATAAAAAAACATGGAAACAATATTGCCTATTAGTTTATATCACATTATCCACCTCCAACTTTTATTTCTTAACTAGGAATAGAATCCATGATGTGCCTCCCAAAAAAAAGACCTTGTAGAATCATAGAAACATTATGGGCTCACAATATCCAGGCCTTCTATTTAAGTGACCTAGTCTATATTTTATAAATAAACATTATTACATTCGCTTCCATCTACAAAGCCAAAACACAAAGAGGCACAATACTACCAATTAGCTTGTATGACATCACCAACTTCTAGAGGCTGGAATTTATTAATTAGGAATATAATCTATTATATGAATCCATGAAAAATCCCTTATAGGATATTATAAGAATTACAAACTCAGAAAACCAAAAATCTATAAATAAAAATACCTAACATATTTTTTATAAGTTATGAATCGTATCAGAAACTTCCAAATACTAATTTATAGAAGCTTCTTCTAGTTCGTTTCCAAGCATATCTCTATCTTTATCAATGGAGGACCTCTGCACATGAAATTATTGAATATTATTTCTTCTTCCTTGCCTTCAAGTAATTTATTGTGTTCCTTATACAACATCTTTATTTTCCTCCCTGAAATTGCAAGTGAATATCTGACATCATCTATCTATTGTTGCATAATAGCCTTCCCCGATTTCAACTTTGAATTTTTAACTAAAAGGTCTTGACATGCCCAATTGATCCCATGCTTGAATTTGCATGGTTTTTTAACAACTCCATCCAACTATCCTTTGATACTATCATTTTCTTCTTTCATCTGCTCATTTCCAACTTGTGCAATATGGACTTCTTCCTTCATATTCACCAAGTCTGCATGTACAATGTATTTCTCTTTCTTAAAAAAAATAATGCACCATATTTCAAACTCAAATGCTTCTCGAAATATGTGATCTCATTTGTTTGTAAGACATTTCAACCTATTCTAAGATATGTGATCTCATATCTTAGCTCTCCATTTTCTTTGTAAGACATTTCTACTAATTTATTTGGTCCAACAAACGTTTTTTTAAGCCCCCCCTCTCTGGTTGTGTCATCCATAGCCCTACTACACTCTAGAAAAGATCAAATTAATGTCTCAATATTAGCATTCAATTAGCTTTGCATCACCATCATCTGACTGCATCCTCTAATCCCTAATTTTTTCAATGCTAGAGAAAGTGGGTGTGTTGATTTGAGACTTAACCTTGTTTTATATCTCTATGGATAAATTTTATTTTGAAGTTTTCATTAGCTATGCCATGATTAGGAGTTACAGCTAAGGATTTGTTATTAGTTATGGGTGAAAATTTTCTTTAGGCTAACCTAAGCTATATTTTAAGACCAAATTTAATGCCAAGATGGGTTTAGTGATGTGCAAAAAGGCTAAGAGATACTACAATTGAGGAAAATATTTTCATGTATAAACTGATGCTGAAATTCAATTTACGACATCAGTAATTACTATACTAAATCTACCTTAATATCTTCAATATCAATTTTACTACTCTTAACAATTTCAGGCTTAAATTATGTGAATCAAATGAGAAATATAAGTGACGGACATTACCGAACCAAAAATACATTGACAATTGAAATTGAAATTTGCACCAAGACAATTTGGACAACTTGAAACAGATATATATTATATATTATATATATATAGTATATATATATACTTTATATACTATATATTAATTCAGTACCTACTACCGAAATTTATATACATTGATTCACCCTCTAAGCTCACCAAAACAGTACCCAAGGAATAACATGAAAATCCTACCTCCAACATGTATATTTCACAAGCTAGTATCAATGTAATAAGACCCCCTTCGGTCCAAATAAGATGTATTCTATTTCCTCTTCTTCTCAAACAAGTACAACTCTAGGGTTCATCGTTAAACCCCAACTCCATCATTAAGGCAATTTTGATGTCTAAAATGGGCCTCCTAAGAAAAATGTACAATCAAAATAAACTTTATAAGAACTAATATGATTCAATATGATGATGTCAACCATGGGGGACGATTCCCCATTTTTCGAGTAAAAAATAATAAAATAATAAAACTACTTTTTCAACTAGTACTTTCAACTTATATTCCTAAGGTTTTACTCAAATAATGAGTGGGAGTACTCATTGGATGTAAAATTTAATTCCTCATACAAGGAGTACCATGGGGAAAGATTCCCCATTTTTTGAGTAAAAAAATAATAAAATAATAAAACTACTTTTTCAACTAGTACTTTCAACTTATATTCCTAAGGTTTTACTCAAATAATGAGTGGGAGTACTCATTGGATGTAAAATTTAATTCCTCATACAAGGAGTACCCATGTTGCATACTTTTGATGGACCTCGATACATGAAAAATGAGAAATACATGAAAAAACGCGATTGCAATTACATTTTTCATGTATTTCTCATTTTTCAAGTAGTAGGGTTCACTAAAAGTATGAAACATGGGTACTTCTTAGATAAGGAATCAAATTTTGTATCTAACAAGTGTTTCCACTTGAAATTTTAGTAAGGCCATAGGGAGATAAGTTGAAAACACGGGTTGAAAATTAGTTTTTTCTTGTTTCCCTTTAAAATTTCATGATGTAATCTAATATTATTTTATTCTTTCCACTATTAGTTTATTATTTCCTTAGGGGGGCCATTTTAGACCTCAAAATTCCCCTAATGTCATCCTTAAGGTAGAAACACTACCTAGACTTCAAGAATTCCCAATGAACCCTAGCACTCCAAGTCGAAAGAGATAAGTACACTAACGAATGAACAAGAGAGATAATAAAGCACTCTTCTCCTAAAATCTCTAAACATAATATAATGATTATAGATGAAAGGACTCTCTCCTTCCTCTATACATACGAGAGGTAAAGGGGGGGACAATATGAAAATGGGCCTAAATCCTTACAAGTAAACTACTACAAACACGTACACCCACTGTGAAGTGACACATATCAAGTTCCAAGGTGTTGAAGATCCCTAAGGAAGGTTCGAAGGAGAGGAAACTCCTCATATAAAATTCCAATTCTCCTCCAAGGGCTCTAATAATTCAATGCCCTTCCATGTCAATGTGTTGTATCTGTTTCGACACATCTACATGTCCACACCTTCAAATCAAGCTAGCATAAGTCAAGTACAAACCTCCACATAAGTGATATCACTAACCCCATATTGTCTAAGGCTCAATTCCCTTCTCTAGAATGTAAAAGGGTCTTCCTCCATTGTATCTAAGACTTTAACTGTGTAGAGGCTTTTAAAAATTTCTGGTGGAATTATCATTATCTAGATGTCACAAATATATACCTACCTATATATTTGTTTGCATTTTCATATAACCTTAGCTTTTCTCTAGATTTGTATATTCAAGTATTGTATGTGCCTTCGGGTGTAGATGCCTTTTTTACTTCTTTTGAGACACTAGTTGTGTTGAATATTGTTCCTTTTTTATGGACATGCTAAATTTGTAGGTTTTAACCCCGTACAAAAATTATCTCTATACGAATTCTAAAAACAGAAAATAAACAATGGTGAGAGCATAACACATAAAACAAATACACACAAAGGTTTTCCCTTGGATCTCAAAATCGGGACTACCAGATTGATTTTTCATTATATCCCTTTCAATGTTACAATCCATATATATACATTCCAAAGCAGCCATAAACCCTAATCCATTAAACCTTGATTAGAACATAACAATAGTTTCCTTGACTGGATCTACATAATGGAATGGACTAACCATCCCGCCCAAAACCATGTGCAAAATCCATGCACAAAACTATAGGTACTATTGGGTAATATAGGGACCCCATGCAAGGGACACCCGTGAATACCCCCTGACAGGGAGGTTTTCACCCTTCATGTGACTCCCCTGCTAGTCGTGTAAGAATATAACAAAACCCAAAAAAAAATCTCCTTTGGTTGTATATGGAATTTCGATGATTATAGTGACATTTAATTATGCGTAATATCTTGTATGTATCCTTTTAAATATTTTTCCAATCCCTTATAAATCAAACCTAATATCTTTTCTTTCTTTTTTGTGTCTTTTTTATTGATGGCTTATAAGCAGATAAGACTTGATTTTTTTTTACTTATCTCCGTGTAGCTTTTTTCTTTGGTATTCCCGTAATTGGTTTATAATATTTGGAATTTCATTTTACATGTGTTAGGGACATAGGTAGTGGTGGAAGAAAATGAATGTCGTACTACACTAAATGAAGGTATAGTATTATGGATAACAAAGAAAAGGAAGTCACTAGGTTTCATAGATGAAGTGTTTGGACAAGTGAAGATTCCATACTGTCCTTTTTTTATAATATTGTTGTTGACATGCTTGATTATGTGAGGGAAGGGGTACATGTTTCATATGTTCCATAATTTGCAAGGTTTGTACTAGAAGAAGACCCAAGTTTGTTTAGAAAAGGATATGATTCTTCTAGTGAACATGATTAAGGGCATTTTGATGAAGTGGAGTTCTTGGACTATGAGAAAGAGGAAGAGTATAAAAATAAGGATCACTAGTGAAGAGGGTAGCCAATTCAAGAGAAAATATCCAAGAAAATAATTATGGAATATGTGAGAAAAAATAATATTTTATGGATAGAAGTAAGAGAGAAGGTCTTGGTAGTTTCTTGGAATGTAATTTGAACAGTGAAAATGGATTGAGGCATGAATAGTATGTATGTAGAAATATTTCTTCTTGTTTAATAGATTTATAAATTGATCATAACCAGATCCTTTGATTTTTTCTTGTACATTCTATCTAGATGGGATTTTATTAGAAGAAACCATTTCATGATAGTTCATTTGGTTGGCCACCATCTGTAGTTGTAACCAGACATAAAATTGAAATAGGCTTACAGCCCCAACTTGATCTAAAATGCCACCTATCCAATCTCAATGCATGCATCGGGGTACTGGAAACAACCTCCTCAACTTTCAAGCTCGACAATATCATTTTTACCATCTGATATTGGTTCATTCAAGTAGTTGGAGGAGCTTGATTTATACTTTAATAAACTAAATACTTTACGAGATAATATTTCAAATTTAATGGATTTAAAATTTTTGAAGGTGGCTAATAACAAACTAGTGGACTTGCGACTTGGGCTATCACGTCTTCCAAATCCACAAACTATTAATGTTTTGAACAATAGATTGACATATTTTGAATATATGAAGTTGTTTTCCATGATGATAATCAGGTAAATTAATGTAGAGGAAGAAATATTATCTTCTAAATTAATGGCTTAATGTGCATTATATATTTCCAACTGTTTTTAGTAGCATAGTAAACTCTACGAAAACTGGAAATTATTGTCTGGATAAGCTACAATTTGGAAGGAAATGATACAACAGAACACGAGGTTGCTGAGTGTAAGCCAATAAAATCTTCTATTGAGGAATAGGTATTTGATTCAAACTTACATAAGGAAAAAATAGAAATCCATATGAAGGAAATTGTAAAATGTCTTTGTCAATAATTTCTTCTAAGAACATGTCAACTATTCGATAATCCCTCACATTCATACCATTCGTATAAGAACTTGTCAACTATTAGATATTATATTACATTCAAACCAGGAAAAGTGTGGAAGCAAAAGCACCATGATAATCAACAATGAAATGCTCGTTAATAGTGATTGAACAGTAGTATGGAGCTTTGTATTGAAGGTCATAAACAAAGAGAGAACATGAAAACCATAATGGAGTCACTTCATGTGTCAAATGGAAAATTATATCATGGATAGGAGAGTGGTGAAGCACCAATAAAAACAATTATCGCATTGAAAAATAATCGTACCCTAAGATATAGGATGTGGTAACAATAGGCAAAGATATAGCTAACAGTAGATAAATTAATGCCAAAGAAATTGATTCCATATATCTAGTGAAAAAATCAACATTAAAAGAAATATTTTGTTTGGATTATCTTAATTATAATTTTTATATTGTACCAATTACATTAGTAGTAATTTTGGAAAACTCATTTCCAATTCCACGTTCATTATAGCTGAGAGTGGAACATACCTTTCTCTTGTGAAGGAGAGTGTTCAATTAGATGGTTTATTTGTGGTTAGTAATGATGATTTTCCCACACCAAGTTAGCACCATGGTATTTTTATCAAAAATTCTAAGCTGAACATAAATAGAATATCCATGGAAGAATTCTCCTAGGCATCTAAAAAATATAGCACTCAGTATTTTTGTGGCATCAATGATTAATTACCTGATGGATTTTGATGTTGGATGAGATCATCAATTTAAGGCATTGATAAACTTTGAAAAGGAGAACATTTTATTATATTCTCAGGAGATTATTTTGGTTTATAGAAAAACAAATGAGGAGTTGGATGCAATAGCTCTGTCCACTCAAAAACAAAAATTCATCCTTTGAAGAAATATAGCAAATGGAATGAAGAGGAAATAAAATATATAATTTGTGAACTTCATATAATGTTACTACTTTCTCTCTTCGTGTCAAAATTATTTGGTGCAAGTGATAAATATTTGAATATATCATCCACGCAAAGAGTTATTATCCAAGATTTTGATTACAATACATCCAATACTAACCTATAGTGGTGTAGGCATAAACTCAAAATTTTAATTACAATATATCCAATTCTCAATATTACTTTGTGCTAAATGTGGTTGGATCTTTCTCGCCATTGGATTAGTGCACTAAAGGAAATCAAGGTGCTAGAACCTAAATTAACTGTGAGTACCTTGCAGTTGGAGAACATCTACCTACCTGTTGATGTCACAAACTTGGTTTACCTATAGCTGAGAAAGGTATTGTTGAAATCTGGTCCATATTCAATATCTTATTCATATGACAAACTTGATTTACCTATAGATGAGAAAGGGATTATTCAAATGTGTTCCATTTTCAATCTTAATGTGCGTAAAGGATCCAATTTCCAAATGACAGAAGCTAAGATGAGATAAAAAGAAAATGGATAAAATTGAACCTTATTATGAAGAAGACAAAGTATCTACAGTGCTTTTCCTATTTAAGGAGCTTATGGTAAGGAAATACTATGTTCCAGAACTAGTAGAAGTTCCAGAAAAATAGAATCTAAGATGGCTCCAATTGAATAAAACTGGTTGAAAGGATAAAGCAAAAAGATAACCGAAATATAAAATATATACCCATCACTATATCAATTGATCCCTATATTGATCAACCCTAGCAATCCCTCAATGTATGTCAAATCCAACTTTACATGGGCTTGTTTCTCATGTGAAGCACTTATTTTTAGTAAATTATTGAAAATGTAATGAAACATAACATGATTTCAGGCCATTCTTGAAACAATAGGAATTCAAATAAGAATTCAAATAACTTACGTTCAATGCTTAATTGTTGTTGTTTTTACAAGAATTCCCCTGATCATGCATAGAGAGCATTTCCATAGCCAATATAAATCATGATGTTCATAAATATTGATCTCATTTATGCATGTATTGTATTAATTATATCTACACCTTTTTTGAAAAAAATATTCAAACTTTGATGAATTTAAATCGAACAAGTAAGTTAGAAGGTTCACTTGAATATGTTGTCTAGATTACTAGATACAAACTGTTATCTCTTCGATAATCCTTACAAATACTTAGCAAGGCAGTTGTGAGATAGTTGCTAGGTATTAATATAAATAGAGGAAGAGAAATGGAGGATTCAAAGAACTGCCATCCAACAAGTTCTCAATAATAAGGAGACCAACTAATATCCACTAGCAAGACTAACATGAAAAAGAAAAGGAAATTAAGAATTTCAGTCTTAACTATAACTTGCAATGATGAAAAAAAAATTACTTTAAGCGTATGATATCACTACAATTCTGACTTGAAACGGCTTGCAAAGCATAAAAAAAATATATAAGAGCCTGTGGACTTGGAGTTGAACATTTGTGAAACATTATTTCAGTTTGACATTAATAGATATTTCTTGAAAAAAAATTGTCACTAAATTCATATTTTGATTTAGTTCATGCATCTTTTGTTTGTGTTCCAAGAGCTGAAGATTTTCCAAGAAATTACTTCAATCAATTATAAACACAAGAAACTCACTGATAATTAAAATGGCATGATTCAAGAAAATTAGGCACTTAAGGCTTGAACTACAGGGGAAGGCCTAATATTTGATGATCCTCAATAATCCAAGCCAAACTTCATCTATAGTTTCACTTGTTGGGTTGTGTTATATTCTTTCCACGACTAACCTACATAGTGAAC